>JAJHSJ010000010.1:3970992-4440775 GCA_021015155.1 Magnolia officinalis
AACCAGCCAACAGCCATAGAAGAAATAATTCAACTTGCTTCTATTCAAATTATTTCCAGCCAACCATCCTCCACTTGCTTGATTTACTACTTCTACCACTACTGAGCTCCCATAGTACCCGAAAGCGAAGGAGCACCATGAAATGGCGGTCCCAAGCGACTTCATACCTACCGAGCTCTCGCTGTTGAAGAATTCAAGCAGACCCACGAGCGTAAACAGGTCAGCGACGCCGAAGACCGCGTATTGGAACCCGAGCCAGAAGACGCTTATCGGCAATGGGTTGACAGAGTCGACCATGCCATGATGGACCGCGACCGATTTTCGACGTGTCTCCACGGCACCGGCAATCGCCATTGAGATCGCTGATAGGACTAGCCCAATTCCAATGCGTTGGAGGTGACGGATGCCAGTGGGAATGCCGGTGATCTTACGGGCTAGTGGGACGAAGATGCGATCATAGAGGGGGATGAGGAGGGCCATGAAGAGGAGAGGGATGACGGGGAGCGATGGGGCCGGAACGCGGAAGCCCAAGAGGTTTGTGTCCATGGTCACGCCTTGTTGGACCGTGAATGTCTGTAGCTGGGCCAGGCAGGTGTTCATGAAGATTGTGCTGAGTATGATTGGGAGCATTCGGAGGAGTATCTTCGTTTCTTCCACTCGGGTCACTGTGCAAATTCTCCATGACCCACCAATGTGTGGCGAGGATACATCCTCCATGCTCCTTGATATGGCCGCTCGATCGAGAAACCTGTCAAGGAATGCAATATATAGAAGAAATTGAGAGAGGAGAGAGAGAGAGAGAGAGAGAAGAGCACCACGTGAATAAATTTTTTTTAAAAAAAGAGATGATTTTTGAGACAGTTGTGGACCGTCTAAAGTATCCTTTGGTTTAGACACGGCTACAACCCGTCTCTAAAATTTCAGACGGCTCTTTCTCAGATGGGCCCACTGCGAATGCCCATATCAAATTGCAACCTTTGAAATTTTCATCTTTGACGTGATTATTACAAATGGGACCCACTAATTTGAACTGTCCAAATAAGATCTGGTATAAGTCTTGATGTTGCATCTTGATCATTGCACATGGTGAAAATAAATGGAATTATTTCAACGGTTGTAAGTAGAGATAAGTAATTGCTATTGGAACTCATACCTGAATTGATTAGTTCTTTGAAGAATTTCAATTGGATTCCTGTTTCCTTGTCATGCAACTCATGCAGTTCATCTGCAGAGTCCGGTACCGGTAGCCTCCAGTTCCGAGCGGCAGCTACTAATACCTGAACATGATAAATAACTCCTTTAATGATAAATCAACAGTACAGATCTTCTTAAATCATCATTATTTTGGTCAATTCTCCTATAGAGGCACATTACATGCAGTACACCATCATTTACCCTATACCATAGGTATAGTGATAAGTGGTCCGGGCGGGCCTTGACAGGCCCGGCCCACCAGAATCAGGGCCAAACCAACACAGGCCAAGAAAATTGAAAGCCCGGGTTTCCTCACCTAGCCCTAGGGTTGTCGATGGACCAGATCTGGGCTGGCCGGTCTGTCCAAGCGAGGACCACAGCATAGTAAATCCTTGATGATTATAGACGGCCCTGAGAGAGTTTTGGGCCTGAGTCCCAGCCCAGCCACTCCTTTTTTGCAAGATCTTGGCTGGCCCATCATGCATGATATATGACCAAATGCCCTTGAAACGGCTAAAATGACGGCTCTAGGACGGATTGAGCCCGGCCCGTTAATAAACAGGCTTAAATTTAGGTTTGGGCCTAATGTTCCACCTCAAGCCCGACTGAAGTGGCCCAGACCCAAAAGCTAGGCGGGCCATCCCACCCATTGGACAGCCCTAGTCTAGACCCAGCCTGATTTAAGTTCAAAAATTAAATGGGCCCACCCCTGGTAGGGGCTAGCCATGGATGTGGTCCACACCTGTAGGACTCGAAGGATGGACCCGCCTCCCGGGACGTTGTTCCGATAAGTAGACCTGCCCATGAAGATGAACATGACGGCGAAGAAGACCGCGACGGTGCACACGCCAAACCCCCAGTCCCACCCCTGGTTAGAGCTGATCCAGACCACCAACGTCACCCCGACCGATGCTCCGATGGTCAGGCTAAAGAGGAACCAATTGAAGAAACTTGAGAGGTGGGCCGCTTCCTTTGGGTCCCTCTCATCGAACTGGTCTGCCCCGAGCGACGGTAGTGCTGCCTTGACCCCGCTCGTTCCCAGCGCCACGAGGTACAATCCAGAGTACAGGATTGCAGCTTGGCCCGCCTTCGCGGGCTCGCATTGGCCGTTGCTGAGTAGCGCCACGCCTTTGCATGGAGTGGGCCGAAGGATGTCGAAGTGGGCTTGGACAGTTAAAAGAGCATATCCCTGGTGAAAAAATGGTCCAATATAAAGTCAGGTAAATTGTGTTTAAATGTATTAGAAGCTGATTTGTAGCGCTGTAAATGGGCCGGGCCGAGTTATGTAGAAGTTGGGCCTGCATAGTAAATCCTAGGCCCGTGCACAGACACCCACTTTGTGTAGATCTGGATCGTTCATTAGGTGTGCCCCATCATGCGTAACATATGGCCAATTTGCCCTTGGAACTCCCAGTGGGCCAGCCTTTAGATGGGCTTATGAGATCTTAGATACAGCCCAAGATCGGGCCCATCGAGTCTCGTGGGTCATTGGCCCCCCGACACATGCCTGTTGGTGCAATGGCCCAAAAATTAGGCTAGTTGATTCAGGTGGGGCAGTAGAGTTGTACACGAGTTGAACTGAGTTGAGCTTGGCACAGCTTGATTTGGCTCGGCTAGTAGCTAACCCCAGATCTCGAACTTGGCTCGGCTCGGTCCTCAAGCTTGACTGGCATGTTTGGCACGGTTCGGTCAGTAGCTCGGGCCAATTCGAGCCTAGTTCAAGCCCGTGTGACATTTTCTCAAATACATGGAGTGCATCTTCAATTTTTCACAAAATACAAAACAGTAATAGCAATTTACAAGTATTTTATCAAACACTTGGCAGGCAGCATCAAAACCAAGATACGAGGGTAGTTTTATAATGTAAAGTTTTTATTTTTTGTAATGATTTGTTTTGTATCCATTCCTTCCTCGCCACCAGCCAATTTCGCAGAGAATGTATGCACTCGAAACAACACTTTGTTAAGTTATTTCATCAAACATTTGGCGAACAATGTCAATATCAAAATAACTAAGTTACCAATCCGATTCGATCTGAGTCAATTCAAGTCGAGGTTCGATTCAAGTTAAGTCGAGCTCAGGCAAGCTTAAACTCGGCTCGAATTTTTTTCGAGTTTCAAAAATCAGCTCGACTCAGTTCAAATTCAATTTAGAACTGAGGTGAGTCGAGCTTTTCCGAGTCGAGTCAAGCGAGCTAACTCGACTCCTGTACAGCTCTAGGCCACACAATGTTAGAAACAGATGGATGGCCAATTTTTCTATCCAATCAGTTGTTGCGTAGAGCGTGGTCCACTTGATGAATGGACCGTCTTGATCTTTGGGCCATCGAAGTAGGACCCACCTGATAGACGGTCTGAGTCTTCCAACTTTTTGCCACATCAGCACTTGTAGTGGCCTGTAGAGGCTCTGCCTTACGTATATAAGAACTACACTTACAGCAATTTGGAGAATTGGGACATTGGATATAGTATATTCAGGTTTTCAGTTTGTAAGAGTGGGGCCCACAATGGAAATGATCCACCGTTAATATAATGAGCCTCACCCTGGGTGGCCCATGCAACGAAAAATCCCCGAATGGAAGATACTAGTTATCGAATATGCCTTTTCGTTGAATCTGAACCGTTGATGTATTTTCCACCTTAATCAGGTTGAGATACCTTTTTAAGAGCTAGAATTTTTTCATCAAGCAGAATTCGGGTGCATGGACATCCAAAATGGATAGCATGTACGTGCAACCACATGTGCCAGCATGGCAGACAGGTAAGCCGTCTACTAGGTGGGCCCCATCTTGAGGAAACAGTTGTTTGATACTCTGGCTGCGCATCAGGCCTCATCAGCGGCCACTTAGATATGGTATGAATGGCATATATGAACTTAAAATAAAACCGTCTAAATTATGGAACCCACTTTGGCTAATTTACAGTCCAAAAATCAGATTGATTGAACAATCCTGACCTTCGATTCTTGGACACTTGCTTGTTGAAAAAAGACCATTGGATGTTTTTCATTTTTAACCGTCCAATCAATGTCCACCAATCTGATAGTCCAATAATCAAATAATGATTTTTGGTTCATGATGTATCTAAACTGGTAACTATAATTTGGACAATTTAACGTGAATTAATAGTATGCCAACACATTCAATTTCTAAGTAATGTTTGAGTGCCTGCGTATCATTCATCACACTCTGCCAGAGTATCAAAGTTTTATCAATAAAATATTAATAATTTAGTACTGACTACTAAAGCACTAACTTATTATAATAATCTATAGGGAGAAATATTCCACTGGCCTAAGTTACAGTGCTCCTAGTTGCATCAGGATACTTGGACAGTCAAATTGAATTGATCCAAACCGTCCATCAAGTAACACAAATGTTTCATAGTCTACCAGGAAAAAATCCCATCCACCAGATGGAATGGTTAGGATTGTCCAATAAAAGGGGAGGTTGAGGACCATAAAGGAATGATGATGATTCCCAAGAAATAGTTGGCTCAGATTGCTGATTGGGTCAATTTCGTACACACACAATCTTGACCGTTCATTTCTTTGCATCGGGCCCATCAATGCGTACTTGACCTTATGAAAGGTCCAGATCAATCGATCAGGCCATCCAAGTGTGCCTATGGAACTAGAAGCACTACAACTTCCAGTGCATTGGGAGCACCATTTCATTTCTCATCTATTAGAAAGAAACAATCGGAACGAAATCAATGGAAGGCACAGTACATGAAATGCTGAGATCATGTGTTAGATTCCAACAAACCTACCAAAAAAATAAAGGTATAACTCCAAGTGGACCGTTTAATACATGATTGAAATGTCTATTAAAGGTTAACGGCTTGTAGACTTTAGGGCAGTATTTTATTTCTAGCTACTTTGTAATTATTTAATGGTTGGGATTTGTTTATTCCTCAGTCAACCACAGGTATTTTAGTCATTTTTTTTGAGAAATCAAGGAGAATATGGGAAACATTGATCACATGATAACATGATGGGAATGATGGCATATGTTCCAATCACATGGTAATTATACAAGTTTGAGCTTTGTGGGGCCCACCCTGATCTCAAAATCCATCATGATTTGAACATTCATTAGGTTGGCCCACCAAGATGAAGGGACACATCAAAACTCAGGTGGGCCACACCATGTGGATATATATATATATATAACGGACTACGTACAAACTTTTTTGAGAACCCATCATACGTGATGTGGATCCAAAATCTGAACCGTTCATGTGAAGCAGCACCTAGTGAAACCCCCCAGGACTAAGTTTTACTTTTATCTAAAACTTTTATACATACCGTCCATAGCAAAGAGAAATTAAAATCAAAGAAAGAACCTGTTTACATTATTCATGGTCCACCAAAGTTTCGGATCAAATTAAAAATTCGTACTATGAGGTTTCATGAGGTTCTGCTTCATGTGAACCGTTCAGATTTGCGAGATTCATCACGTATGATGGGTTCTCAAAAAAGTTCGTACGTACTAGGTACGAATTGGTTCGCAGGTGAGCGTTTTCATATATATATATATATATATATATATAAGTTCTAGGCGTTTTCATGCATTGTTTCTTGTGGGGTCAGGATGATTGTTGAGATATATAGTGAACATGAGAGGCATGATGTATAGTTTTGATTCCATGTACACATCATAGGTGGGCCCCACACAGCTCGAATGCATGGTAGTTACAATCAGTTCACATGCATGCTATCATTGGATGTAGACATGTCATGATGTGATACATGTGTCCATTCATCGAATGAGAATGCAATGTGAAGAGGTGATCATAGCCGTTGTTGTCGATTTTTTGACAGGTTTTTTAAATAAGAGAACCTATCACCTACAGGCGCCTGCACCACTCCTTATGATACAGGGCTTTTTTTATCTTGTCATCCAATGACTTAAGAGCCTTGTACCACAAAGATGGATGGGTTTAGCTCGTGATCCAAACATCAGCCAGCTGGTGTCAAAGCTATTTGAAACCCACCATGATATATGTGTTTTATCCACACCGTCCATCCATTTTGGCAGCTGATTTTAAGGCATGAGCTCAAAAATGAGTCAAATCTAAGTCTCAGGTGGACCACAACACTGGAAAACAGTGTTTATTGGATGACTACCATTAAAAACTTCTTATATATGGCCCACTAATGTTTATTTTCCATCCAACTTGTTGTTAAGGTCATGCATACGTGGATGAAGTGAAAGCACAAACATTAGCTTGATCCAAAACTTTTGTACCCCCCAACAGTTTTCAACAATAAGCCTTAATCTCCACTTTTTCCTATGGTGTGGTCCACTTAAGATTTATTTGCCTAATTTTTTGCCTCATGCTCTAAAATGACCTGAAAAATAAATGAACAACATGGATAAAACACATACATTATAGTGGGGCCGAAGAGCTTTGACACCAGCCAGTTGACTAGTGTTAGGATCACTAGCCAAACCACGCCCCACAAGGAGCCAAACGGCCCTACCACCTCAAAAATCATTTGAGCCAAGTGGTGAATGGGGGTATGTATATTTAGGCATCCCGTCTATTTGAGACGAGTTCGAGTCCGGGATCGAGTCAAGTCAGTTTAGTTCAGACTCGGCTCAAATTTTTTCAGGCTCCCAAAAAGTCAGTTCAACTTGACTCAAACCTAATTTCGAACCAAGTCGAGTCGAGTTTTTTCAAGTCGAGCAAGTTAACCTAGCTGACTTGGTTCGTGCCCATCTCTAGATAAACCTCATTCCACCTCATTCTCATTCTAGGGAACATCCAAACGCACCCATAGCAATAACAATGAATCAAATGTGTAAAAACTCACCATGAGTTCGACGCATCCGAAGAGTATACATGTCTTGAATCTGGACAGATATGTGTCTGAGATGAACCCTCCAAACAGTGCCAATAGAAATGATGTACCCATGAAGTTTGTGAGTGTGGTGGCTGACTTAGTCAGGCCAAAGTTCATATAACCATTGAAGTAAGTCACAAGGCTCACAGCATTTGATATAAATGCCATATTCTCAAGTCCTTCCATAGCTGCATGGACCAAAGCAACACAAACCAACATCAGAAAATTTACAAAACATCAACCCCATGGGCCCCACATATAGATATGGTAGGATAATCAGAACGGTTTATTCTCTTCATCCATGCAATACGGTTTTTGGACCATGTCCCATCCATAGTGCCTCCCATTAGATGGACGGTCCAGATCCCTTAACCATCTCTACATGTGGGCCCCACATTGTTGGTGTGGGACACTGATTTGATAATGAGGTAGGAGAAATGATGACCATAGACAAAAAGAGCAGCTCTGGTTCCTCCAAGCTTTCTTTGTTGTAGAGAGTGGGATTTTCCATCCTTGAAGATGCCCTGAACACATGAAAACATGGAGTTAGCTTTGGAGGGTAAATTTGGAATAAAAGAGAAGGCCCCAAATTTTGAGAGGACCATACCATTTTTCTCAACTTCTTCTATGGAAAGAAGAACTTAGCAATGGGATGTTTCTCTGGATTGAGACTTGCATTCTTTCTTATCAAATGCACTTAGTTTATATAGACTGAAAATGGTATCTTCCATCCTACCAACTTATAGAAAACAACAAAACAAAACGCTGGAGGAGGGATAGATTCATGTGATAGTTCACCACCATTTTGAAAATGGTGGTGATGCGTCCCCTCAAAACTGGAATTGATATAGCGTTATCTAGACCATCCAAATTGTGGGACATATCGTGGATCAAGAAATACTAACCATCCTTATCAAATGGATGGTTAGAAGAAAAGTATCAACTGGCTCAATTGCAAAGGGGAAAATCAGATGGTTACTATCATTTCCTCAGTGTAAATTTTTTCTGTGATATCCTCCATCTATGATATTTGAGGATTTGGACGGTCTGGATTGACTTAGAATTATGGTATGTGTATAGTTGAAGGGTCGCCACCATTTAAGAGCTTAACCAAAGGTTCGAAATGCATTTTGCGTGTAGCTTTGCATCTGATTACAACATTGCATTGAAAATGTGGTGTTGATAATCGTATATGCATCACATAAATGTCATCCTGTCATATGTATGGAACATCCGATCCATGCGTCCGATGGTACTTCGAAAATAAATATGGTCCACTCATTGGGGTCCAGAACACGTGTATGATGGATATGGACCATTGCCAATCTTTTCCAAAACCATCTGATATATGATTTTGCACGTGCTTCTCACCTGATGATTCAATCAGTCTGATTTATGGACCTTGTCATCTTCACCATGTGTCCCACCGGATGTACGGCTTGGATGTCCCACAAAAGTGACAGATCGACTTCTTACAGGGGCTCTAAAGTACATTGATGCTCTCTCTCTCCGGCTACCTACATGAGAAGGTTGACTTTAATAAAACAAGGTGAAACATCATTTCAATGGAGTGTGGCCTCTATTAGCATTCGGTGGGATGCATGTACACGCGCTTGAGCTGCGTGTAGATGTGCGTGTGGGCTTACCAATAACTGCCAAACCTTGCGTGTACAGATAACTGTCTTACCTTCTCAACGGGCCCATCATGTTGCGGTTGTAATTGGGTCAGGGCTAGGTTCGATCAAGATCGACTTAGATCTTACTTTTATTGATCGGATCCCAAATTCTGGACCCGGATCCACCCTGATGGACCCGAGGTGTGGGTTAAGAACTAAGTTTGAGTTGAACCTATTCTACTGGTCGAATAATCCATGAGAAGCTATTTGGGTTATGTTTAGATGACACAAGTTATTTGGGTGTAGCTGTTCTAAGCTAGATATTTTAATGTCGTTTGTCAAATACCTTAAAATAAGGACTTTTTAGCATTTATGTGGCATGTACACGTACACATTCAACTTAGCACATGTGATATTGTGTATAGTGCTTAAAATAATATAACCACACACATGATTTGTATGAGGTGCTTGACAATGTATGATAGCACATATCGTACGCATATTGCATTTGACAATTTATTATGACACAACTTTTTTTTCTTTTTTTTTTTTCTTTTTTGTAAGGTCGCGTAGTATTCGATTAATCAACAACATGTACAGCCATTCGGGTGGGTCCCTACAAAAGGAAGAGGACCACACCTATCGTGTAAACGCAGATAAGCAAACTGAAAAGAAGGCAAAAGGGTCCCCTCATGGGACGCAGAACAACGCTAAGCAACTCTGACCCACAGAAGGGAGAGAGGAAAAGAATCACGAGGGTCTAACGGCACCTAAGCCCATGTTGTCCAGCATGAGCTGACCTCTAACAAGCCTCGGAAGGGACGAGCGGCTTGTGTAGATCCGATTCGGGTAGCCGTCGCTTGCTAAACGGGCTAGAGAATCTGCCACGGAATTCCCCTCGCGAAAGATATGAGAGAATTGCAGATTGAGGCTCCACCTTTTTTGTCTGATTGCACCTATAATATACCAAACCTTCCAGGGAATGGAAGAAGTGAGATCCTTCGCTGCTTCGATTGTAACTTTGGAATCTGATTCAACGATGATGTTGTCGAGCCCCATGTTAGAGCAAACCACCAAACCATCAAGCATTGCTTGGGCTTCAGCAAACGAGTTAGATGCTCTTCCGTAGTATCTATGAAAAGCGAAAATAAGCTTTCCAGAACTGTCCCGACATACCCCTCCCCCTCCGCTCTCCCCTGGATTGCTTCTCGATGAACCGTCAATATTGAGCTTCAACCAATCCTTTAGGGGTTTGGACCATTGAACAATGATCGGGTTACGAGGTTGAGAAAGAGATATTATTATTATGGCACAACTTAACATATGACATATGTAGAATATGTAGCACATGAAAGGTAGTTGAAAGTTATGTGGCACATTTATACAGCTTGAAGATATGTGATGGCACTCATGGCACATGTATACCACACCTGAATAGTCTAACCTATAAGCAATCTAAGATTTTAGAGACAAAATAGCATCCCCACTAAAGAAAGTTGTTTTCACTTTTTTAAGTTCCATGAAATAAAAAATAAAAATTAGAAATAGCACATGTCCAATGTGGACAACTAGAATTAAATTTTGCTTCTAACCAAACAGCCCCATATGCAAGTAAATTGGATCTTGGTCCCTTCTCGTGGCTAAATGGTAAATAGAGTACGCTTCAACACTAAGGTCATGGTCATGGGTTTGAGTGATAGCATAGGGAAGGGCGCAAAGCAATGTGAAGAAGATTACTGTCTTCAAAGCTCGCTAGGACCATATCCAACAGTTCATTAGGACAATCCACCCTAATTATTCAAAGCTCCTTGGGAATGAGACTTGATTGCAAGGTAATGGAGGGTGCAAAGATTTGCTAAGTCTATGCCTAATATTACCATCTACACAAGAGCATAAATTAATATGAAACATGTGTGCAAGATACGGCTACAACTTGGCTTAGGTCAACCCAAACCTGATTGAACCAACCCAATTTTCGATCAAGTTGTCAAGGTCTTCAGGTTGGATTTAAGTTGGAAAATGCCCACCTGATTCAAAAACCCTTTTTTTTAAGGCGAGAAACACACACACAACTAGGGGTGCACACAAGTTCGTTCGGTCCGATTTTGGGGTGAACCGGAACCGAATCGTTACTAATGGTTCTAGGAGAATCGGAACAGAAACCAGACCATTAACACCCCGAAACCAACTAGAACTGGACCGTTAAAACCGGTTCGGTTCCTGATCGGTTCCACAATTCTGGGCTTGAGAGAGAGAGAGAGAGAGAGAGAGAGAGAGAGAGAGGTGGTGGGCGATGGGCAGAGGGTGGGCGGAAGGTGGTTGTCCAGTGGATGAGAGAGAGAGAGAGAGAGAGAGAGAGAGAGAGAGGAACGGGTGGGGATTGGGGGGCAGCGGCAGCAGGGGGCGTGAAAAGTGAAGTGAAGTGAATGAACTTAGGGTTTTTTATTAAAAAATATATGGTTCAGTTCCTGTTTCAATTCTAGGTTCGGTTCCACGGTTCAGTTCTACGGATCAGTTCACGGTTCGATTCGATTCTACATACCCTCAAACCAAGAATCGAACTGAACTAATTGGTTCTTTGATTTTTGGAACCGGAATCGAAACTATTGCACTCTAGAATCGGACCAAACCATACGGTTTGGTTAGTTCCTGTCCGGTTCCACGGTTCTACCGGTTCCATGTGCACCTCTACACACTATCACCCCACGTACGCATGGGTACTCGAACCCTTGACCTTGTATATAAGACACATAGGGTCTAACTCTAAGCTAAGAGGAGACCCCGATTCGAAAATTGCATTGGACTCAGGCTGAGCAAATTGGGTCTGAGTTAGGATGGGTTGGAATAATCACATGTATTTGGGTCGGGTTGGATGAGTACAAAGGAATTCAGGTTAGATTCAGGTTAGGCACCTTGTGTTGGAATTTGGGTTGATTGAGTCAGGCTGCAAATTGGGTTAGGTTACAAGTCAGTCCTCTTGAGGTTGGATGGGCTTTGGATTGGGATTGTGTTGATCTTCAATCCCACCCAATCCACTTGAGTAAACAGACGGTCAAAATACTTTCATCGGTTGAACTAGAATAAAATAAGATAAAAATTGGAATTATTAAAAATAGTAAATTTTTCTAAAATTCTGATTTTGAACTATAAGCATGCATTTCCTTGCAAAATGGACAGATGCGACCTACTATTCTGTAACAGCCCGGATTTTTTCCAACCTGGGATTAGACGTCCTTAGGCAATGGGTCGCTCCTAACGCCTTATTAACTCGGCAGAACTGAATCCCACAGTCTAAAATCGCTTTTGAACCCATTTCCTTCACAAATCCCACCCTTCACCACCTTGTTCTCTCAAATTTTTCTAAGCACTTTCATCCTAAACACTATCCTAAACTAGCTAAGTAGTATAACTTGGATCACTTTATATACAAACTACAAAGGCCCAAGTACCACCTCAGACCGAAATCACCCAGGACTAAATCCTTTAGAAATTAGGCGAGAATTAGTTAGTGTTAAACTAGAGTGCCTGTGAAATTAGCACCAATTACTTTAAATACGATCTGCAAGACCCAAAGCTTATAGAATCATTGACGCTAGGTTACCCTAAAATCTAGGATCAATCTCATTACCCGTCTGCTCTCGAGAGCATCTCGAAACTCCGTATCAGATCTGGACCGCACATCGAAAGTCCGATTAACACGAAGTTAAGGAATTAGGACCGCCTTGCTAGGCTTGACAACCATCTCGAAAATCAAATCCAGATAGTGTCTCAGCGCTATTCGCTTGAGCTAGGAGTGAAGAGAAATATGAAATTAATTCAAAATAAAATATCTTGAATAGTAATCTGGCACGTGTTGCTTGCGGATCAGTTTTAAGCAACCAGACCGTCAGAATCAGACCAAATTACACCCTCGGATCAGGAGAAATTTCATACACATTTACATGTAATCGGAATCTCCGATCGAGGTCCGCTGACCGTTGAACTGAAACTGGTCCGCCACGTGTGATCTGAAATTTCGACCGAAACGAAAACATAACTAAACGTAGATCCAGTGTCGGTGAGCTTAAGTCCGACCTTTGCCTTAAGGAGGCCCGCCAGAAGTCCTCCGTTGAGCTGGAAAAGTCCCGCTTTGGTTATAACCTAAGTATACTTTGACCTGGAGTCTATTTCGGTGAGTTTTTAGACTATATAAGGACTTAAACCCTCTCTCATTGCAGCCATATGAATTTGAGAGAAACCCTAGAGAGAGGAGAGAGAAAAGAGAGAGAAAGTGTGGGAGATGTGGGAGAATCTCCTTGCCATGTTTCCCTGCCGCTCCACGAGCTCCACCACCCTGTTATAATCGCTTTCCCGGCGATTCCAGCTCCGTTTCTAGGTAAGAAACCCTAACCCTAATTTGTTTTGTGGTTTTGATAGTTGTAGGTTATGAAATAACTAACCTATTTCGTTCTATAGGTTGCCAAACTGCCGAATACAGAAGCTTAGCAAACCTATCGGATCCGTTACGATTTTACGACAAAAGGTGCGGACTTTAGGTGTATAGGTTATGGTTTTCAATGCTTTCAATGTCAGAGAATGATAGATTCATGATCTGCATGCAATTGCACATGTACAAAGTGCTGTCTGTTTTCCGTTTCGATTAAAGATGAAAAATATGGAATTCTACATACTCTAGGTATTTGTAGAAAGTACCGTATACGTACAAATTTTAGAAATATATTTGACATGATTAATTGTTGTATGAATATATTATATGTGGATAAATTACTTGTTTGGTGAAAGGACTCGCCCTAATACATGTTTCGCTTATATACACTATGTATGTTGAAATTGTGTATTCTAGAGTACCGTATATGTATAAATTTTGAGATGTATTTGCCATGATTATTTGCTGTATGAATATATTATACATGGATAAAATACTTGCTTGGCGAAAGGATAGCCCTAATACATGTTTTGCTAACATACACTATGTATGTTGTAATAGTGTATTCTAAGTGTTTGTAAAAATGACTAAATGAGTATAGAATTCTTATTCGTGCTCGCCATGACTAAGTGTCATGGATATATGATTGTTGTATTGGCGATACTCCTTTGACGAAAGGATTTGCCCTAAATCACGCCACGGCCAATATTCACTACTTATATTAAAATGTGTGGCCCATGTGTTTGTGGAAATAACTGAATGAATATGGAACTTGGATTCCTACTTTCCATGACTATCCATCGTGGGTGTACGCGTGTTATGATTGGGGCAACTCCCTAGTAAAAGGATTTGGCCTAATGCCTATGTGATCAACATATGTCATGTATATTGATGCATGTCTTTTAAAGTGTTTATTGAAATGTCTGAATGAGTAGTAGTTAGCAAATTGTAATGTATAAGGGTGTTGAGATATGATTCTCAACTTTCTTTAACTATGTGTATGTTTTCCTTGGATAGTTGTGTGATTAGGAATTGAATATGTACAAACTCATGCTTGTGTTGTGCTTCATAACATGCTCAACTGCTTTTATGATTTTATCTATGTAATGCATATGTTTAAATTCATATTTACGTTGTATGATCCGTCATGGGTGATGGGGGAGTGGAGCAACGAGTGCGTGCAACAGCCCTGGCAGCCCTAAACAGATAATATCAGTCTTGATTTTATGATTTGAATCTTAATTCATTACTGCTTTAATTATCTGCAATTAAATGTGATTGGGGCTATGATTATAGTCCAGACAATCGGTAACGAAAATGAATATGTAGCTGAGTTTCATTTGCCACGTGAGGCGTGTTCGACGAACCCGAGTCGTACTTCGGTTGGCGATAGTGTTGGCCACACGAAGTGCTTATGCGTTTCATATCCTTCAACTTGTCGTGCGCTCGAGCTAGCCGAGCTCGTCAAGTAACCCGATCTGTCTAATGTATGTTCACCATGTTTGGACGCTACTACTTAAACCTAGGGTACCAAACTTACCAATGAAATCTCTTTTAACCATGGTACCTCGATCCGCTAAGACTTATGAGCCGGACATGGTGGTATGGGATACCGTGGTCGAGCTGTCGGCCTACGCTGGGGTTACGTGCCTCCCCGTAGTGACCAGTGAGCAACCAGACTCGTAAGCCGATTATGGTGGTATGGGACACTATATTCGAGCTGTTGACACCTACGGCGAGAGCCGAATACGGTGAGACCTGTATTCGTGCTGATGGGCGACGAGTCCTCCGTAATGTCTTTGAGTATACTCTAAGGTCCATGATTGGCGACGAGCCCTTCACAGTAACTAGAGCATGAGTTGAGCCGCATACGGTGAGATCTGTATTCGAGTTGACGGCCAGCGATTGAGCCGAGTACGGTGAGACCTGTATTCGAGCTGACGGCCAGCAATTGAGCCGCATAAGGTGAGATCTGTATCCGTGCTGACGGGTGATGAGCCCTTTGTGATGCCTTCGTTATGCCTCTCAATCCATAATATCGTATGAGACTAACTAGGAGTGACGACCCTAGAATGGATCATGTTTGGGAATGATACAAGGGAGGTACCTTAGTTTCCCAATACTGCTGTTTGAAATAGACTAATAATTACTCGGTAATCATGCTCATCATTGCACTGCATGTGTCTGGTAGATGTGGAGCACTGAGGGATGAACGCATTCGCGAACATAAGATGGTGTCGCATGAGGGTGGTTTGGCAAGGGCATACATCATGTCATTTCATACTTGCATTAAATAAGAGTAGTTAAAAGTGTTTGATTATACTGCTTTATCATTACTACTTAACTGAGTTGATAACATATTAACCTATGCTTTATTGTTCCACTGAGTTGATCACTCACTCTCACGTTACGGGACGGTGTTGTACACACCAACCAGTTTTGTTGAATTTCAGGTGATGGCAATGCTTATGAAGCAGAGCCGGATTACTATGATGTAGAGGAGTTCTCCTACTTGTAGCTCTCTGACAGGTTTATGAAGACCTGTTATTGTATTGACGGGGCTATGATACTTGGGATCAGAAGACATTACACTTGCACATTTGGTATATTTTAGAAATGTAATTGGAATTTATTAACCTGGTAATGTTATCACACTCTGGAGACTCACCACAGTTTTTATATATTTTATATATCTATCACAGTCTTCCGCTTGCAATTTAACTGTCTCTGGAGTATGATATGTTGTTTTGGCTTAATCTCACTCATGTTCAATACATTAATGCAGACAACATTTAATCATCATTATGTATGTTGCATAAGTGATGTTCTGGAACTCGGGTGTCGAGTTACTACTCGACCCCCGATTTTTCGAGATGTTACATATTCGGTTGACCTTGGATGGTCCGCTACATAAAGAGTAATAGGTCATACATCTCGCAACAATACCTAGATAAAAAGTTATGGTCGATTTATTGTTTACACTTCAAACGATAATTTCTCTCTATCCGAAATGAATTTCTTCGAACCAAACGTGTCTGGGGTCCAGTTATGTCATGCCCTTACATAGGACTGAGCCTGGATCTGACGGACTACTTTCGCTTCTGTTTTGCCTTTTTTTTTTTTTTTTTTTTTGTCCAGCCATGCTAGGAATGTATTTGTATCCCATCCTATATCAATCCCCTCTCATTGGAAAAAAAAAAAAGAAAGAAAAAAGAAGCGTGTCCCAAGTTATTCAATGGACTTGGCTCATGATACTCATATAGGTCTGCCACGTTGAAAGTCCATGAGATCTCCATACTCTCGAGAAGATCAATAACACAGACGTTCTCATTGATTTTCTTAATAATTGGAATATGGTTGATTTTCTTATTCCTCAACTTATTATACATCCCGGTTGAATTTCTTTCCTCGCACAAGTGAACTACCATGTTATCACCCGCTTCAAACACCTGTTGCCGATGTTTATTAGTAATTTCCTTATATATGGCACTAGACTTCTATAACTTCTTTTAGACATCGACATGGACTGTCATAATTCGATCCGCCATATTTTCTGTCACAACATTCATACTCGGTAACTTAGGCAAAGGGACCAGGTTAAGTGTATGTTTGGAAACACGACCATATACAACCTCAAATGAGGATTTGTCTATGAATCGACTATGCATGTTGTTGAAGGTGAACTCCACTTGAGAAAAAGCAATATCCCGCATGGGGGCAACCTGTCAGGAAGTTGATCAGGCATAATCCCCTCGAACTCCTGCAATGCTAGTTTTAACTTCTTTGGGATGTCCATGGGTTCTACATCTTTTCCCTTTACAATTAATGCATTGATATTTTTTATCTTCTCAGATTTTTTGACAAAATCTCTTACGGTTATAAGAGATCACTCATATACTTTAGAAATCTTGGGTTGGTTCTTTGTTTTCATAAGGGTGAGGATATCTTTTTACCATCCTTACCAAATATAAATATCTTATCCCGGCCTTTATGCGTGACATCAATCAACATCGTACTTGTTGATGCAGAAATCTGGTCAACCCTCGCCGGATTCCGAATACCTGCATACAAAGGAGACAAAGGAGACCCTGGCTATAATGGGGGGACCATCCGATGCCTAAGTCAGAATCAAGCAAGCTAGGTCCACTAGAGTTGAGAGGTCTTTAATGTGTAGAGTTGTAAGTGTGTACCTTTCACCGTTGAAGGGGATTAGAAGGAACATGTAGTAGGAGAATGAAGTCGAGCATCCAAGGTAACTTATAAAACCATCCTGAGATTTCTGATGGACCGTGGTCGAGCTCCCCTTGAACATTTAAGTAGGTTACCGACCTGCCCGTGAAGGTTGTATCCGAGCACTAGGACCGAGACAAGCTCCCTTCCTTAATAGAACATAAGCAAAATTAGGATGACCATCCTCTTCATCTTATCATACGGTGCAGGGACTCTGTCGCAAGTATCTAAGTAGGACGCACCTAGTCTTGTACAAGATCGTGCTTCGAAGACCTCTCTTTAAGATCTGAACAATAGCTCGGGCATAAATGGGTCATGGGAGAGCTCGGCGTCATACAACAAAATACAACAATATTGCTTTCTAGTCGTTGAGGAGCTCCTTGGTCATGACGAACACTGACCGACCATGCGATGTGCACAAATGTCCGGGCCAACCTCATAGTTCTTGACCAGCTCATTTTTACCCATAACAATACTGTCATGGTGAACCATGTAAAATGTTATAAGCCTCCATATCAACCACATTACACATTACTTCATTGATATAATATTTATAAATGGAAAGAATACGACATTTTTCAATTACCTTTGTTTCGCTAACCTTCTTAGTCCATCCAATTGTGTTTGGAGAGTGGTGCATTTCTATCTTTAGTTGTAGCTTTTTCATCATAGTCTTCGACACGATGTTATCACTACTCCTGCCATCTATGATCAGATCACAAACCTTCTAGTTAACAGTGTACCTCGTTCGAAAGATGCTATGTTGCTGCAAATGCATCTTCTCCTTCGGCGCATACAATAACATACTCACGATCGGAGTGGTGACCTGTGATTCACCATTATCAGGTGGTGGCCTGCAATTCATCACTAATATTACACTACGAACATGATAACCACGAGTTCCATCGTCGATCTCATGTTACTCATTATTACGAACACGAGTCTGTCCGAAGACTTTCGTCAAATGGTCCTTTCATGGCTCACAGATTCTTCCGATGAAAAGCTTAATTTTGATACCAACTGACGTGGAGAAGAACGTGAAAAAGTGAAGAGAAAAATCACTAACTTTCTCAAGTGATTAAAACTTTATAAAAAAAATAAAAAAAATAAAAAAATAAAGAAGAAGAAGAAGATGAAACTCGAATATTTTTATTGAATAATTGTCTAATATGTATGTTTTCTTGATTATATCACTAATAAAAGAAAAAACGAAACTCAAATTCAAAATTATCTAAAATAGTAAAATTCTAACCCTAATTCAACTTAGAATAGAACTTACCAAAAATAATAAGTTTTACAAAAAACAAAAAGCCCTAGATTAATGTTACTGGAGGATTCTTGACATGATTACAATCAATTTTTTAGATGAAAATATAAAACTTTTAAAAAAATGATAAAAATTGAAATCACTAAAAATAGTAATTTTTTTTTAAAATTTTCGATTTTGAACTTCAAGCATGTATTTTCTTGTGAAATGAACGAATGCAACCCGCTATTTGATTGACCTAAATGACTCATTATATAAAGATCGATACGTCGTGTCCTGTAATGATACACGGATAAAAATTATAGTCAAATTACAATTCACACTTTAAACAATAATTTTGTTTCCATCCGGAATGAATTTTTTCAAATTATACATACCTAGGGCTCAATTACATCATTCCCGTCTTATGTAAGACTTAGCGCAGATATGATGAACTACTTCCGCTTCCATTTGACCTTCTTTGGGGTAAGCCATGTCAGGAATGTGCATGTTCCTCATCCTATATCACAAGATATAATGTTTTTCATTTTTTAACCATCAAATAAATGTCCACCAACCCAACAATGAAGTAATCGAATAATCAAAAATTTTAGGACATGATGCATCTAAAATTAGACACATCATTTGAACAGTTTAATTTGAATTACTTTTGTGCTAAGCTGCTATTTCTAGTAATTCCAAGTACCTGCGTGCCATCCATCCCACCAGCCGGAGTATCAAAGCTAGTTCTTTAAAGTTATTAAAAACCATGAACCACGTAATCATCTGTACATGAACAGTGATTATACTGTGGGGTCCACAGCTCCTCAACTAAAGAACGATTTGGTGGGCCCCACCTGTCTCTCTTAGTCAACTGCATAAGCTTTATACACTGAATAGTTCCTCATTGAGACCAAGTATAGGGAGCTGAATGCTGTTGCGGGCGCCCCTTTCGGAACATTCCCGGGTCTGAAAGTTGATCTTAACCGTTGAATCTGACTTGGGTGGCTAACTTAAGATCTTGATCGTTGATTAGGAATAGAATCTTGTCAACCAGTTCCAAGGGTTTGTCTTTAATCAAACAAAGGTTTATAAAGTATAATATACGGTGGTAGTTGAAAGGCCCACATCACTCCTGTCCTCGACTAGCGGGGTTTTGGTGTCTGTCGATTTGTGTAGTTAACATAAGAGAGTGAGAAACTTTGATACTCCGGTATAGTGAACGGTTCATACTCATGCACTCATACATAATCCTCGTGATATATCTAATCAAATCAAACTGTCCAAATTGTGGGCCCCACAGTTGATGGATCATAGGCCAAATTTTTGCAGTGAATCGATATCTTACCTGGCTGATTTATGGCCATCCAATGGACGGTAAAAATGAATACTAAAGTGATGGATGTACATTAATCGGACGTTGGAATCGTCCTAAGGTGGGGGATTTGGACGGTCTAAATTGATCTATGCTAGACTCTTGTGATAGTTCACCACTATTATGAAAATGGGGTGGACACATCTTCTTATCTTCTGCTCATGTTACACTCATGATCAAGACCGTCCGAATTGCGGCCACATTGTGCATGGACCATATATCTAGAATCACATTGATAAAGAAATCGGAACTATCCAATTGATGGCGATTAAATGAACGGTTAGGATTAAGATGTTGAGTGGTCAAAATTAGAATGGAAAATCAGATTGTTAAAGTGATCTTCTCTAGTACATCCACAATTAGTTCAGATATTTGGACGGTCTGGATCGCCCTAAAACTACACCATGTGTGGTTGAAGAGTCTCCTACATTTTTAACTATTATAAGAGTCTAGTCCATTTGACTTACGTGTATGCCGCGTGTAATCAGCTGGCACGTCACCCACGATATGCCGGAATATTAAATCGTGGCGCTTGATAATTCCACACGTGGGAATACGTGGCAATATACGAAATCTGAGCTTTACATCTGGTTGAAGATTGAATTTAGATCTTGTCCTTGAAAATTCTTGAAGTTTCACTCCTCAGGTGGGCCATATTATTGAAGAAAACAATTGACGGTTGGATCGACTTTTCCTAGCTGTCAATTTTTTTAATTTTGTGGTCCACATAAGATTTAAAATGTCCTTACATTTATCTCATAAGATATAGATAATGTGTCTCACCTGATGGAAAGATCTGATCAAGAACAAGTATTCTACATTGCCACAAATATCCGCGTGTGGTTGGACAGGGCTACACACGCGTGTGGAATTAGCAAACCTCCTAAAACAACTCTTCAGAAAACGTGCCTGCCGGACTTTTATCAAAGGGGTGGTATATGATACTCAGGCAGCGTATCGCACTTGATGCGCAGGCACTCAGAAATTCTACACGTGGCATACATTAGCTTAAATTAAACCGACTAAACTGTGGAAACCACTTTAACTAAGTCACTAGCCCAAAATGAAATTATATAAAGGATCCTAACCTCTGATTCATGGACACTTGTAAGACTACCGGATATTTTTCATTTTTAACCGTCCAATAAATGTCCACCTATCTAATAGTCAGATGATCAAATAAGTGTAATTTTTTGTTCATACTACATCTAAATTGGGGATCCATAATTTTGATAGTTTAATTTGGCTTAGGTATATGCCACGTAAGCAATTCTCTAGTAATTTAGAGGCGCATGCATATCATCATCACACTCTGCCAGAGTACCGAGGTTTTTCTCTTTATCAAAGGCGACAGAAAATTAAAAGAGCAACGGCCGTCCATTTTAATGAATGGGGTTAACTTGAAAAGATTCCCATATGAAGTTCAAAGATCCTTTTTTATTTATGAGGAATTGGATGATGATATTATAAGACACATTCATTGTATACATGAAAGATGTGCACTCAATCCTGTCCGTTGGAAATGTGGGCCCCATTAGAAATGTGGCATATGTCAAAATTGCCGTTGACGTGGTAATTCCAATTACTGAACAATTCAGACCGTTGATATTTCCTTATCGACCGTCGATAGGATTCCCACCCACCGAGAGCTTATTAGTACTATTATCTTATCAGTCGATATTAGGCCTCTTCGCTGGTCTAGATTGAGTACTTCCCCTCCATTTATAGGGTTGATGAGTATGATGCACCATGCTTTGCTCGAGTATAAAATATTCGGAGAAAATTATCACTGTGAACGCCACCTTTTATCCAGCGTCTTTTATGAACAGTAAAAACTTACCTTCCCAAATTAGACTTTGTACGTATGGACAGAACATTTAAGGACGAAAATACCCCTTGTCCGTATGTGCAATGTTATATGAAAAGGGGGTATTTTCATCCTAAAATGCTTTGTTCGTACATGCAAGGTCTAAGTTGGAAAGGTAAGTTTTGAACTCTTCATAAAAGGCATTGGATAAAAGGTAGCATTTACAGTGGTAATTTTCTCTAGGGCTAAAAGTCATGCGGGTTGGATTGGGTCGGGTTGGTGCTCAACCCTAGCCCAACCCAAGGTTCTTCTACCTCAACCCTAACCCAACCCAACCCAACTTCGAACTGAGAATTCTCGACCCAAGCCCAACCCAAGCGGGCTCGGCCGGGTTGATCGCGTGGATACATGATAATATTTTCATTATTAAATTAGTCTATTGTATTTCAATACACATCGTATTTTTTGTATCTATAATTTTATTAATTATATATGTAGTTATTTATAGTATATGACTTCATTTTTTCTAAACAAACAAGCTAAAATATAAGACAACTATTTCTTTAAAAGTCATGCTGCGTAGCACGCAATCTATTTAGGAGAGAAAAATCTGGCATATCTTATTTGCTTAAGTCATCAGAAATGATGTGGACCAATGAGACCCAACAACACTAGAATTTCCTATGCCTTCTTTAAGACAAATCGATCCACACTCAATTATAATTTATTAGTAACTTATATACTGATCGAGTTCGGGTTGGGTCGGGCATCCTAAGACCTTAACCCGAGCCCGACCCAAGTTTTATCGGATTGGTGTTTGTATAACCCAAGTCTAAGATTGGACTCAATACATCCCGCCCGAGCCTAACCCAATATCGGGTTGGTCACACGTCGGTCAGGTTGAACCCGCCCAACTTTGGGCCCTAATTTTCTCAAATATTTCATCCCGCTTCTTCCTCTCATCGGTTTCCATGCGACCAGGGTCTTTGCTAGCATATGATATGCAGATAAATCTGATAAGTAGGGTTCATAGTGCTCTAATCCAGACCGTTTATCTGTTGGATCCCACTGTGGACTATTTTCAGTTGAATGTTGACCGTCGATGTATATCTTTTTTTAACTGTGCATCTGTAGAGTACAAAACCAAAGGTTAAAATTGTCTTATGAAGGAGATTTTTGGTGATTGGTCCATCCACATTGTACACGACAGATCAACGGTATGGATTAGTTCATCATGGGCCCATCTTTCCAGAACTCTGGAAGCAGCACATGCCATGCAGAGAAGCGGGGCACGTATCATGTGAGAAATCCAAACATGGCACACCATGATGTTTATATAAAATCCACCCTGGCCGCGCGTGAGTTACCCCATTTTAACTGAAAGGGCCAAAAATTAACCTGGTCCTAATTTAGGTGGACCATGTCCAGGAAAACAGTAACACTCACTCTCAAAACTGTTTCCTTCCTTTTGTATGGCTCACCCGAATCAAAGATGGCTTATTTTGTTTTGAGGCTTACATTTTAGCTTCACATCCAATAATTGGAGTGGATTTCATATAATTATAATAGTAGTCCCTAAAAAATCAAGGGTGAGTGTAGAGCTGTACATGAACCAAGTTAATTAGCTCAGTTAACTGTTGTACTCAAATTGAGTTAGCTCGGTTAATTCACTGGCTCAACTTGAAAAGGCTTGACTCTGACTTGACTCGAAATTGGATTCCGGTTGAGTTCAGTTGATTTTTTGAGCTTGAAAATTTTTTGAGCTGAGTACGAGCTAGACCGAGCTCGGCTTGGAACTTGACTTGGATCGGGTTCACTTAGTATAAATATTATATATATATATATATATATATATATATATATATATAATATATATATATATATATATATATATATATATATATATATATATAAATTATATATTATATATATTATATTTTATATATATTAAAAACTATAAAACCTAAACTCAAACTCAGCTCATGGGCTCAAACTCGGCTCGAAAGATTGAGCTCAAGCTCAGCTTGAGTTGGCTCGTGCTATTAATGGAGCCGAGTCGAGCTGCCTAGTCAGGCCTAAGGATTGAGCTGCGCCGAGTTTAAGCTAGGGTAGCCTGTTGGCCGAGCCGAGCTGAGTTAGGCTAAGCTCGACTCAGTTCGACTCGTGTACAACTCTAGGTAGGTCTCCTTCCGCCAATTCTCCCTTTGTATGGCCTACTAGAATCACACACATGACTGAATTTTAGGCCCTATTGTTAGAATGGGGTGATGCACCAGTGTGATTCGAAGATCACTTCAACATCATGGTTAGTCAAGCCCCCAGCGTCATTTTTATGTCGACGTAATGCATCGTAATCTCCCATGGGAATGGAAATCATGTCGCTGGCTATGAAAAGTTATTGCATTATGGTGGTAATAAGAATTCATTCACCATCATCATACATTTGCCAAACACACTTATTTTTTACTTTTACCACCCATTACTACTAGTTACCATCATTTCAATAGTACAAAATGACCTATTAGGCATATTAGGAGTGCAATTAATTTTGCTTTTCTTTTATATACACCTACACCGGATGAACACTCAAATCCATGAGCTCAATGTTGAAATGTAAACATATGCTCATCAAATGTAAAAAATAAAAAAATTATTGAGCTCTTTTTTAATTAAGAATTTAATTTCTCATAAGAAATGCAAACACAATACAGTGCACTTAACTTGTATTTAAGTGCATTTATTTATGTCAATTTAACTTAGAAGGGTTGTTTCAACACATACATAATCTTGAATGGGTGGGATCTTTGTTTAAGTCTTTTTTTTAACCTTTGAACCACCCAAAACTAACTTAACTACCATGTTGAAGGGATCTTTTTAAATATTAAAGATCTTGTCTTGGGTATTTTTGTCCAAGTGAGTTGGCCTATTGTTCTCTGGTAAACCATGGCATCCAAACATAAGAACCTAAGAGTCCATAGAATTTCAAGATTCAAGGAAAGAGAGTCCTACATGTCCAAAAAATATTGTGTTGTAGAACTCCTGACTTCAAGGTTATGTACATTGAGTGATAAGAGACATAGTTTCATATGGTGAGAAAATTTTGCCTTTATGAAGGATTTTTTATTTATTTTTATTTTTTTAATTATGTTTATGTGGAAGTTGAATTCTTAGGTGAGGTGGAGAGATCCACTCCTCCAAATGACCCTATAAATGCCCACTTTAAATGGCTTTTTTAGCATCATTTTTTAAAAAAAAATTTAAAAAAATTTATTAGCTTGTTAGTACACCCACTGTCAGTTCACACTTCACTGTTAGCCACTCTTTTAGCATCATTATTTAAACCTTACTCCAACCAATTTATTTAAATGAATGTGTACCTTATTAGGTGATCCTTGGGATACATTCTTCTTTCTTATTTTCTCAAACATGGATGTAGGGGAAAAAATCCTAACCCTATTTTTTCCCACAACACAATTAGTTATACCAATCTTATTCCACCATTATGTTGAGCGTAGAAGCAACTTCAGTTCGAATTAAAAAAAAGAATAGATAATGAAAAATCCAAACAAATACAAAGAATATGATATTTAACGTGAAAAATCTTTGCAAGAAAAAACTATGGCATAAAGCGATGACTAACCCACTATAATTGAAAGAAGGTTATAAAAGATAGAACAACTTACAGTTGAAACTCCATGTGAGATTATATTAGATGTCATTAGTTGTACAATTGCCATGTATAACATTAGCTTAATTAGCCATGTATATAAATATTTTAATCGGTATTGGTTCTAATTAAATTTTATTGTAAGATTTCCTTGTATACACATGTATGTTCTTTATTTAAACCCAATTTAGGGTGAAGAATAATATAAAAAAAACAATTGAAATTTCTCCGATTCCAGACATTATCATGGTATCAGAGCCATTGATCTGAAATCTTCAGACGGTCCAAATTTCTCTTAGTGCATTGCTGCACAACAGTCCATTCCTCTTCTGCACGACCAACAGAACCAGCAAACGACGCTGGTCCTTTATTATTCCTATCTTGTTGCAATCAAGGTTGTCCTTTTTTTTCTCTTCTCAGATCAAGGCCACTTTGCCTAATTCACACAAATTTTTCCTTCAAAACCCTTGAGTATTCATGATAAGCTCTCAACATTTTATTATACTCTAACCTTAATCACAATTAGGAGGGTATATACACTTTCGTACAATATTAGGAAATAAAACACACACATGCATTTCGTCCGTTAGACTGACATGAACTAACTCACAAACCCCCGGTCAAATCGAAAACATGTAAAAGTGGACAATGTACAATCCAAGAATCCACTCTTAATTCAATCAAACCGAAAGGGACACCGGTTGAACCGAAACAGGGATTATCTACACTAAATTAAAGGAACTCGATCAACACACTCTACTCTATCAATGACTATGTCTTTAGTTAAACCACAAGCCATTAAGTCTTTTCATCCCACCATAGAGAAGATATAAATAAATAAATAAAAATATTTGGTAACACTAATAAGAGATGAATTTCATGGCAATAGACCAAATGGCCCCACAACAAGAGAAGGTAGGAAGGGAAATATCTATAGTTGAAACCTCTCTCAAATCCATAGCGATGTTATATGGCATCCATACCATTCATAAGGTCATTTCTACTAGGATGAACTAAAAACACAAATATTAACCTGATCCAAAACTTCTTGTGGCCTCATGTATATTTCAACGGTAGATGTTCAATCCTTAATGTTTATTGTCTACTTGAGTTTTGGATCTGCCTCAATTTTTTGTACCCTTGTCCTAACATGACTTCGCAAAACAGAAGAACGGAGTGGGCCCCACCTAGCTTCTGCAGTTCTACAAAAGGCTTTGGCTGACAATCTGCATCCCCACTGGCACCACTCTTAAATTTCCTCAAATTCATTCATTTTTTATTCCAATCTTTTTTTAAACGGCTTTCATATGATTTATTAATTCATTTCCTCCAATTGTGAGGGTGACCGGCGGGAATTCAAATGCATTTATAATTTGAATTTTTAAAAGTTCATTTTAAATTTAAGATTCTCACCCATCATTGATGGATGCTGGGAGACGTGTGCACTTGTCCTAATGTCCTGACATCTCATGCTAATATTTATTAGTGGACATCTAATAGGCCTGACATGGATGATCCCGACCCCAATATAATATTGATGGTGGGATTTTAACCGTCTAATGAAAACTTTTAAGGATCAACGGCTGAAAAAATGTCCACAGTCTACCTACAATCAACTTGCAAAAAACAAACCTCTAATCCACGTGTAATTACCAGGATGGCTCAATCACTTTAAGGCCAACCAAATGAATGGCACGGATCTATGCTCAAAATGCACAGTAGCAATGATCCGTTGGGTTTTTCTTCTAAGCCTGGCCCATGTATGGTGGGCCTGAAAAGTAAGGCCTAGCTATAGCCCATAGGATTCTGAGTACAGCCAAGGTGGGCTGGGGCTTCGAAGCCCATATGGCTACCCAATCCCACGTTGTATCATGAGCTAGGCAATGGTGGGAGCGGATTAGGTGAGACCCTGGACTCACCCAAGTCTAGGCTCTCAGTGGAGCAGGTCGGATTTAAGATCCGGTTGGCTCCGAACTCAAATAATGCATAGTTGGATTTAAAAATAGGCCTGATTAATTAAATGGGCTGAATTTGGGTTCACAAAAATAAAATCAAATCATATTCGAGTCGGATCTAGATCCAGCCGTGAGATCCAATCGAATCTCCACTATTACATGCTTCAAGCCTTCAACCGTTTCGACTTCCACAGTAGTGAGTTCTGTGTGGATGGTCGACTTCTGCTCTTCAGATTTAAATACTCATATATGATTCAAATTGCACCAGTTTATTATTAAATTAAATATATTATCTTACACATATTTTAGATTTATGATGTGGTGGATTGAGACTTACACCATACTTGAATTCAATGGCTATATGAATTTTTGGATAAAAAATAGATTTGTCATTTACAAGTGGATCAAATATGGATATCACCTTTTCGATTCGAGTAGCATCTGAATCCAACTATAGATTTTCGAACTTGGAGCCTGATCCAACTAAATTCAATCCAGATCCGACCCATCAGGAGTGCTACCCAAGACAATGCGGCCGTTACCATGGGGCTCCACCTTGATGTATATATTATGTATCCACACCGTCCATCCGATTTTCTAGATCATTTTAGGGCGTTATCTCGATAATGAAGCAGATCTGATCGTGAGGTGGACCATACTATAATAAATAGTGGTGATTGACCATTAATGAGCCGCAAAAGTTAAATTCTGGATCAAGCTGATATTTATTTATTTTCCATTCATCCGATCTTATGTGACAATATCAATAGATTGAATGGCAAATAAACACTATGAAAACATTAAGGTGCACTGTCAGAAGTTTTTATTGGTAGGGCATTCAATCACCATTGTTTCCTATGGTATGGTCCACTGCTTCATTTTTTGGACAATACCCTAAAATGATCCAGAAAAAAAAACGGATGGACAAAGCAATACATAATACACACATCAAGGTGGGCCCCACAGTAAGGGCCTCAGCATCATGGGTGAGGCCAGGGTCTCACCTAATCCGCTCCCAGACTGTGGTAATCTGTTTTCTACACCCAAGAGAAGGTCAGAAGCATAGTTTTAAGATTCAGCAACTCGGACCGAGTCAACTCAATAGGTTTCGAGTCAAGTCATGACTCAGCCAGCACAGGTCCAACTGAGTCTGACTCAGCCGATTTAGGGGTGACTCAGACAGAATCACCCATATTTTATTTTATTTTCTGAGTCAGGGGGTTGAACCGAGCAGGTCCAACTGAGTCTGAGTCAACTCAGTGAGTCATACAGGGGACTCGTTCAAGTCCTAAAACCTTAGTTAGAACGCATCCATGGTTAGGGGGATTTTCTCTAGGCCCGGCCACGTTTATGGGCTTTACAATGTAGGCCCAATATAAGCCCATGGGCTACTAAGTGGGGCCCAAGGTTGGTTCAACATAGCTGGGCTGAGCCTACTGCTCGTATTGGATTGCCAAGCCCATTGATTAGCCTGCATCTAATTCTAATAACTGTATTGTTAGCAACCTGTCCGTTGAAAGGAAGCTAACCTGTGTTGACGTCACCAAGTTCTGTGGGACCCACCATGATGTAATGCTATATCCATACCGTCCACCCATTTTGAGAGATGATTGCAAGGCATGGGTCCAAAAAATAATGCAGATCCAAAGCTCAAGTGGACCACACCACAGAAAGTAGTGGGAACAATGACACCCACCGTTGAAACCTTTCTAGGGCTCACCATGATTTTTATTTTTATTTTTTCCATCCAAACCGTTGATAAGGTCACGGGAAGTTTTCACAGGTTTATCCAAAACTTATGTGGCCCCAGGAAGTTTTCAATGGTAAGCATTCAATCACCACTGATTTCTGTGATATGGTTCACCTGAGGTTTAGATCGGCTTCAGTTTTACGCCACTATCTAAAATGATCTTGCAAAATGAATGGACGGTGTGGATGTATAACACATGCATCATGGTAGGACCCACAGAACTTGGTGACGTCAATGGGCCACCGAGGTCAGTGGTGTGTGGCGCACCACGCAATCCGCTTCGCTGCAGCAAATGGTGTGCTTTTGATGTCTGTCGATATTTATATGGACGGATAAGATCAAACCAATTGAAGGATCTTAACCATCTGATTGAAATTGATAATCTGGACTGTTGACCATGAACATAGCTGCGTGGTCACTAATCAGGAGGTGGAAATTATCTGATTTCTGACTAATGCTTCATTCACATTCAAATCGATCCGGTCAGTCTCCAGCGTAGATTTCCTGGACATTTCCAATTTAGGCCCTATCCGAACCGTAGAACTGGCTCTTTTATGATGTAATATACAACGGACCAGGTCCAACTGAGTCCGAATGACGAGTCGCATCCGACTCACCTGAGTCAACCTGGACGAGTCCCATCCGACTTATCCGAGTTCTCAACAGCTCCGGGCCACAGGCCCATACAAGCCGGACTGGGCCTTATATGGGCCGGAGAATAGGCCCATTTATGATCTTTTGTCGGGCTTGGGCTTGAAATCAAAGGGCTAATTGATAAACGGGCTGGGACCGAGTCGGGATCCTCTGTTATCGGGTAACAGGATTTTCCTGTTACCCTAGTGGTCTGGCGTCGGAAGCTTTTTTTTTATTTTTTTTATTTTTTCAGTGAGTGTTGACGTGGACGAATGAATTTTAGGGTATTAGGAATTCTCTGTTAACCGGGTAACAGAGGATCCGGACTCGCTGGGACCTAGCTAATGCAGGGTCCACACCTTTAATACCATCCAAGTAAGCATGATGTAAGATCTGATCACATGCATTCCCATCTTTTCTGTTGACGTGTCACTATTGTAGAACATCCAAGCCGTGCAAAAGGTGGGCCGCGGCGGGAGGATCACGACCATCGAAAATAGTACTGGTCCGCTCATCTGGTGGCCCACAATGCCAATATCAGCATATAACCGTGTGATTCAATGAAGAGGTCCACCTGATGAGTGGATTAGCATGATCACGGCAGGTGATCCTCTGCGGCCCACCTATTGCACAGATCAGATGTTTAACACGAGCACATGAACCATGGGAAGCGGATTGGGTGGTGTCCCAACATCACCCCACCTAGGTGGTGTTGGGCACTATGGGCCCACCATAACATATTTGTTTTATCCTCTCGGTCCATCTGTTTTTCAGACTGATTTTAGGGCATGAGCCCAAAAAAGAAGCAGATCAAAGTCTCAAGTGGATCACACCACAAGAAATAGTGGTGATTGAAAGCCTACCGTTAAAAAGTTTTGGTTGAAGCTAATATTTGTATTTTCCCTTCATCCATGTCTGTGTGACATTATCAATAGTTTAATAGGTCGGATGACAAATAAACATTACAGTGGCCTTTAGGAAGGTTTCAACAGTGAGTGTCATCATCCATAACTATTCATGAGGTGTGGTCCATTTGAGCTTCGTATCTACTTCATTTTTGGATTAATGCCCTAAAATGAGCCAAAAAATGGATGGACGGCGTGGATATAAAATATATACATCACGGTGGGCCCCATAACTTCTCATCGCCCAATCCGCTTCCAAAACTATTTAGGAAACATTTCCACATATTATCATGTTACAACTAGAGGTGTACACGAGCCCGGAGCTAGTCAATCTTGGCACAGTTTGACTTGGCTCGGCCACTAGCTGACCCTAGCTCGAACTCGGCTTGGCTTGGTCCTTGAGTTTGATTGGCCAACTCGACTCAATTCGGTCAAAAGTTCGAGCCAAGTTCACCTATGCAGCATATTTACAAACACATGGATTACACTTTCAAATTCCCACTATAGGTAAAACAAGAGCCAAGGTTTTATAAGTATTTTATCAAACACTTCATAGGCAACATCAAATTTTTTTTTTTTAAAAAAAAAAAGAGAAAAAAAAAAAAAAAAAAAAAGGTATTTGTTTTATATACATACCCACCAGCCAACACTTTGTTGAGCCATTTCATCAAACACTTGGTGAGCAACATCAATATCAAAGTAATTGAGTCACTGAAACGGTTCAATCCAAGTATAATTCAAGTTGGGGTCCAATCCAAGTCGAGTCGAGCTTGGGCAATATCGAACTCGGTTCAAAATTTTTCCGAGCTCAAAAAATAAGCTTAACTCGGCTTGAAGAGTTCGAACCGAGTGAGCTAGCTAACCGAGCTATCGTGTACAGCCTAATTACAGCTGTCACGACACGTGTTGTACACGTACCTCAAATCAAGCCATCAGAGCAGTGGGCGCTTGATGCAGGGATGAACGTGATGAGGATAAATACTCCGAATCCACGGAGCTTCTCTAGACTCCTCACAGAGACTTCTCGAATCCACGAGAAAATAAAGCAGAAAATAGAAATAAATTCTAATAAATTCGAAATTGATTAATTCGTAAAAAAAAATGCATTTACAACCCTTTAAATAGGGGTACCAAGCAATGAAAAAGAAATCAGAATCAAACTATAACTAAAACTTCTAAAATTTGCAACTTACTATAAATAGTAAACTTACTATTTATAGACGGTCGTGATGTCTACTAGTGCGCAAGGTTTTCAGCCAAAAATAGTAAGTGTCCTATTTGGCTTCACCAAACCGTTCCCCTAATTATTCTAAGCTCTTTTCACGTTGGGCGTAACTCCTAAAGCTCGACAGATGAAGAGTTATAATTAAACTAAAACTTATTATTTATAGTAAAAACGAAATTAAAATAGGGAAACGACCGTCAATCCAGGGGTTTTTCGCAATTCTGAGCATCGCAACCCGGCATAACGGGGTTGGTTGGTTAAAGTAGCTCGTTCTACCCCAAAATCATATATTTTACGTCAGGTAACTCATTCTGGATTGCGAGATACGTCCGATATAAAGTCCGATGGTCCGGATCACTTCTATCGTCGACTTGGACCTTTTCTGATCCATCTTATGGCCATGAAACTGTCCGCGACCGGCTCTACATCAGCCCCACAATGGCTCATAAGGCAAAAGTACAGCTAAACGGATGATCCTAACTAGCTAATTTGGTTAGCGTCCAACTAACGGTCAAAAAAGACAGATGGCCACTAATCTTAGGGCTCAAGATCATCCAATCACTATGAATTTGGGTCCAAACCTAATCTACAGTGGGTCAAACTATTTGGACGGTTCGGATTCATCTACGTGTATGCACGGATCGCGTAACTCAAATCCTCAACATATCTGGGCCTTCTAGCTGGGCCTATCGTCAGATTCCATAGAAGAAGCATTGTCGTAATTTCTTTGTACATGCAAGGCTACTTTTATAATTCTAACCCTACAAATAGCTCGAAGACATTTCCCTCCTCCGGTCTTCCATTTCTCTCTGCGATGGGTGAAGAAGGAGAATCCCAGCTCCATACGGAGATGGACAGCGGCAGCAAGAGAAAGCTGGAAGAGATCCAGATCGCGAAGCAGAAAGCTCAGGAGATCGTAGCCCGCCTCGTCAACGATGCTGAAGCCAAGCGCCCTCGCTTCGACGAACCCTCCGAAACCCACGTCCCTGATTCTCACCGCCCGCTGGGCTCTGGTATCTCTCTCCATCCATCTCTCAATCTTTCTAAGATTTCTCAATAAATTTCAAAAACCTTCGTATTTCCTTCAATTCCGGTATGTGTAGACCTTTTCTTGTAGAAAAAAATGATTATATTCTAGAAAAGACACATCGCATAATGCTCAGGCTGAGGTTTGTACAGATTTTTAGGGTTTAGTGTTTGTAGAATTGTTTCCTGTGGGCCGTGGTTTGGTAGCGAAAACCGTTGATATGATGGACCTCATCCTAGGTGGACATGTAGGAGTTGGGTTTTTCTGTTGATCCAACAAACCTAAGACAACAGACCTGACGAGTATCAGTCTCAGTGGCTGTTTGGATTCACGCAAAGCTGTGTCAGTACAGATGGCTTGTCTGTGATTCGTCGAACCTATTCATCGACATCGGAATCTAGGACAATAAGGACAATGTGTCTCCGAAATATGACTATTAGCAAACCTTGTACGTCTTTAAGCGGAATCGGATCGGAATGACATTGAGGATGGCTTTTCCCTAGTTTGGTGCATGAAGGGAACGCAAAGCTCTGTGCACATGCATCACATGCGCCAAGTGTGTCACATGTGCGACAGTCCAAGTTCATGCGACCAACATGTGCATATGTGCCACCATCAATCTTTAAGTGTCCAATATATGCTACACATGTCAATGTGTACATGTGCTATAAACACTAGGTATGCCACCATAAGTCTCCACACGTGCCCCAGTCTATCCTTATTCCATGTTCCAGTTCCAGGGTGTTTGACAAACAAGGAAGAGAATAACTGGTCCCAACAACATGACTTGGATAGTATGTGTGGACACAACTTAACTTATGCAGGTGTCGACTTTATTTTGCTTGAATCTAAGCAACCCTTTAGTTTTATGGAGTTGCCACCATTCAATCCCTTGGCAAATGGAATTGGATACAATTTTGTTTGTCGCTTCTTCTACGTGGGATTGTGTGATACCAAACACTACTATGGATAGCCAACTATACTTCGTAGGGCACAACAAAATTGAAATAGAGTGGGTGCTATTGATTTAAAGGCTAAATAAGAACTAAAAAAAAACAAACCAAAGGAAATACATGGTGATCAAGTATGCATAGAAATGGATCTTGTTTGTCTCACCACCTAGTTCCCGTTTCCACTCCCTTGATTTTTTTTTGAAAGATGAAACATTTTATTAGGCAGAGCCAGAAAGGAAACAAACACGAGGCAAAGACAAACAAAGCTAGAAACAAAAACAATGGAAAGCAAGGCAGAAAACTAAAATGTTGGGACCACCCCGACACGAACTAAGGAGCCCCATCTTTGAACAGAGCTAGCACCTTACAGAAAACCCCGATAGAAGAAACTTGAGAATTTCGAAAACAATGATTATTCCTTTTGGACCGGACAGCCCATAGAACTGCGAGGAGGTTGAGTCTCTATCTTTTCCTACCAAAAGAGCCTCTATCACTCCCATGCCAAGAACTGAAAAGACCCTCAATGGATGAGGGCATCACCCAAGAGATTACTCGGCCCAACTATCTCAACCAGATATCCCAAGCGAAGGAACAAATGGTCCACCGATTCGTCATTTTGGAGACACAACAAACATGAATTAGCCAAAGGCATTCCTCTTTTCTGTAGATCCACTAGCCGAGGAAAAATGAGAAGAAGGGTCTTGTAAAAAGGCCGAACTAGCTAAGCTCCAAATCAAAGAATCCTCCGACTTGGGAGAGGGAGAATCAAATCCACTATTTTGGGATCTAAAAGGTTTCTCCTAAATGGGGGGATCCAAACCCCATTCGCACCCTCGCCCAAAAAACAATTTTCCACAGTATGCTAATGTCTAAACAGAGAGCAACCAAAGTAGGGCAGGCCGAATTGAGGGAAGAATCCCCACACCATTTGTTAGACCAGAATATGATTGATTCCCCATTGCCCCTAACACATCTCAAGCCGTTTAAAACTTTGGGAGCCACTCTAGCAATCCCTTTTCAAATAGAGGAGCGATAGAGGGAGGATGGTTTGGTACATCCCTACCACTTGGGGCCATGCCATATTTTGCAACAACAATTGATCTCCATTGGCTAGAATCTTCCTTATTAAACCTCCAAACCCATTAGCCTAGCATAGCCTCATTGACTAGCTCCAATCTCTTTATACCTGCTCCCCCATCCGAATAGGAAGTACAACCTTCCTTCCATTTAAGAAAGGAATTTTTTTATGAGTAGATCCTCCTTGCGGAGTTTATTGATTCGACATATAGTTGATTTAGGGCAATGGAACAGAGACATGTAATAGATGGGTAAATTAGAAGGAGAAGCGTTGATCGAAGTAATCCTACCACCCAATGAGAGGAGTTTGCTTTTCCAAGGGTAAAGTTTGCTCTCCATGTGCTCCATAATCTTATCTGACAAGTACAAGGCAAGCTTCCTCACTCAAAGGGGAAGACCAAGATATTTAGTTGGAAGAGTTCCCACACCACACCTAAACAAATCGACCAAACGAAGAGTCTCCTCCATTGGGAGGTTGATACTGAAAAGCTCACTCTTTGATAGATTTACTTTCAAACCTGAAACCACCTCAAACCAACATATCATCATGCACACGAAATCTACAATTGTGGGGGTTGTGAGTGTATAATATGCACGAGTTATGGGAGAAAGGAGGCTATGGGGGTATTTATAGGCTTGTATGGAGGCCCAGAGTTGGGTGGAAATTGCGCAAGCCATGTGAAAACAGAAGGGGCGTGGGTGTCTAGAAGATTCTAAACAAGTGCTTTCATGTACGATCATGTTGGAGGTGACAAGGTCACTATTGGCATATTACTTTTGACTGCCCGGACCATGTAGATAGTTGGACTTTCTATTTCTGAATGTTTGGCCATGATGATGGTGGCATTGTCACCGTTGGCATGCCATTTTCCATTTTTATTGAATCTTGACGATGGGATGTGAGATAAAAGCAAATGAACATGTCAGCATGGTATTTTAACCATTTTGACCCGTGGGGCGAAAGAGTGAGATGCATCTAGTTGTATTAGATATGTTCTAAGTTTTGGCATGTTTACCCTCTACTTGCACCTAGTTTTGGAGGAATTGTAGTTAAAGTATTCCAAAACGGTTATGTAATGGTAAAGGTGGTAACCATTCTGTGTTACGGGGTTGTAACGGCCGTTACCGAAAAATTTGACCCATAACGCCTTGCAACGGCACTGTAATGGCCCTATAACGTTTGTAATAGCCTCTTAATGTTCTGTTACAGTGGGCCAAAATAGGGTTTTGAAAGAAAAAAATGCGTAATGGTTGTTATAATCTATACTGTAATGGTAACAACGGTGGGTTTTACGACCACTGTTACTGTTATGGAATACCCTGGTGGTATCTTGCTGGTGCCATTGGACATATTCTCTTTTTATGTGCAAACAAATATAAGGGGTCATTTGGCTACTTGTAAAGTTTTTAAGTTAAAAACACTTAAGACTTCAAACTCTTTTTAGGTGTAAAGTGTTTACGGTTTGTTCAGGGAGGGATGTATAAAATTAGTAGATAGTAACCTTTTGGCCTGCCTTTAGTTTATGGCTTTCAGAATCTCATCTAATACTCTCCATTGTTGGTCACGTTCTCTTAAATTATATTTAGTCTTGTAATGAGAAATTCGTGTTTGGGCTCCTAAATCCATGCTCTTGGCCTGTCTAAGTTGTTTCCTATTATTTTAACATATGCATGGGGATGAGTTGGTTATTGCTTTTGTTGTTTCTTATACTCTTCTATTCCCATTTATTCTCCAGATATTTCCCAAAAGCCTCCAAGCCAGCCAATAGCTAACTCCCAAGTTGGTTCATTTCCTTTTGCGGCACAACCAATTCACTATAACAATTTTCAAGGAACAAGTAAAAAAGTGGACGTACCAAATGCCAAGGTACCTTATCATCTTGTCATGATTTTTTGATATTGAATCAAGGTTTTAAATCGGTATATCGGGTATCACATCGTTTACCACTGATATGGCCGTGTATCACCCCTGTATTGGGCTGGTACAGGCTGATGCCACCATTTCGTTCATGGGCGGTACTGGTATGTATCAGGGGATATGTACCGGTTCCAGATGATACTTTAAACCTTGTACTGAATACGAATCTTCTGCCCTTATATGTAAATTCTTCATCTCAGGTTGGTGTGATTATTGGGAAAGGTGGGGAGACTATAAAATATCTTCAGCTTCAGTCAGGAGCCAGAATTCAAGTAACCAGGGATGCAGATGCTGATCCGTATTCTCAGACGAGGGAGGTGGAATTGACTGGTACGTTGGAGCAAGTCAGCAGGGCGGAGCAGCTAATCAAGGATGTAATCTCGGAGGTGCGTTGTTGTCTGTGTTAACCACATTGAATTGAAAACCGTAAGGGTTCGTTTATCATTCACAAAACTTATTTGTGTGAACGACAGAGTGATACAGGGGGTTCTAGCACATCAGGAGCACGAGGAATCACATCCATGCAGCCGGGAACCGAACAGTTCTCAATGAGAGTTCCAAACAACAAGGTAGTCCATCGATGCGAATTTTCTTTTCTTTTGTCTGTTTCCATTCAGATGAAGTAAATGCCATTGTAACTGGAGGTTTGTGAGATGCTCATGTATTTTATGTTTTTAGGTTGCCATGATCATTGGTAAGGGGGGTGAGACCATTAAGAACATGCAAAACAAGTCAGGAGCTCGAATTCAGGTTAGCTACTTTCTTTGATGCAGATATCACATGTCACATTGTCTGGTAATTAATGTTTTTTTTTTTTTTTTTTTTCAAGTTTGAGGTATTTGGGCTCTTTTATCTTTCTGCTTTATTTTGTGCATTTACTCAGAAATTACATGTCAGTGATCTCACATTGACAAATACAATTCAGTTACTCAAAAAAAAAAAAAAGTTTCTGCACATTTGAATGTAAGCATTGAACAAACATGCTTTTGGGATCCTCATACATATTCCCAAAAAATAAAATGGGTGGTACAGGGCTGGTGTGCTGGCCGATTCTGTTATGTAACACATTGCCCTGTCAAGAAGAAAAGAAGGAAAGAAGAATTTGAGATGTCTTGCATTGAGATAATTAGATAGAAAGAAAGCCACAAATGCCTATCGCTCGAAACAAGGTGCAATCCTTGATGCTGTACTGCTTGCATTTCTGGGTGTAGCTAAATAAGTGCTAATATAAAAAAAGAGTAAAAAAAAAACCATGAAAACTGTAATTCCGGTCGATGTTAAGGATTGATTTTGAATGGTGGCTGTGCCCTGGCCAAAACCATCCTAAACAAAGATGAAATTCTGGTGTCCAAAAGATTCCTGAACAGTATGAAAACTTATCCCAAGAAATGGAAAATATTATGAACTCTTTTTTAAAACGAAATAAGAGCTATGTTTGTTAGATATTACATCATCATCATGATGCAGACTCTGGTTGTTCTATCATGTATAGAGTGAAGCATGCATATATCACGGCGTTGAAAAATATAGAAACTGGGTCGAATGGTTGAAACAAGATTATTAGCAATGTGGATCATCATGGAATGGACTGAAATGGGGAAAGTACTTACATCTGTTTGGGATCATCATGAAAACTTATCCCAAGAAATGGAAAATATTATGAACTTTTTTAAAAAATGAAATAAGAGCTATGTTTGTTAGGATATTACATCATCATCATGATGCAGACTCTGGTTGTTCTATCATGTATACAGTGAAGCATGCATATATCACAGCGTTGAAAAATATAGAAACTGAGTCGAATGGTTGAAACAAGATTATTAGCAATGTGGATCATCATGGAATGGACTGAAATGGGGAAAGTACCTACATCTGTTTGAGAAGTGGGGTAGTTATTTTTTGTTTTTTGTTTTTTAACCATGGCTTGGAACTTGCAGATGTGGATAATGCGTGTGTGCTGAAGCAAGCATGTTTGTTTCCACGCTTGCATACATCTCTGCCCTGGTGTGTGAATGTGTGCATGCATTTTTTTCCGTGAAGAATATGCCAGTGTCTGTATTTAACGAAAATTTGTGATGTTGTTGATGTGGCTTCTGCAAATCAACTCAGCTTCACCATAGGGGGTCTCAAGTGTTTGGAAAATTGTCTGCTGATGGTTTACCATAGTTTGTATATTTGCAGGTGTTGTAGTTTAGCTCTTCCTGGCTCTGCAGAGTTAACTTTCTGCAACTCTTGTTGCTTTTTCGCCTGAGCATGGATTGAGCCTGACTTTCTAAACATAGGTGTGCGTATGCATGATAAATATTGTGTTCATTTACTCTCACTTGATAGTCATTTTCACTCACCAAAGATGGGGACTTGGATGGAGTGGAATGGTGGAAAGGGATTCATGTAGCCAACCCCAATTAGTTGTGATAAGGCTTAGATGATGTTGATGATGATGATGAAAGATAGCTTAGATGATGTTGATGATGATGATGATGAAAGATAGGGAGGGGCTTGGATAGGAACTTCCGGCAAAGCAGGATTCATAAAGCTGACCCCCCAAAACTGGGACAATGCTATGATGATGATGATGATTCATAAAGCTGACCCCAAAAAACTGGGACAATGCTATGATGATGATGATGATTCATAAAGCTGACCCCAAAAAACTGGGACAGTGCTATGATGATTATGATGATTCATAAAGCTGACACCTCATATTTCCAGTAAGGCATGATGCTTCTCTTGTCGAAGTCTCGAGTCCAGATGAAAATTATCCTGAAAGTGGGCTACAAGTAACTAACATACTCTCCCAATATGTGCCTTTTCTGTTTTCTTTTTCTTAAAAAAAGGTAACTTCCCTTCTAAATATAAAAACAGTTACATTTGAGAGGAAATTATATATATATTTTTAATGATTGTATTTCTTTATCTCTATATAGTTACCTTGTGTATTGCCCTCCTTTTCTTTCCTGATTGGTAAGCTGGGATCGAACCTGGTACCTCATGGTTGAAATTCTGATTATATTCCACATTCATAGCTTGGTATTAATTGTGGTGTCACCTGTCCCTTGTTTAGATTTCATCTGCATCCATCTTAGATAATAACTGAATTATGTGTTCCCTGCTCATTGCTTCAGGTTGTACCACTACATCTTCCTCCGGGTGACACATCAACAGAACGGACAGTTTTCATAAATGGAAGCAATGAACAAATTGAATATGCTAAGGAATTGCTCAATGAAGTTATCAGTGAGGTGCGTGTGCTGGTGTTGTGTTAAAACTGATTTATGATGCCTCTCTCTGTGTGTGTGTGTGTGTGTGTGTGTGTGTGTGTGTGTGTGTGTGTGTGCATGTCTTTGTGACCAAACCATGTTTCAACTCCTGTTGGAAAAAAAGAAACTTTGTTATGGTTAACTGACGTGCATCCTACTTAGCATTGGAGGGTTGCATCAGATTGTAAGTGACGAGCTGTATCGGAATCCGGGTAAGTAAGAAATGGGCCCTTGATACCCAACGAGGTTTGGGCGAGTGGCCATCACTGTGGGTTTGCTCCCTACAGGTGTGGGTTCGACTCCCCTCCTCGGCATTACCTGATACATGGGGTTGGGGGTGATTGCGTGTATCTGCAGGGAATAGTCTTGCCTCAAAAGGGGTGTGGACACCCTATGTCTTCAAAAAAGAAAGAAAAAAAAAAGGCCCTTGATAGAGTGGAATTGCAGAACAGGATTCATGCAGCCAACCCCGATTAGTTGGGATGAAGCTTAGATGATCATGGTTATTCTACTTGGCATTGGTCCATGTGTAACTGTCTACATTGTTTTATGTGCTTTAGTTTGATATTTGACAGTACAATATATTTAGTGTTTTTAGTACTGGTAACCAAATATTGTGCATCCACCTTTGTCACATGAGTAGATGTTCTTCGAAAGGAAACCGGCAGTTACTCTTTTACCTAACAATGAATTCCAATGGTCTGTTGTTCACCCTTGATGTATTGAGAGTCTTTCGTTATGCTTTATGTTTTTGTGCAGTCTCAGTCACACATATTCTATCAATTTCCCCATTTGCTTCATGTTTTAGGGTGCTTTTGTCTCATCCACTTGCCTTTTTAGTATTGGGTATTGTGTTGGTGCAATGGTCTGATACATGCATTGCTTGCAACTGGTTATATATGTAGGCACCTGTTGATTTTATCAGTCTATTGCTTCTTTTTCTTGCTTTTCTCCTCATGTCTTCACACCTGTCTGCAATTGTTATTTATGAACTGTTTGTTTCTATCTCATGCAATTCCAAATTACCCAATCAGTTTAGATATGAAGATGGATGGATTTGATCATTCACAGACGGGTGATATTGAGATATATTATCCTCTCAGGACTGCAGTTTGCCTTCCGTTTATTACAGTTTTTGAAGGCTTTTTTTAGCAGCATCTCTGATTTGATTATTCTTCTGCAGAATCGTGCTAGAAATGCACCTACATCTGGTAATTACATGCAGCAGGGATACCACCCTCCAGGAAGCTGGGGTCAGCCAGGGCAGCCTCCGGCACTGCAAGCCGCATATGGATACGGACAGCCAGGAGTGTATCCTACTCCCCCTCCATACTACGGTGGCTATCCCCCACAACCAGCTGGATGGGATCAGGCAGCCACTTCTGGATCAGCTCCGCCACCTCAGCAAAGTGCTGGATATGATTACTATGGACAACAGCAAGGTCAGGTGGGATCTATTCCATCCAATGTTGACTATGGTTATTCTCAGACGACACTGGTTGCTGGCTATGGTTATGATCAGGGTTACTCTGATCAGCAGCAGAATTATGGACAGGATGGCCCACCTGATGGCCAACAACACGACCCAAATAACCCATATGCAACTCCGGGATACGGATCATCCGGTGCAACACCTGGGAAACCAGAAGAGACCACAGGTCAGACAGTCGGAACAACCACCTCCCAGCCATATGTAACTCAATCATCTAAGCCAGCTCAGCCGGTTACATATAGTCAGCAACTGACTGTTTCACCAGCCTATGCAGCTTCTCAAAGCTATTCAGTCCAGCTGGCACCTCAGCCAGCATATGATCAATCGGGTTACACCCATACAGGGTATGGTGGGCAGCAACCTGCACAGAGTCTGTCACCAACGTCGCAGCTGGGCCACGAACAAGGTGCATATCCTTCACAGCCTGCCGTTTCTCAGTCTGGTTATGTTCAGGGAACAAATCCTCCTGCTTATGAGCAGCCAGAACCGCAGCCTTAGCCCCTACCAACAACCCATGGGTATTCGCAGGCAGCCCTTGGGTTATGGAACTGAAAGAAAAGGTGACGGAAAACACCCTTGCTGTTCTTCCTCAAAGATAAAGGTATTGGATCTAATCTCCTTAGGTGATAGTAGTGTAGTTGTGTACTTGACCATGCGGGTTTCTTAGATGGTGAGCCATCATCCTATATCCGAACAACCTAAATCTTTTGATCAGCATTTTGGCTGTTTAGAACCATGTGTTTCTGTATAATATTCGAATGAATAGAATCGTGTGTTAGAGAAGAAAATAGGAAGAAGAAAAATCTTCTCTTCCTCCTTTTTGTCGAGGGGTTGTATGTAATCGAATGTGCAGGTTTTGCTGTGTTGGAGTGGCAACCCACGCCGAGTGTGAGAAATTGCTTCTCGGATGGGATTTTGCCTTAAAAGATTGTTGAAGGCGAAACTGAGATGGGATATTTATACCTGTCAATTGGTTCATGAACAGTCCAACCTGTTTGGGAACGTGGAAATTGCCAGAACTCATTTATAAGGTAAAAGGTAGCTGTGGAAATTGACGGTCATGATTGTGCTTTTCCTTCAGTAAATTGATTTTCTCTTGAAAAGCTAATCTGATCTATGGGCATTTCCATGATAATGTGAGACACTTATTGTTATTGACTGTTGATAACTTTTCAATGTTTCCATGGAAATCAAACTCAGTTATATTTATGACTGACCTTTGAAGAATTCCAATTTTTTTTTTTTTCAGGATGGACTGATTTCTAAGGGAGGTCTTCGACATGGGTGTTTTAGATGCACCCTATCCAAACAGGCCATCTTCGTACCATCCTTGGGCTGGCTTGATGTGATTTGTACACAGTTCAACTGGGCCCAATTGAAAAAGGGCATGATTTTTTAGCCCGAGCCTGACCAAGCCCGGTCTGATACGACTCATCTGAGTTGAGTTGGTATTGTTAGTGCCTGATCCGGTTCAATACCACCGAGTTACCCCTACTTGGGTGAGTCGGGATGATACGCCCTACTCGCATGAGTCACGACTTGATCCAGACCGGGCTGGTGTTTTTTTTTTTTTTTTTTTTTGGGTTAGGTTGTCAGTACACACCCATGTCAGTACACACACTCCAAGTGAGCCACCCCCACTAGGGATCGATACCAAGACCTCAAGTGTTGAAACGAGGTATCTCTACTCAGTCTGCCAGTTGAGCTATGGATCTGGGTGTGACCGGGCTGGTTGATCAAAGCTGTGGAGAGTCTAAAAACCATGAGAATATGCTGGACGTCTCATAAATAACCATTTGGGCTTTTACATGAATTTGGAGATTTTTTAGTAGTTATTATTATTTTTTTTTTCATGAGGTGGTCCACTATATGACTAGATTGGCTGATTTTTATTTATTTATTTTTATACCATCCTATCCTTCTTCCTGGCTTACGTAGACAAGCAAGTGAGAATAACTTGTAGGATGAACTCATGCTACAGGGTACGGTAGAATAAACTGAGTGTGAGAGGATGATGATCTGGTCATCCGATTTCTCAGGGAACATGTTCTGTGGAGAGAATCCAACGCCAAGTGCTAATATACGAATCATCTGCCAACATGGCTGAAGGTTGGAAGATCTAGGCCATTCATCTAGCTGGGGTCTGGTAAATGAACTGGTTTGCATGAGTTCTGGGAGCGTGTGTTCTTTATTTTCTAACCGTTCATTATTCTCATACATGCGTGACCCTTCTGATAAGTGGGCCGTCCTGAATTTTAGGCCACTGCATGATCAGGCATCCACGCTCTTAATCAATGGCACAATTCTTACACGCTTGTCACATGTCACGGATGTGCCGTGAAGCCCTTCATCTCAGCGTGCGAGTATGGCAATATGAAGACCCCGGATTGGCAACACACCTTGAAGACACTCTGATCAACGGCATAGTGGGGCTGGTGAGATGGCCAATCACAAGACGCAGTCTATTAAGGCTGGATACGATCCGTAGATCTAGACCTTTCTTTTGTTGTGTTGCATTGTTGATGGACCACACCTCACGAAACGGTGGGGATTGAACGCTTACCGTTGAAAACTTCTCGAGGGGCACAAAAGTTTCATATCAAGCTAATATTTGTGTTTTCCCTTCATCCAGGGTTACGTGAACTTATGAACCGGTTGGATGGCAAATAAACATTGTGGTGGCCCCCCAAGAAATTTTCAACTCTTAAGCGTTGAGTCTCCGTTGTTTCCCATTGTGTGGTCCACTTGAGCTTTGGATCTGATTCATTTTTTGTGCTCATGCGCTAAAATGAGTTTGGCAAGATGGATGGACGTTGTGGATAAAACAGATACATCATGGTAGGCCACGACTTTGCTGGGACCATGGAACTGGACGCGGATTGCGTCCGACCCCCGCCCGGACGGTAATCCGTCCGGGCAGGGCTCTGTGGGGCCCACAGTGATGTGAGTGTTTTATCCACGCCGTTCAACGCTGTTTTCAGATAATTTTAATATGAGAACCAAAAAATGAGGCGGGTCCAAGGCTTAAGTGGACCACAAAGTGGGGATTGAACATCCACCATTAAAAACTTCTTAGGAGCCGGAGAAGTTTCGGATGAAGCTGATATTTGTGTTTTCATTTCATCCACGTCTACATGACCTTATGAATAGGTTGTATGGTAAAACAAACATCACGTTGGCCCTTAGAAAGGTTTCAACGGTAGGTGTCATTATCAGTGTAGGTTCCTTTGGTGTGGTCCACTTAAGCCTTGGACCCGCCTCATTTTTTGGTTCTCATATTAAAATTATCTGAAAACAGCGTTGAATGGCGTGGATAAAATACTCACATCACTGTGGGCCCCACAGAGCCCTGCCCGGACGGATTACCGTCCGGGCGGGGGTAGGACGCAATCCGCGTCCCATGGAACTAGCTGTAGGTGATACCCTAACGGCGGGGTCCAGCTTGATGTATGTGTTGTATATCCACGCTGTCGATCTATTTCTCTAACCCATTTTATGGCATGAGCCTAAAAATGAAGCAGATATAAATATCATGTGGACCACACCACAAGAAACAGTGGCCATTGAACGCCCACCATTAAAAACTTTCTAGGGCCCACTGGAATGTTTATTTACCATCCAACCCGCTGATAAGGTTACTTGGATGAAAGGAAAACACAAATATAAATATCAGATTGATTTTAAAAATTCGTGACTCACAAAAAGTCTTTAATGATCACTGCCACTGCTTCTTACGGTGAAATCCACTAGATTCAATTTTTAGCTCATGCCATGAAAATGAGTCGGCAAAACAGATGGACGGCGTGGATATACAAGGCATACATCGAAGTGGGCCCCACGGTCTGGGTACCATCCACACGCTGGTTCTAGATCCGGCCAAGTAACACCCCATCATGGTAGGCCCACCAATCCATTCCACTGGCTACTTGGTTGGTCCTGCGTCACCGGCCAATCTGAGTCCTGACAGCGTCTCCATCAATCATCTTGCCACGTAACCTTGTCACCCAAGTGGACGGTAAGGTAAGCATGAGTCCGCATGACCAAATCCATCAATCAACTCACCAAGTTACCTCACGACCAAGGCGGGGAAATCGGATTGGCTGGTGTACCACAACACACCACCGACCTAGAAAGGAAGCAGTGGGGGATTGAAATTCTACCATTGAAACCCTTTGGGTGTTATAGAAACTTTGAATCAATATGATATTTGTTTTTCTTCTTCATCCATCTAGGTTTGTGTGACCACATAAATAGATTGGACGGAAAATAAACGTTGTTGTGAACCCTGTGGATGTTTTAATGATGAGAATAATTTTCCCCACTGTTATTTGTAGCATAATTCACTTAAACTTTGGATACAACTCATTTTTGTGCTCATGTAGTAAAATGATCTGGCCAAATGGGTGAACGGTGTAAATATAATAAATACATAATTGTGAGGCCCATGTAACTTTGATTTCATTTGAACCATTCGTACAACTCAGAAAACGAGGAGCATAAACGCTTGTCTTCGCATGACACTTACCCACACCAGCGTGTGTGGTAAACCAGCCAATCCGCTTCTGGCAGGCGGTGAGTTCCTCACTACCCAATCCATCAATCATCTCGCCACATCACCTCGTACATCGATTTCCTGCAAAAGCCCTGCGATGCTTAGATGGGCCACCATAATATTTGTGAGAAATCCACCACTTCTATTTTCATCCATGTGGAATGACCTTATAAACTGTTTGGATGGCATATATTCATCAAGTGCAGTTCATAAGGTTTCAATAATAGTCATTTCTTTTCATACGTTTCTCTCTTACTTGAGTTGTCGTTGAATGTCATCAAATAAGCTATAAAGCATATGAACAAGGTAGATTTTTCAAAAACATAGTGGGCCTCACCTAAGCATCCTAGCACAGAACTTCTTTATGATTCCGTAAGAAATTTGAGTGAGAAATAAAGTCCTCATAATTCAATCCATCATTAATCATTTCTCCACGTCACCTCTCCATTTAGGGAAGCGGTTTGGCTGGTGTACCACACACCAGCTATATAGCGGGTGTAAAGACGAGGGCTGAGGCTCCACCAGCACCCAGTTGTACGAACGGTTTAAAGGAAATCAAAGTTACATGGCCCGACAATGATGTATTCATCGTATCCATACTGTTCATCCATTTTTAATATCATTCTAGAGTATTATCCAAAAAATGAATCATATCCAAAGATCAACTCGACCACACCACAAATAGCAGTGGATTTTTGAGATCATTATAGAGTACTATCCAAAAATAATCATATCCAAAGATCAACTAGACCACACCACAAATAGCAGTGGAGATAATGATTTTCACCATTAAAATTTTCTTAGGACCCACCGTAACTTCTATTTTCCATCCAATCTGTTCATAAGGTCACAAAGACCTGGATTAAGAGGAAAAACAAATTTCATATTGATCTAAAACCCTAAAAGGGTTTCAATGGCAGACGTTGAATCCCCTGCTACTTTTTGCAATGTGGTCCACTTGATCGTTAGATCCGTCTTATTTTTCATCTCAAAGCCTTACAACAATGTTGCAATTTTTCGTCTCACAGCCTTACAACAATCTTGCAAAATGGATGGACGGTTTGAATATAACACATACCTCATGATGAGACCCTATAGAACTTGCTAACGTCAATACACCAGCTATATAAATGGTGTGTGAGGTACACCACCCAATCCCCTTCCTCCACTTGTATAGGTAATGAGTTCTTCACGGATGCGGACTGGATACTTACAAGGTCAGTAGCCAAATCGCTACTGAAGCAACGTCACCAAGCTCCGTAGACCCCACCATGATGCATGTGTTGTATACATACCGTCCAACCATTTTTAGAGACCGTTTTACGGCATTACAAAGAGAATGAGATAGATCTAAAGTTCAAGTGGACCCTACCATAGAAAATAGTGGGGACAGTGACATCCACTGTTCAAAACTTCTTAAGGGCCACAGCAGTTTCCGACAAAGCTGATATATTTGTTTTCACTTCATCTATCTCTATGTTAACTTATGAATAGGATAGATCTAAAAAATACATCACTTTGGGCCTTATAAATGTTTCAATGGTGGGTGCGACGGGTCCCACGGTTTTCTATGGTGGTCCACTTGAAATTTAGATCTATTTCATTCTCTTTGTAATGCCATAAAATCTCTACAAATGGTTGGACGGTATGGATACAACACATGCATCATGGTGAGGTCCACAGAGCTTGGTGACGTCACTTCAGTAGCAATTTGGCTACTGACCTTGTCGGTATCCAATTCTTCACGACCTAGCTGGTGTCAAAGCTCAATGGGCTTCACTAGGGCAAAACAAAGATTTCTCAAAATCATAGTAGGCCTCATTTAAGCATCCTAGCACAGGAACTTCTTAGGAAATTTGAGTGGCAATAACGTCCTCACAAGTCAATCCATCGTGTAACATCTTACCACCTCTCCACTCAGATATGTAATGAGGTTTTCACTTTCCAATCTACATCCATTCCTCAGGTCCTTTGTCCGATGTGGCTTGGTGGGTGACCCCAACACCAGCAAGCTACCTGGTGTGAAAGCTCAATAGCCTCCACTAGCTCAAAACAAACGAATAAAGTAGATTTCTCAAAATTATTGTGGGCCTCACTTGAGCATCCTACCACATGAATTTCTTTACACTTGCATAAGAAATTTAAGTCGGCAATAACGTCCACACAACTCAATCCATCATTGATATATTTCCATGTCACCTCTCCACTTAGATAGGCAACGAGATCTTCACGATCCAATATACGTTCATTCCTCAGGGCTACTCCCCCTGCCACCAACCAATGGCTGATGGTCAGTGCTATGTGGACCCCATCATAATGTATGTGTTTCATCCATGCCGTTTATCTATTTTTCTAGATCATTTTAAATTATAAGACCAAAAATGAGATATATCCTAATCTCATGTGGACCACATTACAGGAAACAGTGTTGAATGAACGTTGACCATTGAAAACTTTTTGCGCCCATAAAAGTTTTGGATCAAGCTTATCTTTGTTTTTTTTTTTTTTACCTTCATCTGGGTCTGTATGACCTAATCAACAGATTAGATTTCAAATAAACAGTACAATGGGCCTTTGGAGAATTTTAATGGTGAATATCCAATCACTATTGTTTTCCTATGATGTGGTCCACATGAGATTTATATTCCTCTCATTATTGGGATCAAGCCCTAAAATGATCTGTAAAAATGGATGAACGGCATGGATGAAACACATACATCATGGTGGGGCCCACAGAGCACCAACCATCAGCCGCCGGGCTAGGGGCAGGGGGGGTAGCCAATCCGTTTCCATTCCTTTGGCGGATGCGGCTTGGTGGGTACACCAGCAAGCAAGCTTATGTAAAGCTCGGTAGGATCTACCAGAATGTGTGTGTTTTATCCATACTGTCTATTCATTTTTCCAATGCATTTTATGGTGTAAACCTAAAAATGAGTTAGATCCAAAGTTTAAGCAGACCACATCACATGAAAAATCAAGAATTGAACATTTATTGTTGAAAACTTTATGGGCCATAAAAGTTTTGAATCAAGTTACTATTTATGTTTTTTCTTCATCCAGGCTTATGTGACCTAATGATGATACACGTCACTATGGTGGGCCTTAAGAAGGTTTTAACGGTGGATGTCATTATCCTCATTGTTTTCTTGTGGTGTGATCCGCTTGGGCTTTGGATATACTTGAATTTTGAGCTCATGCACTAAAAAGAGTTGGAGAAATGGATGGACGGAATGGATAAAACATATACATCATGGTGGGGTCTACAGAACTTTGACACCAGTTAGGTTGGAGTCACTGGTCAAACCTAGGGCTGAAAGTCGGGCAGGTTAGGTCGGGTTGATGCTCAACCCTAACCCAACCCAAGGTTCTTATACCTCAACCCTAACCCAACCCAACCCAACCCAACCTCACCTCAGGTGGGGAATTCTCAACCCAAGCCAACCCAAGCGGGCTCAGTCAGGTTGATCGGGTATACGTGCTAATATTTTCGTTATTACATTAGTTTATTATATATCAATGTAGGACTTATTTTTTGTATCTATGATTTTATTAATTATATATGTGATTATTCGTCATAAAGAACTTTATTTTTTTTCTTTTAAAAAACAAGCTAAAATATAGGACAACTACTTTAAAAGTCATGTAGCATGGCACTTGTTGATGCAAAAAACTGGTGCGTCCTCTTCCCGCGTCCTATCACCTGCACAAGAAGGAGACAAAAGAGACCCTGGCTAGAGCCGGAGAACCTCCAATGCTAAAGTCAGTGCTAGGACTGTGAGAGAAGGTTTTTTAGAAGAGTTTTCTGCGTACCTTTCACTTAGGAGGTCTCCTGTATTTATAGGAATGGGAGGGCCCCGGCGTGCAGGGATTCTTCTTCTAACTTCTCGGAGATTTAATTTCAATCCATTTTTTGTTTCCATCCGATCCCGAGATCTTCGGGATCGAGGGATCCTTTTACGAGATTTTTGGGATAGCGTTTTTATTTACATCGTTTTTCCTTGCTCGACGTAGTCTTGACTGACTTTGATGATAAATTAGTCTCGGCCAGCTTTAAGGATCAAATTGCTCGCCATCTATCGGATGAAATGGAGCCAATCCATAATCGATGTCCTTTTTTAATCCGATAGCCAACTATGTAACCGACCTAATTTAGGTCAGTTTTGTGGTCGGTCAGGTGGCTTATGAGCCCCAGGCCTTAATTGGCTTTTTCGATGTTGTTGTCTCGTCGGCCGAGTCAACTCCATGCATCTTATATACTTCACCTATGGCTCATGACTTAAAGAGTCTCGGTCGAGGTTCATCCCCTGCAATCCGAGCTAAGTCTTTCTTTTATGCATTTAGTTCTTTTGTCTCGGTCGGGCTTGTCACCTTGGAATCCCGAGCAGTGTCAGTAAAGTTGGTTCATTCCATAACCGAGTCTCCGGACTCGTCATATTTTTCCCCAACAGTACTCAATCTATTTAGAAGAGAGAAATTCGGCATATCTTGTTAGATTGAGTCCTTGGAAATGACGTGGACAAATGAGACCCGAAATCACTAGTGTGCCTTCGACACAAACGATTCACGCTCAATTATAATTTATAAGTAACTTATATATTGATCGGGTTCGAGTTGGGTCAGGCAACCCGAGACCTCAACCCGAGCCTAACCCAAATTTTATCGGGTTGGTGTTTGTATAGCCCAAGCTTGAGATCGGAGCCGATATATTCTGGCGGATCCCAACCTAATGTCAGGTCAATCACGGGTCGGTCGGGTTGAACCTGCCCAACTTTTGGCCCTAGTCAAGCCGCGTCCCCGCCGACGGATGCTTGTTATCTGTTATCCGAACTTGAGTTGCCATGTCGGTATCAGGAAAACAGAGGCAGGCACGTTACGGAAGAAGGAAAAAAAACAAATGGGGAAAATTTGATGCTCGAGCAGACTGTGACATGATACGCAGGCTCTTATAACTTACTTAAAGAGTTGCATACCTGGCATACAAGTAATTCAAATTAAATGAACACCAATGATGTATGCATACCATTTTAAATGCATCATGAACCAAAAATGACGCTCATCTGATTAACTCAATATCAGATCTGTGGACATTTATTGGACGGTTAAAAATGAAAACCAATAATCTTATTTCAACAAACGGTGTAAATGAATCAGAAGTTAGTATTGCTTAACTAAATTTTAATTTTGAATGTTAACTTATAAGTTATAAACATTGGATGGACAATTTAATCGGTTCAATTTGAGTTAATATATGCCACGTGTATCATGTCTAAGTGCCTGCACATCAAGTATCATTGACAGTCAGAGTATCAAATAACGACCCAAGTACGCGTGGGGCCATACGCGTTTCGGCTAAAATCCAAAAACATGTGCGAGATAATGCGGTAGAACCGGTGGTTGAATGTGATAGATACAATTCTTACCGGACACGTGGCATGATGATGCATCAATCGGATCGGACGTAGATTACGTCCTACCCCCGCCCGTCTCCAGCCACGAACGAGCAATTCTGTGAGCGGGACTACTTTGATTTATCTGTTTATCTATGCCTTTCAATCCTTTTCACATATCATTTTAAGGTGTTTAAACAAAAAATAAGGAAGATCCAACGCTCAAATAGACCACGCAAAATAGTAAACCTGGCTATATAAAATGCATGAATCATAAAAATGCAAGTTGCATTAAATGCAAGAGTCATGTGTGGTGTGGTCCACTTGAGCCTTAAATATGATTATTTTTTTACAAATACATTAAAGTAATCCGATAAATAGAAGGGACGAACGATGTAGATAAATAGATAAATCATAGTGGACCCGCATACAGAACTACCCATCCGTGTGCAATCCGTGCTGATTCCCTGCCAAAGCCTTTCATAGGAAGTTCCTGTGTTGGAAACCAAAGTGGGGCCCACTGTGATGTCGGTTTGAAATCTTCTCATCTTCTTGTCCATACATATTGTAAGCTCATTTCAAGACTTGAGGCCAAAAGTGAATAGGATCCAAGACTAAGTGGGCTGTATTAAAGAAAAAGTTTGGTAGGAAAATATTAAAACCCCACTAGTGTTGATAGTGATATTTAAATAACATTAATATTATTCATAATGTTATTCCTACTTAGGATGAACTGAGAACACAAATATTACCCTTCTCAAAACTTCTATTGCCCCCATAGATATTTCAACAGCAGGCATTCAATTGTCATGTTTTCATTTTTGGCCTCTGCATATTATATCTGGCTCATTTTTTATCTAATGTCCTAAAATGAGCTCACAAAAACAGATGGGCGATTTTCTTACAAATATCAAGGTGGCCCCAAAGTCTTTCGCAGGAAATCTGTGTCCAATTGGATCCATCCATACAATGACGTCTTTAATGGATGGCTCATTTTTGAAAATAAACAAGTTGAAGAATTTTATACATCGAATTTCTTCTTTCCATAGCATCGAACCATTGTTTTAGTATTTTTTTTTAATAAGCACATGCACACACACCCCACACACTCACACCACAGTGGGATTTCACCACCTATAGACACTCGAACCCTTGATCGGGTGTTGAAACTCCTGAGAGCCTACCACTCAAGCAAGAGCAAGGATCAAAAAGTGAATAGGATCCGAGACTCAAGTAGGCTGTATTAAAAGAAAAGGTTGGTAGGAAAATATTAAAACTTCCCTAGGGTTGATAGTAATATTTAAATAACATTAATATTATTCATAATGTCATTACTACTTGGATGAACCGAGAACACAAATATTACCCTAGCTCAAAGCTTCCATTGCCCCGTAGATATTTCAACTGCAGGCATTCAATCGCCACGTTTTCGTTTTTATGAGCTAATGTCTTAAAATGAGCTCACAAAAACAGATAAGCGGATTTTTCACAAACATCAAGGTGACCGAAAGTCTTTTGCAAGAAATTTGTGTCCAATCTGATCCGTCCATACAATGTCATCATCAATGGATGGCCCATTTTTCAAAATAAACATGTTGAAGAATTTTATACATCGAATTTCTTCTTTCCATAACATCGAACCGTTGTTTTAGTACTTTTTTTGAAGGTCACAGATCAGATCAGTACAACCTTACGAAGGATGTCTATTTTTAGAAATCGTCTATCTGCATTAGGGGACACTAGATGGACGGTCTTGATTCATTTTTCAGCCTACCACGTGAACTGCGAAGAGATGAGTGTACCAATTCCGAATCTACAGATCTACCGTACCGGGCCGTAGAAGTAAGACCCCATGTGACCATGTCCCGTGTCCCACGTTTGGCGGGGCTCTCACGTGCGTGGTGCTAAAGTTCAAAGGCTTTTAAAAGATCTTCAACAGCAATTCTGCCCGTGGTTAGGTATGAAATGTCTAAATTAACCCTGCTCGTTTTAAAAAACCAAGCAAGTGCATCCATTGCGAGGTTACTCGCGAGAAGTTATTTGATACTCTAGCAGAGGTCAGCGCTTGATACTCAGGCACTCAGAAAATGTACACTTAGAATTCAGTAACTCAAAAATGAACCGGATGAATTATTGATCCCACTGTATCTAAGTATGGATCTGAAAATCAGATTGGTTGAACAGTCCTAACTTCTGATTCATGGACACTTGTTTGCTGAAATAGGACCGTTGGATATTTTTCATTTCAACCTTCCAATAAATGTCCACCAATCCAACAGGCGGATAATCAAATGAGTGTAATTTGAATTTAATCGTCTATCTGCAATAGTATGAAATTTTTTTACCGTCAATCTACGAGTCTAATATATCGGATCCAAGGGGTTGTACCATACACCCAGCCAAACCCTTTCATTAGGTGGTCCCAGCATTATGGATCACCTAGTGAAAAAAATCACATCATCTACTCATCAGGTGGGCCATACCAAAAAAAATGGTAAACAATGATAAGAGCATAATACTAGTGTGGTGACATTGATAAGTGGATATGGATAATTTTTTACCAACATAATCCTCGTGATGTGGCCAACCTATTGGACGGATTGGATGCCGGACATACATGAAAATACTGGAAGTTATCAACCGTTGGACCGTAACTTTTAGTACAACCGATTGGACATTAAACCTTCTCGCAGAAATAGTGTGATGGACGCCTACGCTTGAACCTTTTGCGATGGCATGTGTGGGAGAGGCTAACGGAAACGGATTGGCTACTCCCCTGCCACCGGCCAATGGCTGGTGGTCGGTGCTATGTGGGCCCACCATGATGTATGTGTTTCATCCATGCCGTCCATTTATTTTTGTAGATCATTTTAGGATATGAGACCAAAAATGAGATACATCACAATCTCAAGTGGATCACATTACAGAAAACAGTGTTGAATGAGCGTCGACCATTAAAAACTTTTTGGGGGCCATAAAAGTTTTGGATCAAGCTTATCTGTCTTTTCACTTCATCTAGGTCTGTATGACCTAATAAACAGATTGGATGTCAAATAAACAGTATACTGGGCCTTAGGAGGATTTTAATGGTAGATATCCATTCACTATTTTTTTCCTGTGGTGTGGTCCAGCTGAGACTTATATCCCTCTAATTTTGGGTTCAAGCATAAAATCATCTGTAAAAATGGATGAACGGCATGGATGAATCACATACATCATTTTGGGGCCCACAGAGCACCGACCACCAGCCACGGGGCTGGCGGCAGGGGGAGTAGCCAATCCGTTTCCGAGACTAACATACTAAACCCTACTCACACTTATGAGTGTAGCAAACAACCGAAATCTTCCCTACAATCCAGACCATAGATCTGATGTGCCCCACCTCTGATTGCTTATAACTCAAAGGCCTTGTCAACAAGACAATCCTAACACTTTGATTTATGGTCTACAGATGGGCCAGTAGGAACAGATACGAGAAGTCCACATTCAACTGAAAATGATCTTGATATTGGTCTAAGGAATGGCCAAATATCGATTAATATCACTGAATACTACATCAACGATGAGAATCAACACACCAACGGTCGAGATTACCGAACTATGAACCCCACTTGTAAGAATTGGAACGCGTGTACGGTGTAGAAATGTGCCGTACGCGTACGATATAACTCTGAGTCACGCCGGTGGCATGATGGTAATTTATGATGTGAAAATGGTTATTTGAACGTACTGGGTTCTTCGAACCGCAACTTCCTGGATCTCAAGGCAGACCGCCATGCTTTCCGCTCCTCGATAGAGGAGAAATTTACACTGTACGACCATTAATGGCCCATTTACATTTTTAAGCCCACTTCTTTTTACCTCACGAGAATAATCCCCATACGTACGGACGACTTGTCAAAGGTCGAAAATGCCCCTGCTTTTTTCATAAATGTGATTCCTAATTACTCTGATGCCTATGGCTACGGATTATAACCGTAGCCATAACCGTAGCCGATGCTTTTTTGATATGTCTTTCGATATGTAACGAAGGTAATTCGATATGTATCGAAGGTTTTACGATATGACCGAAAAAGGACCAGAACTGTCCAGTGAGTTTGCCTTAAAAATCCTATAATTTAAGATACATATCGAAGAGTATTCGATGTGTATCAAAGATGATTTTCCCTATGGCTATGGATTATAACCGTAGCCATAATTGTAGTCTGTTGTAGTAAGTGTAATTTTATTTTATTTTTTATACATGGAGAACTTTATTCTACCAACAATTTTCTCTAATACATATTTATATAAATATGTATATATAAGCATATAAATTTTTTTCTCTCATTTTTTCATTTATTTCTTTATTCATTTAACAAGAATATCTTCTAAACCAAAATTAGTTACTTGATGTACCTTATATGATTTTGGGGTAGGAGAAGCTACTTTAGCCAACCAACCTAGTTATTTTTCAAGATTCATCAGGTCGATGGTCGAAAATCCATTTCATTCAGATCGCAGTCAATTTCATTCATTTCACTTACTTCGCGATCAATCCCATGCATTTCAAGGTCAATTCCCTTCACTTCACGGTCAATTCTGTGCATTTCACGGTCAATTCCCTTCATTTCACGGTCAATTCCATGCATTTCACGGTCAATTCCGGCGATTCCCCTTCACTTTACGGTCAATTCCATGCATTAATTTTCACAGTCAATTCCCTTTACTTCACGGTCAATTCAATGCATTTCATGGTCAATTCCCTTCATTTCACGGTCAATTCAATGCATTTCACGATCAATTTCCTTTACTTCACGGTCATTTCAATGCATTTCACAGTCAATTCACTTCACTTCACGGTCATTTCCATGCATTTCATGGTCAATTCGCTTCACTTCACGGTCATTCCATGCATTTCACGATAAATTCTCTTCACTTCACGGTTAATTACGTGCATTTCACGGTCAATTCCCTTCATTTCACGGTCAATTCCATGCTTTTCACGGTCAATTTCGGCGATTCCCCTTCACTTTACGGTCAATTCCATGCATTTCACGCTCAATTCCCTTTACTTCACGGTCAATTCAATGTATTTCACGGTCAATTCCCTTCATTTCACAGTCAATTCCGGCAATTCCCCTTCACTTCATGGTCAATTCTATGCATTTCACGGTCAATTCCCTTTACTTCACGGTCAATTCAATGCATTTCACGGTCAATTCCTTCACTTCACGGTCATTTCCATGTATTTCACGGTCAATTTCGGCAATTCCCCTTTACTTCACGGTCAATTCCGTGCATTTCATGGTCAATTCCCTTTGCTTCATGGTCAATTTCATACATTTCACTCCATTCACTCCCTTACACTCAAATACACGTCCGAACTCATCTCTACCATCCCTATGGAGATTTAATGAAGAAAATGAGTGAAAAGAAGGAATAAGGATGGCAGAGATGAGTTCGGAAGTGTATTTGAGTGTAAGGGAGTGAAATTGATAAAGCACCGACATTTTTTACCTGTGAAAAGCTATCTGGGAGTGGATGCGTCGCAGAGATAGAAGGAAATGGAGTGAATGAAGTCAAGTGGATGCGTTGTGCTGTAAATACACGCGTTTCTTCGACCGTGAAGTAAAGAGAATTGACCGAGTCAACCGGGTCCAGATGGGGTCGACCCCGTTCCCCCTTAAAGTGTTGGGGATTTTTGGCCTGCGGAATCACACAGATCTAGATCTAGGATAGCAATCCAATGGCACCAAGCACACACAAAAGAAAAGAGAACACAAATTTAACGTGGAAAACCCTTGCGGAAAAAAACCACGGCACAAAGCGACAGATCACCACTATGAAAGCATCAATTACAAAGAGAAAACACTTACCCGATTCGAACAACCTCGAATCTCATCCTTGCTACACCCTTTGATAACCGTAGAACCCTTTAGAATACCTTTAGGAAGTCTTCGAATAATCTTAGAATAGCCCTAGGGACCTCAATTTATAGTTTTGGAACTTCCCTTTCGTATCCTAGTTGCAAAAGGACTTGCATCACAAAATCCGCGAAACTCCTTTCCGCATCCCAGTTGCGAAAGGACTTGTGACACGAAATTCGCGAAACTCCTTTCCACATCTCAGTTGCGAAAGGACTCAGATTTAAGACATCTCGCAACATAAAGCTCTTTGGGCTATACCTGAGTTATAGATTTATCCTGTGATTTTAGTTTCCATACAAACTTGTTGAGGAAACTATATATTTTTAATATACGGTAATTTCAAGAATTTAACATTAGACCCTTCGAAATTATCTCACATACATCTTTTGCATTGACCTTCAGGCCAATTGCTTTCAATGGGTCCTGGTATAAAGAAAAAGGGGAAACCAAACAGCTTTCAGTCAAATGGGGTCGACCCCATCTAAAATCGGTCGACCCCGTGAAATGCATGGAATTGACCATTAAGTGAAGCGAATTGATCGTGAAATGCATTGAAATGACTGTGAAGTGAAGGGAATTGACCATGAAATGCATTGAATTGACCGTGAAGTAAAGGTAATTGATTGTGAAATGTCGTATGGAATTGACCGTGAAGTGAAGGGGAATCGCCGGAATTGACCGTGAAATGAAGGGAATTGACCGTGAAATGCATTGAATTGACTTGGTGAAGTAAAGGAAATTGACCGTGAACTGCATGGAATTGACCGTGAAGTGAAGCGGAATTGTCGAAATTGACCGTGAAATGAAGGGAATTGATCGTGAAATGCATTGAATTGACTGTGAAGTAAAGGAAATTGACCGTGAAATGCATGAAATTGACCATGAAGTGAAGGGGAATCGTCGGAATTGACCGTGAAATGCATGGAATTGACTGTGAAATAAAGGGAATTGACCGTGAAATGCACGGAATTGACTGTGAAGTGAAGGGAATTGACCGTGAAATGCATGAAATTGACTATGAAGTGAAGGAGAATCGCCGGAATTGACCGTAAAATCCATAGAATTGATCGCGAAGTAAATGAAATGAATGAAATTAACCGCGAACTGATTGAAATTGACTGCGAAGTGAATGAAATGGATTTTCGATCATCGATCTGATGGAATCTTGGAAAATAATTAGGTTGGTTAGCTAAAGTAGCTTCTCCAACCCCAAAATCATATAGGGTACGTCAAGTAACTAATTTTGGTTTAAAAGATATTCTTGTTAAATAATAAAGAAATAAATGAAAAAAAGAGAGAATTTTTTTTTAATATGTTTATATATACATATTTATATAAATATGTATTAGAGAAAATTATAGGTAGAATAAAGTTATCCATGTAATAAAAAAATAATAATAATAAAAAAATTTACACAAATTGCCACGTGCTAGAGTTATGGCTACGGTTATAACCATTATGGAAGATTGCAAGATTTTCTAGGCTAGTTCGCTGGATTGTTCTGACGTTTTCAAATCATATTGTGTAAAGGACGTGAAAAAGGCAAGGGCCAGGGTCATAATCCGTAGCCATACGAAACTAGAGTTTCCACCATGACATTCTGAAAAGCAGGAGCATTTTCGACCTTTAGCAAGTCGTCCGTACATATGGGGGATTATTCTCGCGAGGCAAAAAGAACTCGGCTTAAAAATGTAAATGGGCCTTGAATCTGATATGTGGTTTAGATTCACATGTGAGTTCTCCACCATTTAAAAACGGTGGTGACACTTCAAACGCACACATGGCATAGTTGAATAAAAATCCAGACCGTTAAAATCTATTAGCGAACTATAGATATAGGATAACCAAAAAATTAAGCTGATAGGGTAAAAATAACCATCTATTTTTTTTTTCTTGGAATTTATACCACTGACATTTTTAGTTTCAGCCATCCATTTGATAGACATTAATTGGACGGACGGTGTGGTTTTAGAGTAATGATCCATCAGCAATGCCACAGTTTGGATGGTCAGGATATTTCTAAATAAATGACACGTGTGAGGAGGATGACGCACGAAAACTGACATAAGAGTCAATCCATATCCTTCGATCTGACGTGACATAACACTGTTGTTATACGATACTCAGCAGCTAATAACACTTGATACGCAGGCACTAAAAAAATATACACGTGGCATATATGAAATCCTTTTATAAACCGACTAAATTGTGGGACCCACTTCTGATAACTCACAATACGAAAAAATAAGATTGTTTGAACAATTGTAGCCTGTGATTTGTGGACACTTAATACTCGTTGGAAATTTTTGATTTTGAACCGTCCAATAAATGTCATCCAATCCGATAATCAGATGATCAAATACCGACAATCCTTCGTTGATGAGAGATCTAGATTGGTAAGAATGATATTGAGGGTTTATTTTAAGTTATTAGTGTTGGATGCCACGTAAGCCATTAGAAAGAAATATGAAAGTGCATGTGTATGAAGAAGCAAACTCGTGCGAGGGTAGGAAAGTCTTTTTATTTTAATTTTTAATTTTATTTTTAAAATCATGAGTGTATGGGCATTTGTTTCTTGGATATGAAGAAAAAATTACACTCTCTTCATTTCTAAATTTCTGCGTCTTTTCTTCCTTTTGTATTAGGTGTTTGATAAAAAGTTTCTGAGAGAGAGCGAGAGAGAAAAAGAAGAAGTTTCTGTTTCAGTTTCTGAGAAGGAGAGAGGGAGTGAACAAGAAGAAGTTTCTGTTTCTGTTTCTGAGAAGAAAAAGGAGAGAGAGAGAGAGAGAGAGAGAGAGAGGTTTTTGTGTATTTAGAGGAGGTGGTGTTTGGGATTGTAGTAGGAGAAAAAAGAGTGTTTTTGGATATGAAGATGGGAGAGGTAGATGGGAGAGTAGCATCAGAAGCAGGTGTTGCACCAACGGCAGTAGTAATAACAGGACCGATGGGAGGCTTGGTAGCAGCAAGAGAGGCACCTTATCGTCCTTCTGAACAGCTACATCACCTTCACTTCTGCATCCACTCACATCCATCTTGGAGTATGTCTCTCTCTCTCTCTCTCTCTCTCTCTCTCTCTCTCTCTCTCTCTCAGAATTAGGATATGGATGATGGTATTCTTTTTTCTGTAGAGATGATCCTAACCATTCAAAAAAAAAATTGTAACATCTGACCATTCTATGATTCTTATCTGTACATAGATCGAACAGATAGGATGATTTTGTGCAACTCATAGTTTGTCCATGGGTTATTCATGGTGGGACCCACCTACTGAACGGATCTGATCGTCCACATGCCTTGCACAACTATCACACTAGAAATTCACTTCAGTAGTCCGCGGACTACAGAGTGAGGCCTCACATTGAAATATACCAATGGACCTGGCCTAATCCAGCCCAGCTAGCTTTTGGTGGGCCTTACTTTTTCAGGCCCGACGATTAGTAGGCCTGGGTTTTGCAGCCCGGCCCATTATCATGATTGGGCCAGCAATGTTTCCTCAGCTAGTAGCTATATGGGCCTTACTTTTCTGGCCCACTCACCAACCATCTGGGCCTGATTCTGCCCCAGGCCCACCAGGCAGGGCCAGCTTTTGTAACTGTACCAAGCTGGGTTCTTTGTGAATCATGGGACTGGCTTGTTTTCAGGCCCACTAACTAATCATCATCTAGCAAGCCGGATGGGAATTGATTTTCAGGCCCACTAACTAATAATATGGGCTATTCCTTCCTATGACCCCACAAGACAGCCCGAACCGGCTTATTTAAATTTTATTGAGGTGGGCTATATGGGCCTCACTGTAATAGGCCCAGAAGATACTTTTCTCTTGGGCCTAATCATGGTTTATTTTCAGGCCTGAAAGGACGGCCAGGATCGGCCTAATTTTCGGGCCCACAAACCAATCATCGGCTAGTAAGCCAGGCGGGCCTTAATTTTCAGACCCACTAATGAATCGTCAAGGCCCGTTACTCACAGGACAGTCAGACTGGGCTTTTCTATTGGGCCTGATCATGGATCTCTGATACTATGTTCATGCGACTGATCATCGTCGATCATTACCTTCTGCAGCGGAGATGATCTTACTAGCATTCCAACATTACATCGTGATGCTCGGATCAACTGTCATGATTGCTACCATTCTTGTTCCGAAAATGGGCGGGAACAATGTAAGTCTTCTTCTCCATTTTGCTTATCCTGTTTGAGTGAATCTGTTTGATTTTTCTGTTTTTTCAGAACTGAGAATTCTAATTCAAATTTGAAAATTTCATGTTGAATTTTCAAAACAGGGCGATAAGGCCCGCGTAATTCAGACATTGCTGTTCATGAGTGGACTGAATACACTCCTTCAGACACTCATCGGGACGCGGCTTCCTACTGTGATGAATGCATCCTTCGCGTTCATCATTCCAATATTATCAATAATCAATGATTTCAATGCGGGGTCCTTCTCATCAGAGCATGAGGTACGGTAGAAACCCAAGTAGATTAGGAATCAGATGAATTGTAGTTGGCTAGTTGCCACATTCGCCGAATTGCGTTCCAAAGATCAGTTTTGTATTGAGTGAATTGAAATCACAAACTCCCACCCTTGAATTTATCACAATATTTCTTGTTGGTTAGAAGCTTCAAATCCTCAATCCGCCGAAGATGCTTCAATTCACAAACCAACATTTTATATTTTCATAAATGGGCTTTGAATTTGGTTGTGTTTGGATGCAGTATTGAATTGAATTGCAATAATTAGCTCAATGAAATAAAACTTACCATTTTCCAATTAACTTTTGTAGTATTCATATTTGGTCATTTCGGCATCTATGTAACTAAATATTGCAATTCAGTTCAGTAGCGCATCCAAACAAGGCCTTACACTTATCTAGTACTTGAACATGTTCACTAATACAAGTGGTTGTGCCTTTGTGGGCTCTAATACCTTTCTCAAATCTACCAAAAGATACCTCAATTCATACTTCATAGACCAACATTTTATGTTTTGGTCGATGTGGCTTTGAATTCAGCGCCGTTTGGATGCTGCATTGAATCAAATTGCAATGATTAGTTCAAAAAAGTGCAAATGACCAAGTTTCAGTTACCTTTGCTAGTATTCATATTTGGCCATTTCCAGTCTATTGAACTATATATTATGATTCAATTTGGTAGCGCATCCAAACACGGCTTTATTATGCTTGTCTAGTTATTGAACTTGTTCAAGTGGTTGTGCCTTTGTAGGCTCTAATACCTTTCTCAAATCCTCCATAAGATTCCTCAATTCACAAACCTACACTATATCTTTGTCAATGAGGCTTTGAAGTCAATTGCGTTTGGATGCAGTATTGAATTGAATTGCAATGGTTAGTTCAATCAAGTGCAACTTATCAAATTTCAATTACCTCTCGTACTATTCATATTTGGCCATTTCCAATCTATTGAACTAAACATTGCAATTCAATTCGCTAGTGCATCAAAACACAGCCTGATACTTACTAGTTCTTGAACTTGTCCATTCAATCAAGTGGTTGTGCCGACTGCCGAGTACCTTTCTCAAATCCACCATAAGATACCTCATTCACAAACCAACATTTTATATTTTTGTCAGTGAAGCTTTGGAATCGGCTATGTTTGGATGCAGCATTAAATTGAATTGCAGCAGTTAGTTCAATAAAGCACAGACTACCATATTTCGAATATATTTCCTAGTATTCATATTTGGTCATTTCCAATCTATTGAACTAGATATCGCAATTCGATTCAGTTACGCATCCAAACACAGCCCTATACTTATCCACTGTTCTCAATTCATGAAGCTTGAATTACTTGTTATAATCAGTTATACATTGTTGAGCACTGATCTAATCTCGTGAGAGTTGCAGAGATTTGTCCAAACAATCAGAGCGATCCAAGGATCCCTTATCATTTCTTCCTTTGTGAATATTATCATCGGGTACAGTGGAACATGGGGAACTTATTCAAGGTAGGAGGTCTCATCTCGAATATCGGCTTTAAGTTTATGTCCTCTACAATCTTTAAACCAATGGCAGGCCAGGTTCGTAGATGGCTTGTGCTCGTTTGGATACTCAATTGAACTGAATTGCAATTCATTCAACTCATGTATAGAAAATGACCCAATGAGCGTGGCACCATTTTAATCATAATAACAACCAAACTGCTATTTGCAATTCCGTGCATTTGAAGATGGACTTGAAACAATTATAATCATCATTTAGGACCTAGTCCCAAGTTATGAATGGAGCTGGGTTGCCTGCTTGGGTCTATTATGCAATGGAGATTTTGATTTCTTGAGATCATCTATGTATCAAAATCATGGAAAATAATGGAATTTTAGAGGTAGGCATACATAAATCGCTTGAAGTTGTTGCCATTGTTGAGGACATCAAGAAATTGGTTAATCCTTATCTTCTCTCTTTTGGGCACTCTCAAGATGGATAAGAACTGCAAAATGTAAGAAATACTTGGGGACGAAGACTTCTATATGTAGAGGATGTAAGACTTCTATTAGGTGGGCCATATATGGTCATTGATGTTTTATCTGACCGTTGGATTATTTAGATTGAACGATTTTGTGGGCCCCACTACAATTGTAAGATCCTTTGATTTTACGAAGGACTCTTAAGAACCTTGAACCTATCAAAGAGTCTTCCCCCCCCCCAAGTCTTCACACTTTCTAAAATTTGCTAGGAGTGATTACATCATAAGTTGGCCCTACCAGCATGCTCATCGCCTAAGATCCAATGACCAGATTCGATCCATTTTGATGAAGATCATTGATCTCTGATGGCCTACTTAAAGGAATACTTGGGGACGAAAACTTCCATATGTAGAGGATTCTTAAGAACCATGAACCCTTCAAAGAGTCCTCACCCCCAAGTCTCCACTCTTTTAGAAAGTCCACGCTTTCTAAAATTTGCTAGGATTGGTTACATCATGAGTAGGCCCCACAGGCAAACTCATCGCCTATAATCCAATGACTGGACTTGATCAAGTTCGATCAAGACTGTTGCTCTCTGATGTTCTACTTAAAGGAATACTCGGGGACGAAGACTTCTATATGTAGAGGACTCTTAAGTACCTTGAACCCATCAAAGAGTCCTCACCCCCAAGTCTCCACACTTTTTAAATTTTGCTAGGATCAATTACATCATAAGTAGAGCCCACCAGCATGCTCATCGCCTAAGATCCAATGATCAGATTCGATCTAGTTTGATCAAGACCATTGATCTCCGATTGCCTACTTATAGGACAAGTCTTACATATTTGAGTTACTAAGAGTTTTCCCCCCTGTAACTCTTGGGTTGTTTTGTTTTTACAGGTTCTTCACTCCTGTTGCAATCATTCCAGTGGTTTGTCTGGTAGGGCTTGGACTGTTTGAGAGAGGCTTCCCTGAGGTTTTTTCTTCGAAACACTTCCATACCAGAGTTTATACTTATCTGAATTTTGAACGGAAATATAATGCGATGTCCCCTTTTTCAGGTTGGAAAATGCATAGAGATCGGCTTGCCTATGCTGGTTCTGTTGGTTGTATCCCAACAAGTAATAATTTCCTAATTCCTTCGTGAAAATTGACATTTTTCTAAATGAAAATGGGCTGTGCAGCGCTCACATTTGGATCCATTCATCAGGTGGGCCACAGAAGCATTTTGAATGTGGACCATTGGCCATTTCTGCGAATGACCCGCATGAGGAATTGACCTGCCTCATTTTTCTCAGCCTAGAATCGATATGGTGCAGCCCGCCTGATGAAATCTTGCATGCTTGTACTACTTCCACATATGCGGGTCCCATCCATGCTATGATCACTCTAGTTTTCATTTTTAAGACGGAATTCAATGGTGGATGTCTTCTTATTGCAGTATCTGAAGAGTATCATCCATAAGAGAGCACACTCCTTAATGGAGAGATTCGGGCTGCTTTTCTCCATCGTGGTTATATGGTGTTTTGCGGCGATTCTTACCGGCAGTGGAGCATACAAGAGCGTTCCTGAGAAGACTAAGCAGCATTGCCGCACCGATAGGTCCCACCTCACGGCTTCTGCTCCATGGTATGGTCTAAAACACTCGCATTTCCGCGTTTTAGTATGGGCCGTCGAATCAACTTCCAATCGGTGATGTTGTTGTTGTTGCCTTAATTGCAGGATCAGAATTCCATATCCATTTCAGTGGGGCACGCCCATTTTCAGTGCAAGTCATGTGTTTGGGATGATGGGCGCGGTACTCGTTTCAGCTGCTGAGGTTAGATTCCCCACTGATATCTCCTCCCTTAGGCCGTGTTTGGATGAACTATTGAATTGAATTGTAATAATTAGTTCGTCAGTTGTAATCACATTCTTTGGTAATTACCATATGTTCGAGCTGTGTGGGCCCACCATAGAAACTTTCATGTGGACTGTGGGGTCCACCGTGTTTTTTTAAATATTCCATCCAACCCATTCATCAGGTGTGCCCCACAATGACGAGGGGACACACCAAAACTCAGGCCATAAAATACACAGGCCGGTAAATAGGTTTTGGGTGTGATTGTACATTGCACACTCTGGTGTGTTCGGACTGAGTTTAGGATTGGGACTATTCTTTCAGTGTATGGTGAACACAAGGAGGCTCACCATATGCACGGTTTGGATTCCACATACACATGATATCTGGGTCCCACACAGCTTCAACATATTGTAATTACCATAGACGTGATGAGGTCAATTACCGTCTTCCTCAGGGATAATTACTTTGAATCCATGATCGAACTAAAATTACTATTTAAAGTAGCTTCTCCTACCCCAAAATCATATATGATACGCTGAAAAACTCATTCCGTTTTGTGAGATACGACTGTTTTTAGGTTCTGATGGTCCCGATCACTTTCGCCTCCGATCGGGCCTTCCCTGGTCCATCTTTGCCATGAAAGTGTCCATGACCCGCTCTACATCTGAAACGCATGTGATCATTCTCCAAATTGCAATTATGTTCCTTCCAAACACAACTTGAAAGTAACATCATTGCAATTGGAGAATGCATCCAAATGCGGCTTACTATCAAAATAGCGTTTGCCTGGCACTGCTTCTTACATAATCTTTGTTCGGTGCAGTCGACCGGAACATTCTATGCAGCTGCACGGTTCTCAGGCGCCACACCACCTCCCGCTCATGTGCTTAGTCGAAGCATCGGTCTTCAGGTTCGTCTACAGATAAACTCCATGTTTTCATTTCTACATTGTTCCTTTTGAAATTTCAGTGTCCGGACTCAAATGAGTGACATCTTAGAGACTGGAATTTCAAGCGAAATATATTCTATCGTCCCATTCAACCAAAAAAATGGACAAAGAATGGATGGCTACGATATGATCTTCCAGTCTGGTAGATTTTCAGGACATGGTCCATCCACAGTTGGGCCCCACAAGATTGATCATATGAATCACTGGACCACCCCACTTCTAAAAACTGAAAATGCAACGATACCATGCATTTATCGTCGTTTTTCTGTTTCATGTTCTAAGGCAGGAAAAAGTGTTTGACATATTGCACTGTGGATGCAGGGTGTAGGCTTGTTGCTCGAAGGGCTATTCGGCGCCATAGTCGGTTCGACTGCATCCGTGTAAGTAACCCCGAGCTTGTTGTTACAGTATTCGTTATAGTTTCTCGTGGGTCCGTGTTTGGATGCACTATACAGCCAAGGTGCAATTTCTAGTCCAATGTGCATTGCATCGCAATACAATTCTTCATCCAAACACAACCATATCTTGTTTCGTGCTGTGCATGGAGGCACCCATCCGTCTACAAACACCAAACACAAGCACCCATACATGCTCTTGTAGCACATTTGTGGAAGATCTGTGCCATTCATCAAACATGTCCGTCGTGAGTGTAGGTGTTGAGTGTAACTGTGATCTCTTATAGCAGTTAAACTGTTGCTAACCACACACACATTCTTGTAGTGAAAACGTTGGACTTCTTGGATTGACGAGCGTCGGAAGTCGAAGAGCGGTGCAGATATCAACCTTTTTCATGATCTTCTTCTCCATCTTCGGTCTGTTACGACTCCCACACGAAAACTTGAAAAAAAATCCGTTCTATGAATTATCGAAAATTTTAATATATTGATTTATTTTCAGGGAAGTTTGGAGGCTTCTTCGCATCAATTCCGCTCCCTATATTTGCTGCCATACACTGCGTTCTCTTTGGACTCGTCGGTGAGTTGAAACCAAAGGCTAAGGCCGCGTTTGGATACACAACTGATCCAAATCGCAATAATCGGTTCAGTTAAGCTCAAATGACCAAAGTGTAGTTACCTTTCGTAGCATTTGCATTGAGCCGTCTATTGAAGACTCAGTGACTCAGACCAACTTGTTCAGTCCTAGGTTGAGTTGGGAGTTGGGACTCATCTAAGTCGGGCATATGGACTTGACCCAATCCGTACTGAACCCATAAAGTTGGGTTCGGGTCGGCACACTTCCCATATGGTTTGGGTTCTAGCAATGTTTTGTCAATTCAAAATTAAATGGGTTGGTTTGATGTTTTTTAGGTCAAACCTGGTGAGTCATGAATATGGTTCGTCCCTTGTCTGAGTTTGATTTTATATTAATTAAAAGTTCCTAAGTATATGGTTTATATTATTGCAATTTTCATATAAAATGATATTTTAATTTTAATTTTTAATTAAATGGGTCAGCTGGGTTGAGTTTGGATTGAAGCATTTACAGATTATAAATGGGTTATATCGGTGTTAAGTTTTTCAACCCGTTTAATAAAAAACATGAGTTTGGATTGGACCCATCCTCGTTATAACATGAACTCCCCCCGACCCATTGCCACCGCTACTGGGGCCGGAATAAACTCAGTTGATTCCGAGTTGACTTGAACAAGTCGCATCCAATTCGATGAAGTGGCAATCCAAGAATGGACATGTGGAGACCAATAGAAGTGTGGGTCCCACTCCCCAGGTACACATGAACGATTCAATGTAGTGATGAGATCCATTAGGTCCACCTGAGGAGTGGGATCAGGTGTGGGATCCACACCCCTGTCGATCCCTACAGGAGTAACCGCGAAATTGCGATTTTACATTACTTTCAAGTTGGATGAGAAGGATTGTAATTGCAATTTGACAGCTACTTCCTCGTTATGAGTAGTAATGTAACTGGAATTTGGTCATTCCCACTTACTGGAACTTGTTATTGCAATTCATTGCAATAGCGCATCCAAACGTAGCCTAAATATTGCAATTCATTTCAATAGCGTATCCAAACGTAGCCTAAAAATATCCATCTACTTTCCATGTTCTTGTTGTTCTTCTTTCAATAATGTTTTATTAACAGTTTTTTTTTTTTTTTTTTTTTTTTTTTTTTTATTTTAAATTTTCTGTAGCTGGTGTCGGCGTCTCATTTATGCAATTCGCAAACTACAACTCGGTGCGGAATCTATACTTATTGGGCCTTACATTGTTCCTTGGTATATCTGTTCCTCAATACTTCAACGATTTCTTATCCTCGGCAGGCCATGGCCCAGTTAAAACGGGTGCTGGATGGGTAAGTGATCACGATCTTTTCCATTAAAATGCGTAGCATCTCTTCAGACATGCCAAATTAACTCATGGGAGGTGAATAACTTCATGTCCTGGCACGAAATCAGGAGTCCCGGTCATCAGGCGTAATGAAGGGTGATCGACGATTAAAAAGCACTGGCAGGCGGTCCACATTCAATTTATGTGTGGCCCACCTGATGACCAAGACAGCCTGATACATATATGATGGCCCATCGTGACGAATGGCCTAAATTCATAACTACACGCTTCTCTGCATGTTCAAAATTGGATTTTCCTAACATCGCACTGACCGATGCTCTAGGCCAATGATCAAACCTTTCCTAATTAAATTGGACCATCAATTTTCTGGCCATCGATTGGATGGTTATAATCACCCGATCAAATGATTCTTAAATCCATTTTATTGGCCATGATCGGATGGTTGGGACGAATCTTGTGATACCACATCATGTGCATCAAATTCTAATGACAAACCACTTCCTGTCTAAACACACTGAAAGACCAAATTGTAATCTGGCCATGCACTAGCCAAACAGGCAAAGTGCAGTTGGCTTTTAACTTTTAATTAAAAAATTGCTACCTACTATTTGAAACTCAAATAATATTTAGTAAAATCACATGTCCAAACACTACCATGTGAAATATAAAAAATCTGGCAATGCAGTTTTCTAAAACACTAATGTTGCTTATATTCCATCGTCCGGGTTTTTTAGTTTGTATCTCAAATTTCAAACAAAAATTAAACAGAAGAAACCAAACATAGATCCAGCTTTAATCATTTAAAACCCATCCCCTCATTCAAAAACCACTATAGCCGTTACACAATGGTCTCAACCATTATGTAATAGTAACGGTGGGAACCATTATGCATTACGAGGCCATAACAACCATTACGAAAAAAGAAGAAGAAAAAAAGACCCATAACGACCCCATAACGGTTTGTTATAGGGCCAATACAGTTTTTTATTTTATTTTATTTTATTTTAAGGCTGTATTGTAACTATAACAGCAGTGGCCGCAACCGTTACGGTTATTGAATACCATAGACCCATCATAAGCCATTCTGGGCTGAGCTTAGTTTGATTAGAGTTTTTGTGAGTCTTGACCGAGTCAGGGACAAATCGAGTTTTTCTCAAGTCATGATGAAATCTATTCAAGTTGAGTCGAGTCGACTCGTCGAATCAAGTTCGAGTTTTTCTGAATTTTTAAATTATGCTTCGAACCATATCTAGATTTCCAATTTACGAATAAATGTATATTGGAAATGCGAATAAACCCAACATTTCGCTGTAAATTAGATTGAATTTGGGTGTTGATTTTCGGCTGAAAAAAACTCAGCAACGATTCAAAACTGATCATAACGAGTCGAGTTGACTCAGCCGAGTCATGCTGAGTCCTCTTTCACTACAAAAATTCCAAATCAATCTGAAAGAAGAGATTTGCTAGCTCCACATGATCCAACCTGGCCACATGGGAAAATCAAGCTAGGCCGCGCATCTGGTGGGCCATCCATATATGAAAAGGATGGATGGTTTAAATGCTGGCCACAAATTGAAAGGCCAGTATTTTCTTGTGAGGAGATTCTTCAGGCATGGCCCATACAAGGTGGGGCCCATCATATGGACAGGCTAGATCAACCAAGCTGGGGCCCCACTTGAACTTAAATACCTTGGTCCCTAATGGTCAAATCATTAAAATTTTAGTCATCTTGCATCCAACTATTTAAGATTCTGCGACTCAGCTCGACTCATTTGATACTGAGTTAAGCTGAGTCACTCCATATTTTCAATGCAGACTCATGGTGCTTGGATCATCTAACTCATTTGTTTTTTTAATCATCTCATATGCAGTTTAATGAGATCTTCAATTCGATCTTTTCATCGCCGCCGACAGTCGCGTTGATCGTCGGGACGCTGCTCGATAACACACTGGATGCCAGACAGACGGCCGTGGACCGAGGGCTACCATGGTGGGTCCCATTCCAGACCAGGAAGGGAGATGTGAGGAATGAAGAATTCTACAGCTACCCTTTCGACATAAAACAGCACATCTCATTCCCCACCAGATTTTTCTACATCCCAACCAGATTTCGCTAATTACTGCTTAACGTGCATGTACATTTTTTTTTTTTTCTTCTTATAAGATTTGAACTTTAGATTATATAAATCAGAGGTTTGCTAACTCCAAATGTGTCAATATGGAAAGTGTGTGTGAGATCAGATCTTTCCATCAGGTGGGTTATGCTGTTTAGATCTTCTGTCCTTAAAATCAGGCCATTTCATCCCTCAGGTGAGCCATACAGCATTTTTAAAATAATAATAATAAAAAAAAAATAAAAAAACAAGAATGGGTAGAGAAAGATTGGTTCAACTGTCAGCTTTGTACGTGTGAATGCCCTCCCGTGTGAGTACATGCGGAATGAAACCCTCACTTTTCTTTCTCCCTTTGTTTGTCGGTTCTAGTTTTGATTTGATTTAAATTTGGGGAAGATTGAGAGGTAAAAGTGCTGCGGGTCATGCACCCTTTTCTACCCATATGATATATCGTCTCTACTTTACAATGCTATACAGTTTTTAAGGGATTTTGGGAGAACTCCCAACATTATTGAATTAAGCTATGCTATGTTGGTCTTTAGGCAAAATAGAAATAAATAAAAAGAGTAACAAAATAAAGAATTAGGCAATACTGCACTAGGTTTTAGGACCTTGGGTAGTCAGAAAAAAAAAAAAAAAAAAGAAGTAAAAGCGGTGGCAAATTAGAGAGCTAAGCCATACTACTTGGATTTCTGGTCTCTAGATAGGTGGAACAAAGAAATGTAAAGAAATGCATTAAAGATATGTATAGAAGCTGTTGATCTTCTGATGATGTGCTTGATTCGAGATGTGGGAAAGAAAAGAATCAGACACTATTTTTGGTAAGAATGGATGGCCAAATGTCTTGAATTCCAAACATGCTTGTTGACTTCAGTACTTCTCGACTTTGACGGGACAAAGTAACTTGGCAGGGAGAGTGCTTCAAAGATGGCAGAGGGTCAGGCACGCGATGCTTTAGGAGTAGAGAGTGTGTGTTATTGTCAAAGCGGATTTTGGTGTAGCCTCCCTCCTATGACAGAACTCTATAATAACCTCGTTCTTCTCCTCTGTATTCTCCTTGTCTCTCCCTCCGTCTCTGTTTCTACTCGTCTCGGTCTCTCCCAATCCTTTTGTCCTCTCTTACTGTGGTGGGAGCTGCTTAAATAGGCAAAGAGAGCTCCTCGGGCAATAACACATAAGTGTCAAAAACAGAATTGGACCACATCAAACTGAAGCCACGCCATGAAAAGTGATAGACTTAGGCACAAACAGAAGGCTTGGATTGTTTCATGCTATTGCTAGACATGGGAACGAGCCACCATGGACTGATTCTATGTAGAAACGGGTTGGCGTGGACCAGTTCACTTATAACGGAACTTTCATTGTCTAGTTATAGGTAATTCACATTTTTTAAATAGTATCTCTGTCCTGCGAGTGTGCTTGGGACCGTACTTCCTTGATTGGTTTGCCACCTATGCGCCCTCGGCAACAACAAATCTAATCCGATGGTTGTCTCTAGGGCTTGTCCTTATACGGTATAAATGCTTTAATTGGAACCCAACTGAAGTCGATGGACGAAATTCAATCTCATTTTATGTGGGGTGTCTACAGTACTGTGGCCCACTTGAGTAATGGAATTTCTGGAATTTTACGGTGGGAGATCTAAGCTTTATTTCTAGCCATATTGAGAGTTCGGATCTCACACACGTTGCATGTTGGCATGTGTGACTGCATGTGGATGGCTAATAAGCATGGAAAGCTCTCGTAATCTTTTGAGGGCAGTCAACGGGCCGGGCCTGGAGTAGGTCTCGGCCCGGATTTTGAACTGTTTCAAGCTAGGCAGTTGAGCCAATCCTGTTCAAAATTCTGATTTTTCAGGCCTATCCATTGACGCCCCTAAATATTTTATTCTTGAAGTGCTCCAACTGGAGCTGTAAAAAGGCGGCTACGGGCCAATATAAATGGGCCTATATCCGGGCCATGCTTGTGCTGGGAGATCTGGCCCGTCCATTAGGTAGTCCAAACCATACGCGTGCATGATATATGAAAAACTTGCCCTTAAAACCCTAAAGGGGCTGGCCGAGCTGATGGGAAGCCCACAAGACTAATATTTCACTTCAAGCCTGGCCTAAAGTGGTCTAGTCCCAAAGGCATTACAGGTTGAGCTGGGCATGGGATGACTCGACTCATCCGATTCGTTTAGACTCAACTTGACCTGAACCGAATGGGTGAGTCGGTCAAAACCAAATAGGCTTTGCCCAATCCAAACTCAAATTGAGTCAAGTCCAAGTTACCAAACTCATTCAGGTCATACTCAACTCAAGTTCGGGTATATATAAATTAATAAACTCTAATTTCTAAGTATATCTAACCCTACCCGCCGCACCCAACCACACCCCGACTCGATCCTTAACTCTCTCCCTCCCTCCCTCCCTCATCCTCCTCTTCCAAGTCCGGCAGCCACCCACCACCATCACCACCCTCCTCCTCCTCCTCTCTCTCTCTCTCTCTCTCTCTCTCTCTCTCTCTCTCTCTCTCTCTCTCTCTCTCCGACTCAATGCCAACTCGACTCGACTCGGTACTTTGACCGGGTCAGACTCGGTCCAGATCAGTCCAAGCCAGACCCAAACTCGGATCGGGTTAGGTATGCTGGACTTGGTATCGAGTCGGGTCGAGTTTGGGTTAGACCTATTTCAAAACCGGATCGAATCGGGTCAGCCTTAACTTGGTCTGACTCGACTGGATGCCCAGCTCTAAATTTACAGGCCAGCTCCATCCATTTTTACCTGATAAATGGTCCACCTGATAAATGGCCTGAAGTGGACACATCTTCCTTTTTCAAAATTTCTCCATATAAACGGGTTAGACAAATAGCTTGATACTGCAAATGTTCATCTGCTTTAAGACGGGTGTGGGTCCCACCTTGATCATGGATGAACGGCAGATAAACAACAAATTACTCATGGCCCCAAAAACACAAGGATAAGAAGGGCACCTACAAAATGGATGGTCAGGATGAAAGTGAATCGACCATCCGGTCATCTGATCAAGATTGATTTTTTGCCACGTGTGATCCACGGTGGCTTATTGGTCAATCAAAACCATCCATCTAGTGGCCCACGGTCTGATCAGTTGTCGGAATATGGATGGAGCAGAAATTGGAGCAATGCTGAAAATTACACGATTAGACAGTGTCGTTAGGAGGCCCACCAGATAACAGTTCTGATTGCCCTCAACGAGTGACACGTGTACGTCAGAGATGAAAAATGGCAAGGCACATGGCAGAGGACTTGCATGGGCCGTTAAAGGGACGGATCTTTCATCAAGTGGGCCCCACCTCCGACTCCTCGATGATAGAAAGGTCCATTGATGGCTCGATCGGCGATGCTGCAAAGTTCACAAACCGGGCTGGTAGGGTGGGCCGACGGGCCTACTTTTGGACTGGGCTTAGATCTATTGGCTTTGTCTGTGGGCCGGGCGTGGGCCTTCCATGTATGGCCCCGATTGATTTTCGGGTCAGGCGTGGCTCATGTTATCGTAGCTCAATACGGCCTACCGAGACTGCATCTTGTGCATGTTTGGCCCACCTAATCAATGGATGGATTAAGAACATTCACGTCGAAAACCAGGTCGGGGCAGGACCTGGTCTGATCGGGTCAGATTAGATCAATTTTCCGGCCGGACCAGGTCTGATCGGGTCCAGCCCATTAATATCTTAATCTGACCTGATCAGACCGGATCAGGTCTAATCGGGTCCGACCTATTAATATTTGGTCTAATCAGGTCCGGGCCAGGTCTAATCGGGTCCGGCCCATTAATATCTTAATATGACCCGATCAGACCAAATCAGGTCTAATCAATGGATGGATTAACAATCAGTCAGGCCTTATTGTGTAATCTGACGCGATCCATTAATATCTTAATCTGACCTATCTGATTCAGATCAGATCAGGTCTAATTGGTCCAAACCAGGTCTGACCCGATCAGGTCTAATCAGTCCGGACCAGGTCTGACCCAATCAGGTCTAATCGTAATCTGACCTATCTGACCCGATCAGACCAGATCAGGTCTAATCGGGTCCGGCCCAGGTCTGATCGGGTCCGGCCCATTAATATCTTAATCTGACCCGATCAGACCAGATCAGATCTAATCAATGGATGGATTAACAATCAGTCGGGCCTTATTGTGTAATCTGGGCCCGGCCCATTAAAATCTTAATCAGTAGACCATCCAAGGTGGGACCCACATGATAAACCGTTCAAATAACTGATCTTGGCTGACGGTTGAAAGCCCAAAGAGTTCTCGCTCGACGATAAGAATCCATCGATTGGATGGCTCAGGACCATCCGAACGCGTAGCACCTGCATGGCGGACCATCCAAGGTGGGTCCCACGTACGCTCCACAACCCATACGATTTCCAGTACCCCGCGGGCTACAAAAACCCAATCTCCTTCCGACAAACCCTACTACGTGTCCAAAACATCCCGACCCAACAGCCTCCCCACCACCACGTGGGCTCCACGATCCACACCGTTCACCAGTCAGCTGCCACGTGTCACGCCACACCGAAAGATCCTTCCATCAAAAGCACCGAGAAAATCTCTTATCGCTCATCTTCATCACCTACGCCATGTCTGCTTCTGCTTCTACTTCTGCTTCTACTTCTACTCCACCTCCGCCTCCAACTCCACCTCCAGATTCTCCACAATCTCTACTCAAAGGTAAGCTCCAAATGACCATTTTACCCCTAGATTGTTATAGTTATATCATCTTTAACCCTCCCCAGACCGGTTCTGCAGAGCAGATACTCTGATAGAAGTGGTCGGATCAGCTATACAAAGCTTAGGAGGTTAAGCTTAACCTACGAGCGGTGTGACCCACCGTTGTGCATGAAATCCAATCCGTCCATCGCGTTTGCCCTCTCATGTTGTGTTTTTTGCGTAAAAATCACACTGATCGAAAATTCATATGAGCCACACCATGTAAAATCAATCCTAAAATCTCTGAAACCATGTGGTGTGGCCCACTGATTTTTGGGCTGATCAATCATCCTTTTGGGGCGCATCTACTAAACAGATTGGATCCAATCTGATAATTATGGTGGGGTCCACTATGGAAGTTTTTTTTAAAAAAAGGGTTGGCCCACCAAAACATGAGAGAGTGATGTTGAAGCAGGGAAGGACGTGTTGAGGTGGAGCACCCTCTTCCCTAGGGATAACTACTACGAATCCTAGGAGCTATACTCCTCATCGAGATACCTCGAATCGGTGATGCAAAGAAGAAAATAGAAAAATAATTTCTAATGATTCCAAAATAGTTGATTGATGCTTAAAATAAAATTAAAAAAAAAAAGAAACCTGTTTACAACCCTTCAAATAATGTTATGAACGCTAGAGAGGAGTTTCGGAATCAAACTACAACTGAAACTCATGTAAATCATGACTTACTATAAATAGTAAACTTATTATTTATAGTAAATCGTGACTTACTATAATGATTTCCACCATACCTCATGGTTTTCGGGCAAAATTAGTAAGTGCCCTATTTAGCTCAACTATGCTAATTTTTCTAAGCAATTTTCATGTTGGACACAACTCCAAAAGCCCAACGGATGAAGAATTACAATCAAAATAAAACTTAGTAAAATTGAAATTAAAATCGATTTTCGATCGTCGATACGATAGAATCTCACAAATTCGGCATATGCAACCTGGCCCAGCGGGTTGGGTGGCTAAAGTAGCTTCTACTACCCAAAATCATATATGGCACTTCGGATGACTCATTTCAATTACGGAATCAAACTACAACTAAAACTCATGTGAATCATGACTTACTATTTATAATAAACTTTTATTTATAGTCGATTTTGATTTCCACCAGGCCTCATGGTTTTCGGACAAAAATAGTAAGTGTCCTGTTTAACTTAACTATGCTATTCTCCTAATTTTTCTAAGCAATTTTCATGTTGGACATAACTCTTAAAGCCCAATAGGTCCTTACTCTTACCCGGGTGGTAGACTCCCGAGAGTTTCAACACCGGGTCAAGGGTTCGAGTACCCACCAGTGGTGAAATCCCACGGCATGTGTGTGGTGTGTGCGTGTTAAAATAAAATAAATTTATAAAAATTATAAAAAAAAAAAACTCTTAATGCCCAACGGATGAAGAGTTATAATCAAAATGAAACTTACTTGATAAAAATGAAATTAAAATCGATTTTCAACCCTTCATGTGATGGAATCTCACAAATTTAGCATGTGCAACCTGGCCTAGTAGGTTGGGTGGCTAAAGTAGCTTCTCTTACCTAAAATCATATATGGCACATCGGATAACTCTTTTGGTTTGCGAGATATGACTGTTTTAAGTTTTTGACGATCTGGATCACTTCTACCTCGGATCGGACATTCTCTTGTCCATCTTGGCCATGAAATTATTTGCAACCCGATCTACATCAGATGTTATGCATGCATCACAGTGGGCCCCACAAATCATGTTGCAGGTGGACACGGATTCTTGGGAAAGCCTTAGCAAGAAGTTCCTGTGCTCGGAACCCAGGTGGGGCCCACTGTGATGTTTGTGAGAAATCCTCCCCTTCCATACGTTTTGTAAGTTCATTTTAGGATATGAGGCCAAAAATGAGTAGTATCCAATACTCAAGTGAGCCGAAAACGTGATAATTGAACATCCACGGTTGAAATATTCGTGGGCCAACAGAAGTTTTGAATCATGCTACTATTTATGTTTTCAGTTCATCCAAGTAGGAATGACGTATTAATGGTACGGATGGCAAGTAAACATCACCGTCGAACCCAGCGAGGTTTCAACGGTAGGAATTTCCCTAACCACCTTTTCCTTTAGTACAGCCCACTTGAGCCTTGGATCCTGCTCAATTTTTGTCTACTCTCCTAAAATGAGCTCACAAAACGGATGGACGGAGTGGATTCCTGAAAAACATCACGGTGGGCCCCACCTAAGATTACAGCGCATGAATTTCCTGCAAAAGGCTTTCCCAGGAAATCCACGTAAGCTTAACCTACGAAGCTTTGGAGTGGATCCAGCCTCGAGATAGAAATTACCATGGTAAGCTGGAAAAGACCGCTTTACCCTCATCTGGCCTTTGTAATATCATTTTTGCCCTTCTATTGTCTTGTTGCAGATATTTTCTTATGGAAGAGAAAGAAGCTGAGCTTTTTGGTTCTTTGCATCTCCACCGTGATGTGGGTCTTGCTTGAAATCTACCAATATACATTTGTTACCGTTGCTTCTTGGGTTGCAATCTTGACCGTTGCTTCTTTGTTCGTTTGGGCCCACTTGGCCCCACTCCTCGGCAGGTAAGCATGAATGGTTTCCATTCAATCATAAAAGTATTGCACATTGAGAAGTTAATCAGTGGTTTTAGCTGCATAGTCAATCAATCTGAATTGTTCACTTGATCCTACACACTCTTCATGGTCCACCCAGGAAAAATCGTAGTAATTGGATGGTTCGGAGCATTGGAACAACAGTCCACAGTATGGATGGAGAGTATGGATGGCTAGGATCTCTTTTGTAGAAAATAGGTCCAAACATTCAAAAATCAATTAGGTGGGGCCCATCAGGGATTTACTTTGATTAGATAACCATGTGCATCCCATCCATGGCATGGAAACAACTTTGATCCCACCCATCATTATCGTATGCACAGTTGTCATGTCTAGCCTCACTTGATTTTGTTGGGGGGAAAAAACACTCACAAATGATGCAAGCAATGGAAAATCATGTGTCCACCGAGTTGAACCGAGTCGAGCTGGCCTTAGCTCGGCTCGGCCACTAGCGGACCCTTGCTCGAACACATTCAGTGCACTTTTAATTTCTCATTGTATGTAAAACAACAGTAGCTGTTTACAAGTATTTCATCAAACACCTTATAGGCAACATCAAAATCAAGGAAAAATGTTATTTGTTTCATATACATACCTTCCTTGCGACAAGCAGATATTTTGTTGAGTCATTTCATCAAACACTTGGTGAGCAACATCAATATCAAAGTAACTGAGTCACCGAACTAGTTCGATCCGAGTTCAATTTGAGTTGGGGTTCAATCCGAGTTGAGTCGAGCCCGGGCAAGTTCAAAATTGGTTCGAAATTTTTTCGAGCTAAAAAAATCAGCTTGATTCGGCTTGAACTCGGCTTCGAACCGAGTCAAATCGAGCTTTTTCGAGTTGAGTCAAGTGAGCTAACCGAGCTAACTCGGTTCATGTACACCCATAAAAATAACCAAGAAACAAGAGATAATATACCTACGCCCCAACAATGCAGAGCTTTCTTCTTTCTTAAAATAATATAAATTAGAAATACTAGATTTATCTTTCTTCCACTTTTCTATTGTAAAAAGAATCTCCTACTAAAATATTTTTACAAGATGCCCTCTTTATACTTGTATTATCACCTATGTATATCACACACCTGTAGAAAGAACAATTGCCTATGACTCATTAAACTAAGGGCTTGTTTGATTTTGAAATTACAATTAAATACATTGGAAAAAAGTTGTTATTATTTACACTTGTAATTACAACTGTTACCCTAACGCTGATGTTGACAAGTCCGATGTTTGGGCGAAAAATTGAGGTCGGGAAAAAAATTTGGGCACAAAAATGTAGGGCCCAGCATGATGTATGTCATATGACTCATATCCATGCCGTTCATCCGTTCATAAGCCTAAAATGAGGCAGATCTAAAACTCAAGCGAACCATACCACTTACCGTTAATCACATCATGGGGGCAACAGGAGTTATGAATTGAGCTAATTTTTTTGTTTTCCCTTTATCCATGACCGTATCACCTTATGAATAGGCATCGTGGGCCCTAGAAAGGTTTTAGCTTTCAATGGTTGGTTTGGGTCTATTAGGATCACTATTTCATGTGGTGCGGTTCACTTAAGCTTTGGATTTGCCTGAATTTTTTACTTGTGCCCTAAAATGAGCTTGTGGAACGGATTAACAATGTGGATATGACATATTCATCGCGGTGAGCCCTGCGAATTTTAAGCATAGGAAAACACAAGAAATTTACATGGGGATTCACACTCATTGATGTGGCAAAATAATGATGACCCATTTACAACGTAATTAGGAAAATCAAACAAGCCCTAAGATACACCGTAAGAAAACAAGAGGGGAAGTATGGTCATGAAGAGCCATTGCCTTAAGAGATTTTTGGGCCTGGGCGTTTTTATGAGAGATCCACTTGATGAGTGGCCTATATCCTTGACAGGTGTGCCCTTCCCCATCATCAAGTGGACAGATCAAAAGAAAATGGTGAACAATCACACCAACAAAGATTAAGATCATCCAATCAGTGTGATTTTCAAGTTGTGCTCCATCAAAGATGGACCCCACTATTTTGATGGTAAGGGGCTGCTTTCGGATTGGGCAATCAGTTTATTTAACTTAATGTATGGTGGAGGAGTTGCCACTGTTACCTTACATGGCCCAACTTAATCATTCTTGTTATACCAAGTATCTTTTGCATGCAGCAGACCTTTTAATATGTGGTTGGACCATCAAATGCCTTTTTTTCTTTTTATCCAAAAAGTAGAATGATTTTTAAATAACAAATTTAAGGGAAAGGAGGTTTTCCTTGGCAAGGGAATTATTTAAATGTTAGAAATTTTATGCAGAGAAGAGCATGAAACAATAATGAGAAAGATTATTGTATTTTTCAAGTAATCAAAACCTTAAATCTAGAAGATAGTTCTTGAATCCACAAGAAATAATAATAGAGAAAACTTTAATATTTTATTAGATAATTTGTAAAGTATACGATTTCTTGATTACACTAATAATAATAATAATAATAATAATAATAATAATACCAAATTCAAAATTACCTAAAATAGAAAAAATCTTCTAAAGCCTAATATACTAATTCTTGCAAAACTCTTCTAAAGCTCAATTTCGTAATTATAATAATAATCTTCTAAAGTCTAATTCATCAAAAAATGAAAAGTATGGATAAACATTACTAGAATGTTCTTAACCTATGAGCAACTTCAAAAAATTTCTAAAAAACAATGAAAATAGAAAATTTTTTAAATAATAAAATTTTTCTACAACCGTAATTTGGACACGAAGGATGTGTTTTCTCATGAAATTGACCGATGCAACCCATTACTAGGGTCGATTGAACTTAGATAGCGCGCTACATAAAGATAAATAGTTCGTGCATTCCGTGACGATACCCAGATCACAAGTTATGGTTGATTTACGGTACACACTTCAAACATCAATTTCTCTATATCCGGAATAAATTTCTTCGATTTGAACATGCTTGGGCCCAATTAGAGGTGTACGAGTCGAACCGAGTCGAGCTTGGCACAACTCGACTCAGCTTGGCCACTAAGTGACCCCAGCTCAAACTCGACTCAGTCCTCGAGCCTAACTGGCCAGCTTGACTTGGTTCGATAAGCAACTCGGGCCAATTCGAGCCAAGATCGAGCCGAGTTTGCCTGTACAACATTTTCACAAACACATGAACTACACCTTCGAATTCACACTGTATGTAAAACAGCAGCAGCGGTTTTATAGGTATTTCATCAAACATCTTATAAGCAACATTAATATCAAAGTAACTGAGTCATCGAACTGGTTCGATCTAAGTTCGATTCGAGTTGGGATTCGATCCGAGTAGAGTCAAGCTTGGGCAAGCTCGAACTCGGTTTGAAATTTTTTTCAAGCTCAAAAAGTCAACTCATTTCGACTTGAACTCAGTTTCTAACTGAGTCAAATCAAGCTTTTTCGAGTCAGAGTTGAGCAAGCTAATCGAGCTTACTCCATGTACAGCCCTAGGCCCAATCCCGTAAGACCTTTTGTTCTAGCTTCTTTTGATCCAAATATGCTAAGAATACATTTGTGGCCTGCTTTACATAAAAATAAAATTTTAAAAAAAAAGAAAAAAAAAAAATGTGTCAAGGATTTCGTTCCCTAAGTTGCTAGCCTTGATATGAGTTTTCCACACATTTATATCACAATTTTGCTTCCATTGCATTCTCCTTGCTTACTTCCAATCCAAACAAATTTGACAGCATTTTGCACATAGAGCCCTACCTGATTAGTGGCCTTGATTTCACACACATGGCACATGTCCACACGTTTTTCTTTTTCATGCATTTTATTTATTTATTTATTTTTGCATTAGGGATGTGCCAAGCTGCTCAGGTTTAGAAGTCTCTGAGCAGTCTGCAGTGGAGATAGCGGATGCCGTCCGATCATGGGCCGAAGATGCAGTGAGATGGCTGTTTCATGCGGCTGTGGAGAGGAATTGGTTAGTGGTTGCTCAGATAATTACTGCTCTCTTCATTCTCTCCTTTGTCGGTAGCTGCTTCGACTTCCTTACACTCCTCTACATTGGTAACTACTTCTTTCTCCTTGATTTTGGACACTTTTCAAGTGGGGCCCATTTTTTCTGTGATCTGGACCGTTGATCTTATCATCCTCCCCTGTGGATGGAGTATCCCTTCCAAAATTTGGAGACAACTCTTCATGAGAAGCACGTGTGGCAACATGGAGTACATTGGAAGAATCCAACCCGTCCATGATGTGGAGCCCACCATGATGTTCCAGTGTCATCCAACCCGTCCATCCGATTCGTCCCACCATGTTAGGCCTAGCTCCAAAAATTCACTTTGATACATACCTAAAATGGACCACACCAAGGGGAACAATGGGGGACATGGGGAAGGGTGACGTTCACCGTAGAAACTTCCTGATGGAATGTGTGGTCCACCGTGTGCCACGTACTTTCCATCCATTCCATTCATCAGGAGGTGTGTCCCACCACCATGAAGGGGCACTCCAAAACTGGATCCATTCTAAAAATCAGGTGGGTCAAACCGCACGAATGTATTTCTTACAGTGGTGGGTCCCACCTGAGTTTTGAATCAGGATGATTCCTGGGGTCCACGGCGATCATAAAGAGACGCAACAGATGCACGGTATGGATTTCACATCAACATCAAGGGTAGGGCCGTACACCCAGGAGTATGGTCCTTACTTCAAACGCATGTGATCTTTTCATGGTGGGCCCACCTGATGTGTCTACGGATACTATAGTCTTCCCTTTTGACTTCTTCAGATGATGGATTTGACTTTGACTTTCAGGTGTTTTGATGGGTTTGACTTTGCCTGTCCTTTATTTCAAGTATCAAGATAGGATCCAGGCATGTGTAGAGCGTGTGAAGATGTGCGGCCGAAAATCATCTGAGCGTGTGAAGATGGACGGCCGAAAATTATCTGAGCGTGTGAAGATGGACGGTCGAAAATTGTCTGAGATGGTTGATGAGAAAATATTGAGCAAGATTAAGAAAAAGGTTAGCAAAGAGAAGAAAACTGAGTAGTAATCTCTCAATTAATACGAGTGGGCCCATGTTCGGCCAATCTCAACCGTTGGGTCGGTGGGCACTGCCGCAGATGGCCCATGCACTAAAAAATGACCGATATTGGAAGATCCTATCCACAGATGTCTTAGCACTTCGTCAGTTGAATGTGAACCGTTGTTGTGTCTGGTCGGATTTATCCAATGTGGGGATTTTTGCTCCATGCGCCATCCACGATGAGGCCCATCATATCGATGGTTTGGATGACTGGACAGTGGGCCCCACTTTGGAAAAACTGGAAACTCGAGCATTTTGTGTAACTTTTGAGTTGTTTTGATGCACATGTTTGTTTGTTACGCTGTAATGTAAACATGTTTATTCTATTTTATTTTATTTCTCACTTTCTAATCCTTTTGGAGTATCGACATCTGTGGGCCCCTATATGATTTTTCAGAAATCCATTCCGTACATCTTGTGAGGCTCCTCTATTTCACTTTGAATGCGAGAAATAAGGATAATTGGGAACTCGAGTGGGCCACACCGTTGGGAATAGAGGAAAATTGTTACTAAAATATCTAAATCCACTAGGTGTGGTCAGATGGAGTATTGGAATAGCCTGATTTTTTGAATGTACCTTACTTCTGGTAACCAACGTAGGATGAACGGGTTGGATTTCGGTTAAATTTCACGTGGGGCCCATTACAATCGACCGTTGGCATCCCTTCCAAACTGTTCCTTGTTGTATGGCCCACCTGAATTTCCGATCGGACTGATTTTTGGTTCCTTTACCGATCATGGAAGGGGTCGCCTGATGGACGGAACGATGCCATGCACTGATCAGGGTAGGCCCCACATCAGTCCACTCTACGGCCATCATTCCTCTTTTTTATCGGTCCACGTGTCGTGTATTTCATAGATCTAGACCTCCCATATGGTGGGCCATGATCCAGAAGAACAGTGGATTTTGGGGATCGAGTCTTTCTACTTGAAACAATGACACGCTGGCAGAAGTGATCCTGGTTGAAGATGTTGCATGGGCCACTTCGACAGAGCAAAGGTAGAATTCTCCCATGACACACGTTCATCAAAGGATAGTTCTATCAATGGGCGGTTTGGATCCACCCCTGACCAACATAGATCCATAGGAACGGCTCAGATCCACCACTGACACCATTTATGAGGTGGCACCAAAGATGGACGGTCTAGATTAGAGTCTACTTAATTTGAAGAAGTCGATTCTGCACCGTTTGTAGAATAAGCAGATTCTGAGGCCCACCATGACATCTACACAATATCCAACTTCGTCCCTACACCACATTATTTTCTACTTAGAAGAGTCAAGAAAATCAGTCCGACCCAAAAGTCAGGTTGGTCGCACCATGAAAAATCATCGCGTGTGGTCCACCTACATTTCGTAAGGGCCTGAATTTTTGGATCTCCGTTTATCCTGGTTATTATCACATTATCAATGGATTGAATCTTATCAAAAATACAATTCAGGTCACAAACAATCTGAAAGATTTTAATGGTGGACATTCCATAACGAACGCTGACAAAGACGTGACCCACCTACGTCATGGATTAGACTGATATTTTACAAGATAAAGTGAACCGTTGGGTTACGGATTATGGACGCTGCGGATATGGCCATACATTTACTGTGGGCCCCAGGGGACCAATGACGTAAGAACATCTTTTATATAGAAAATAATTTTACGTAGATGCATTTTCACTTAACGGATCCGTGGCGCAATGGTAGCGCGTCTGACTCCAGATCAGAAGGTTGCGTGTTCGATTCACGTCGGGTTCAAGCTTTTTTGGCCGTCCGTACAGTGGGCCACGTACACTTTTTGTCATTCATTACGGAAACGGATTGGTGGCTGGTGGTCGGTGCTCTGTGGGCCCCACCATGATGTATGTGTTTCATCCATTTTTACATATCATTTTAGGGCTTGATACCAACAATGAGAGGGATATAAGTCTCAGTTGGACCACACCACATGAAAACAATAGCGATTGGATATTCACCATTAAAATCCTCCTAAGGCTTACTATACTGTTTATTTGACATCCAATCTGTTGATTAGGTCATACAGGTCCAGATGAAGGGAAAAAACAAAAATCAGCTTGATCCAAAACTTTTATGGCCTCCAAAATGTTTTTTAATGGTCGACGCTCATTCAACACTGTTTCCTGCAATGTGGTCCATTTGAGATTGTGATATACCTCATTTTTGGTCTCATACCGTAAAATGATCCGTAAAAATAGATGGACGGCATGGATGAAACACATACATCATGGTGGGGCCCACATAGCACCGACCATCAGCCATTGCCTGGTGTCAGGGGGAGTAGCCAATCCGTTTCCATTCATGAGGTCCATCAGGTGGGCCACATCACCACGTGTTTACAGGAACACGACGTACGGTGGGCCCCGCACTGTTTTTGCCGTCAATCAGGTGGGCCGCGCTATCATGTTTCCTGCCGTTTCTCAGGTGGGCCGCGAAGTCATGTTTCCTGCCTTTTCTTAGGTGGGCCATCCACTCCTTTTGTGGGCTCTCTACTACGTTTCCAACCTCCATTTATCAGGTGGGCTTCGTTGCCACGTTTGTTTCCACTATATCCGCTAGACCCATATCCGTACCCGGTACGAATAACCGCAAGGGTCTGTAGTGTTTAATTTTAGCATGAGTTACGAATTCCAATGGGTTTCCTGAACCCGAACCCGAATTACGGCCCGTTTGGACGTAACATTTTGCCAAGGGTTTTTTTTTTTACGCAAAAGCTAGGTTTACATCTACTCATTGAAAATTAATTAGATTTTGGTGAGTGGGCTTTTTAACATTTATTCATTAGTGGTTTTGAAACTTACAATTTGGAAGATCCGAATGTGCTACAAATTTAGGGTTTTAGATCGAGATGAGGGTTTTGTCTTCCAGTTCTGGGTTTTGACGGTGTCCAATTGGGCCCTTGGGGTTTTTTATCATTGCAAAACTAGGGTTTTAGATTGGTTTGGGAGCATCGTGAAAGTAGGGTTTTAGTTCGAATTGGATCATTGTGAAACTAGGGTTTTAGCTCGGGAGGAGGGTTTTGTCTCACCCTAGTTGATGATTCGCGGAATGAAATGGCATTCAATTGCATTAGGTGGAATTGACACTATTATTAGACAATAATTATGTGTACGGAAATACTACTACAGTATTTTGATTGTCCAATCCAAGTATAGGTCAAAATTATTCTTTTAGAAAAACATTGTATTAAGTGAAACCTGTATTTTATAGACCATGAAATTATAATCAACGAATCAAATTTCACAACTAATATTAGTCAACCGTGTGCACATGCAACTCAATTGTCACCTATAAAGGGTGCATTTGGATTGAAGATGTGGAAAAAAAAAAAAAAAACATGCATTAATGTAGGGCACATAGATGTAATGGATTTTGAAATCTACTGGAAATCATGCTATATTAACTATTGGGTTAGATGATATAATACCTGAATTAATCCAATTTTTTCATTATTTCCAAACATAGGATAGAACTTACATTGGACCAATCCCACCTAATCCCATATTCCTAACAAGCCCTTAGGACTTTGGAAAATGAAACAAATGCTGATAGTTGTGTCATTTCAATTATTTAATGCAAGGAGGTGCCGTATTTTTTTCATTTCAATTATTTAATGCAAGGAGCAGTTTGCTCTGATATCTCTTTATTAAAGATCCCATGCAACTAAGGCTATACAGGACTTTCTATAATAATTGTGTGACATCTAGTCTATACATCGTTGCATATTCTACGGCAAATGAGAAATGGTTTTCTTAGGAGCAAGTGGTAACTTTAATAAGTTCAAATTAATGCGAATTTAATTTACACGGCCTGCACGTACCTCAATCTAACTCATCCAAATGGTGGGCCCTGCCATAGCTGGTACATAGCTCTAAAGTCATAATGGTTGCATAATTCAACTTCTAATGGGTGGAGATTTAAGTAAACCATTTCTCCTTTTGGCATAGTTTAAATGAATATTAAAGACTTCTTTTTCCTAGAAGTGTTTCTACAAGGATGCGAATTACTTATGATCAAGATTATCGGAATTCCTTTGTAAGCCCAACATGGTCCAATGAAAAACCACCACATGGGCATGTCGGAAGTGTAACCCGTGATGAAAAGGACAAAATAACTTTATATCTAGAGGAATCTTTGCTTTTCATTACTGGCCCCGCTTCTAACAAGCACACATAATGTTTTTTCATTGAATCGTGGAGATGCCACATCAGTGTTGAAACTGAAGGAGATGCCAAAACACCCAAAAATATCTCACTGCCACATCAGTGAATGAAAATCACTGACTAGTATCTTTAAACTGTCCATTCTTGTTATATGATGGTGGCCCACTTGATTATTGGACTGGACGAAGGGCCCAGTTCATCAAACTCAACCAAGATCAGCTCAGGTCCATTGATCAAGCGCCACCTACATGGGCATTTTTGGGTGTATGGCAATGCTTGGAATGGACTGGACCCATCATGGTCTGGGCCTAGGGCTAAAAGGCCCAACTACATTTAACATCGATCGACTTGATCTAGGCCGTCGATTGGGTGGGCCTGGCATAGAAACTGCTAATTTTGAATACACGCCCTAGACAGTTAAAAAACCGGGCCCGGCATAACCGGTTTCACACATGGATCCAATTAACCCAATTCATTTATCTAACCACCATTGAAAATCAATGGCCCAATGCCCTTGGCCCACAACATGGCATGAGATCCAGGTCGTTAATCTTGTGGGCCCGAGACTGCGTCGTGGCCTTTAAATCAGTTCACGGTCCATACATGCCTATGAATAATAATTAAAAAATTGACCAGCTTGCCATATTCATTATACACACATGGCCCACCTCATGAATGGGCCCCATGATTTTTGGGTGACGACCTTATAATGCGTTGATGACTTGATGGACGGTCAATAATACGTTTAAGTGCCACTTGGAGGAAGTATGATTTTGATGGCCACTTGCTACACTAATAGTTCTCATCATTCGATTAACGGTGGATGGAATTGATTGATATAGACATAAGATTTGATGGATGATGCACAAGCGTTCATTTTATGATGATCCTGGCAGCACATCATCTTCAGAGAGAGGTGGTAATGGGGCCACGGGCCCACCAACCTGGCCCACTCGTTTAATGTATTGTCTCGCCTCTTTTGATTGATATAGACAGAAGATTCAATGGATGACGGATGACGCACAAGCGTTCATTTATTTTATGATCCTAGCACATCATTGTCCTCATATACGCGTGCTAATGGACCCATGGGCCCACCAGCCCAACTCTCAATGTGAGTAAGTTCACCAGGGTCCACTGGTTTTGAGACTGACAGGCTTTATGTATTGTTGGACGTGGATTGCGTCCTACCCCCGCCCGGACGGTAATCCGGCTCTGTGGGGCCCACCGTGATGTAAGTGTTTTATCCACGCCGTTTAACGATTTTTTTCAGAAAAATTTAATATGTGAACCAAAAAATGAGGCAGGCTTGAGTGGACCACAAAGTAGGGATTGAACGTCCACCATTAAAAGCTTCTTGGGAGCCGGAGAAGTTTGGGATCAAGCTGATATTTGTGTTTTCACTTCATCCATGGTCCGGCTCCATGGCTCAGTGGTGGATGACTCTGTTTCATCGCTGAGGTCCAGGGATCAAGTGTCCATGTGATGTAGGTGTGTAAATAGAAAAGGGGAAAAAAAAAACAGCGCACTAACAAATATCATTTTCGGAAAATCTGTGTCTTGGCCTGATATTTATCAAGAAAAATTCAATTTTAGACAATTTTCTCATACTGAAAATAAAATTTTAAAAAATAAAAAAGAAGAAGAAGGTAGCATCACGTTGGCAGTCAATATATAAGCATAACTTCCAACATGAATCAGAACAATATAATGACCTGTATGAAAATAAAGTAATAAATAGAATTAAATTTTTGAAAATATATTTACATAGGCTAAGTTCTCTGTTCTTTATGAACGGGTAACTACCATTTTGCTACCTAATTTATACATGTGGGGCCCATAATTGGTTTATCCAATCCATTGATCCTATGGCCTCACCATAGATGAACCATGCCAAAAAGAAGTGATCTCTGGTCAATTGGCCGCACCAACAGTCCATATTCATTTGATGGTTAGGATATTCCAGTATGGGAGAATTTTGGATCAAGGTTCATCCATGATGAGGGACATCAGATCAATGGCTTAGATAGACCAATTACAGGCCCCCACAGATACTAGACAACGAAGTCCCATGTTCGTTGCAAACAAGAAACTCGGGTCACCTAGTTATAAATGCATCGTTTTCAGTCTCAAGTAAGTTATACATTAAAATAACAATAATTTCATAATTAAATCACAAAAAATTAAAAACTTACCAGATTTAAAAATCTATCTATAAATATCATTTTATCAAATTTCCACACAAAGATGGCTAGATTTTAAAAATCCCTGAGAATATTTGACAGGCCTAAATGAGTCTGGTACTACATGCCCCAAATGAATGTAAACCTGAAGTCTGGTTGATTCTGCTGTAGTGGATTCATTACCGCAATCCAACTCACAAACGCATCCAAACGTCCCCGAAACAAGAGTCTGATGACCGCATTTCGAGAGTGAAATAACCAACCAGCAGGCTTTACAACAACAACAACAAAAATGCAATATCAGTACAACAATCAAAGTGAAATAGGCGCTATCATGCAACCATAGGAGAAAATGTAAAAGTATAAACAAGACAACATCAATACAAAAACATCAAGCAAAAACAGAGAGTGGGTGAAGGGGGGAATTCACCAACCTTTCAGAAAACAAGCACATTTCCATGTCCTCAAATCCCCCCCTTTGCAAGCAACTTCCTTACATACACAGACAGGGTCAAGCTATATGCTTTTTATGGACACATACGAAACTCCGATCGCCAGACAACAATCAGTGGCAGCAAATCGCCTGGGACCCACTTACTACCTGATCGTCCATTGCTTATATCAAGGCCCCACAGCCCAGACCTTCCACCACTTCAGCCCGACACGAGCACCAGATTTTTCGTGAAAGCTTGGCCTTTCCAAATGCCATAGGCGATCACATTGCATATATAATCTCCCCACTGCTGTCGATGTCGATGTCAGGATCGGTCTCCAGATCCATGTCGTCATCAATGTCGAGGCTGCCTGTCAGGTACTGGTTGATGCCACGTGTCCCAGCTGCAGGTATGGTGGCTTCCGCTATGATCTGCATGATCTCATCGATGCTCTGCATGGGTTGATCGGGCTCATCATACTGGCTCGTGTTGTCATCCATGAGATCCGCAGGAAGATTCTTTAGAAACCACTCATGGTTCTGGATCTCAGGAATGGTTATTCTCTGTAATTCAGGCAAAATATTTAAAGCTGAGACTAGAAACCAAAAACTGAAAAAGAAGCCCTCAACACAGAAATAGATTTCTCTGCACTTCACTAACCAGAAAAGTCATCACCATCAATCCCAGAAGAAAACGCAAACACTAATCATACAAATTGATCCTCATAGCTTGTGGGGCGGGCACTGTCTTGGACAGGATATACCCAAAACATTCCCCCTCCAGGCAATACTAACCATCTGATCAACGCCCCATAAATGGAGACTTTTGGCTATTATTGCCTTTATAAGTGACCAATCAGACGGGTGGGATCATCTGATAGAGGAGATTCAGGGCTATTGCCCGCCCATAATGGGGTCCACCAGATGAACACCTTAGATAAATGAAATCTTGGGCCCCAACTGTATGACTGCTGGTTCAAACAAAATATGGGGTCCATGGTTAAGTGATCCAAAAGAGTGGATACAATGGGCCTCACCATGGATAGCTGGCACAAAAAACAAAACAGAAAGGGGCTTGTGTTTTTTTTCCCCCAATTGAATGTGGACCACAACACTGCCAAATGAAGGGTTAGAAAATTTTCCCATCTGGAAGATTTTTCAGTGCATGGGAATCCACTGTAGGAATGCATCAGACAAACAGTGTGGATGACTAACCCACAGGTCCCACCTGTGCATAATAAATACCAGAACAGATGATCATCAAGAGCAAATTAAGGCGCTTTAAAATATTGACTACTAACCATTGCGGTATTGGCAACAAAGATCCTTGAGATCAGGTGCTGGCATTCGGGAGATATGTGCACATAGTCTGGGATTGCGTACTGCACGCTCAAAATACGCTGCACAAAGCAAGGAATGCCTTAGAACCAATTAACACATGACATCCCATACGCTGTATTAGCAAGAAAAGAACAAAGTGATAACCTGTATTGTCTTCCTAAAGTTCTTCGGCTCATCGGGATCCTCAAAAGGGTATGCACCCACTAGCATGACGTAAAGGGTTACTCCACATGACCACACATCTGCAATCTGAGTTAAAGCGGTAAAGACAGCTAGTAAGGAATCAACATAGCAAAATTGGTACAGAAGTAATAAGTAAAAACGATACAAGTGACAGAGAGCATATTGAGATGGTTTGGTTATGTGCTATACTAGACGGCTCCGGTGAGGAGGGGAACATTGATTAGGGTTGAAGGGCCACAAAGTGGGTACAATGAAGAATTAAAAGGAATTGGATCACGGTGGTGAGAATGGATATAAAGGCCCGCCCATTCACTTGCTGGAACTAGGGCTTAGATAGTACTGATTGGGGAAACAGGATTCGTAAAGCCGACCCCAATATCTAGGAAAAGGCTATGACAATGATGATGGCGAAGACGAGGACAACAGGAAATTTAGAAATTTACACTTACTCCAAAGCTTACAGAAGTACGAAAACTTTGGTTGGAATACAACAATGAAAAGAAATTCACGGTCCCTCACCCCAAAAAAAAAAAAAAAAAAAAAGGATTTACTGTAACAAGAATAATTGGTGCCCATCTACCCAAACAGTTTTTCACAAAGTGTGGATATAATTATAAAGTGAAAAGATAAAAGGAAAAGGAAAAGAAAAGAAAAGAACTGCATAAGATATGGCTTACCAATCAAAATGAGGTGGGCTACTATGGGAACAAGTTAAATAAAATAAAATAAAGAAAACAGTTTTCCATGGTAATTGTTAAATGCCGAAGCTGGCAGGCAACGCCACTAGTGACGTGGGAAGCAAGAACCCCTTAGATATGCTAGTCTGAAAATAATATTCAATTCTTTTAGCACTCATATAATTAGGCTATCATATTGTTATGCCTTATGCCATAGATGATTTGTTTATTTGGCATGGATGAAATGTATATTCTACATCACAGTACAAATACAAAAACAAAACATGTTAGGTCAGCAGAGTGCTAATCCTTTTTTTTTTTTTTTTGAAAGATCATAATGTTATTCCTTATTACTATTCTTATGTGACCATTATTTAACCTAGTTGTAGGTTAGTGGAATCAGCACCTATTTATTATGCCTAGACATATCATAGGAACTATGATCATATCCAAAACCAGTGGGGGTTGTTTGTCGATCTAGGGTTTCAAAGTATGTAACAAAGACTTTACAGAAGAAAATATTATGTCCAAGACCAGTGCCACATGTTTTCAGAGCGCATTGGAACAGCTATTGGAAAAGAAAAAGAAAAAGAAAAAGATAATTTAGCTTTTCCTCTTGTACTTTGGCAGCATTTGTATACGATTTATATAGTTCTATACTTCTAGTTGGTTATGTAGATATATTTCCTGTATCTTTCATATTCATTAAATAAAATTATATAGTAGTACATTTTTCCAATATTAAATGCTATGGAGTGTTGGATTTTCCAACGTCCCTGTGACCGTGTCCAGTTAAATAGGTTTCAGTTTGTCATTAAGTTTTAACCATTTAACCAAATTCTGAGGATTTGAGGTTGTGTGTATAGACTCCTGTGGATAAGGAAATACAACTATATGTTGCAAGATTCCCTTGATGAAGATTTCTATCGAGGTAGAACCATTTCCTATGCATGTTTGGATACAAGGAAAGTCGTGGAAATCCAGGGAAATGGAAAAGGTTTTCCATTGATGTGACCTTTTGTGTTGTTTGAATAGCCAAGGAAATGGTGGATTAAACTTTCAAAAAAAAAAAAGGGAAATGGTGGATTAAACTAAGCAATCATTAGTCTTTTCCTTTGTCTGGATTCTCAAGCACAAGATACGAAGTGACCAATGTGAGAGGGATTTGAGAGATTTTCACTTGAGATCCAAACAAGACCCCTAAAGTAGAATCCACGCTTGCATAGTGCCTTGGGAAATAACCATTACATAGTGATTGAGATTTCCAATCCCACACCAAGGATTCCTCCAATCTAAACATGACCCACATTTAATCTTCAAGGAAGAAAATATCGACTTCTAAAATTATGAACAGTAGTGTACATCTATTTTTAAACTTATAGGTAAGTGGCATCTCACATATGCAGAATTGAGTTCGCAACCAACAAGCATCAACACCTACAGTGTAGTTGCCATGATCCTTGTTAACATAATCCATGATGTTGAGGTTTCTTTGAGATTACACCAGTTTATACTGACATACCTAATATCGATTCAAATTTTAATGTCTACACTAGTACCATATTTTCTTTAATTTCGAGTTTTGCTCACTGATTTTCATAAACTAGGAATACTTAAAAGCGATATTGAAGAGGCTCAGTTAATTATTGAATTTCATCCCCTTAAAAGTTCAGTTCCTTGAACCCGTTTACAAGAAATCGAAACAAGCCTGAAGTGACTTTCCAGGACATCGATCAACTTAGATTTCACGAGGGTTAAAGGTCATTTCCTAGAAAATAGAAGCAAATTATTGCAATTTGCATAGGAAACAAAAGCCAAGTGAATACCAACTTGGCAGTCCAAAAGCATACTAATCCCTTCTCCCTTCAAAAAAAATTCATGAATGTAGGCGGAACGCTATGAAAAAAGTGTGTAGAATTATTCAAATGCAAGTTCCAACTTTCCACAGCAAGAAATATCTTACCTTGCCATCGTATTCCTTCTTGAGTAATACTTCTGGAGCAATGTAAGCAGGAGTCCCAACAGTGGACTTGGGTTGTGAATGCAGCACAGACGACTGAGAAAAAAACTGAAGTTAGAATTGCACAAATATAACTGCAGACACTAGCAACGGTGCCAGATAGCCTGGATAATAAGAGACTACGCAATTTCACTTATGCCTAATCAACATAACAAGATCTTATATTTTGAGATTGTTATTCGAGTTTTCAAAGCAGAAGGAAATATGAGCAAAACCTGTCAAGTGCAAACCGGCTCCAAAACCCTATTGCTTTATGTTTGATTGGGTTGGGAGTATTACAAGAGCCTTTTTTTGGAGGATTACATGAGCAAATAGGCATTCACAAAGATGCACAGGACCAGATGCTTATAAACTCTGAATATCCAGCAAGCATATTATGACCATCCAAATGGCAGATACTCACTGAAGAGGAAGAAAATAATGCAAAAGACATCAAATACCTTGGAGTACCCAAAATCACATATCTTCAAACGAGGAGCAGGACTTCCATCCAATAGGGTGTTTTCCAGCTTTAGATCACGATGGCAAACTTGCTTCATTATAAAATACAACATATGTAGGCTGATTTAGTGACCTGTATAACATCCCAAATAAGGACCAGAAATGACATTTGTAAACAGGTGTTCTTCTACATACCATTGAGTGGCAATAGCTAACTCCGGATATAAGTTGTTGGAAGAAGAAGCGGGCCTGCAGGAGGAGAACATGATATTAAAACAACACTGATGCAAAGGGGTAGATCAATAGATCAGATTAACAACCTCGTCCTCACTGAAGCGGCCCGCATTGCATATACGCTCGAACAGCTCTCCACCAGACGCATATTCCATCACAATGGCCAGATGGGTCGGTGTCAATATAACCTAAAAATGAATTCTAGCAAAGATATAAGATACTGCCTGCCAGCATTTCTATTAAAACAGATACTAAGAAGAAAACTTTTCAGTAAACAAACCTCTTTGAACCTAACAATGTTGGGGTGCCTCAGTGACCTGTGGTTGATAATTTCTCGTTGTACGTTTTCATCTATCTGTAACAAAAATTAGCAGAATGAGGAGACCAGAAATACTACAATAAATCCACACAATAGCAGTTGCTTCCGTTGCTACTTTACCCTATATCCAAACAATATCAAGTCTTGTTACTATTATCTCTAGCAAGAAGACCTACTGGTTTTAAGAGTTTGAATTGCTAGACCTCTCAGGTCTCTTGTACCATTGTGAAACGCTGTGTCTCTGAGTTTCTTTGATTAATGAAGTTTTACTTGGTTTGCTGGTTGGGAAACAAAATACCCAAATCACCAATCACTATATATATATTTTCTCCTGTTCTTTTAGAAGGTACTGAAATTTTTATCAGCTGTGCCCATCACTAAAAAACAGTCTGGATCTCTTAAACTAAAACTATCCATGTTCCGTCAATTCATATAGCTAAAGGAATGGGAAATCGCATTCCTTTTTGATGCAACGGTCTTGTGTCCAATTTGCTCAATGGGTTCCAAAATAAAGGTCCGCACGGTGAAGAAAAACCATAGTTTACAGTTATTGAATTCTGGCAAATTCTTCTCGTCAGGTGATGGACTAGTCTTGGTTCATCACCCCTCCACCACATGTGTGGTCATGATTGGTCAACACAACTTGTCCATATGGTTGGCCCCACAATAGATGGCAAAAGTAGAAAACCACACCATCGCATGGGTAAAGATCTCAGCCGAACCCCCCTCGTGGGCCCTACATCACATGGGTAACCATCACCCCCAGTGAGGAGTCTCAAACACAAGAGCTCCTGCTCTAATACTACTTTGATGCAGGACAATTAGCCACTTACTCTGAAAGCTCGAACTGATAGAGCATGGCGAATTAATCCATTTATCTCATAGTCCAGGCCCCACATCGCATGGGTAAGGACCTCGGTCGAAACCCCCCTCGTGGGCCCCACATCACATGGGTACCGCCTCACACGAGTCACCCGCCTCACATGGGCCGTCCACCATGAGCGTGTCCCTACATCCCACAGGCTACCCCACTCGAGCCCGGTGTGAAAATGCCCCTGCATTAAAGATCCACTAACTTGAAGGCTAGGATCGTCCAATCATTGCCGTTTTTGTGTTGTGGGATTGACATGGTGAGGCCAACCACATGTGCGGTCACAGCCATATGTACAGTGATGAATGGCAATCAAACAAGGCCAGTTCATCAGAATGAACCACAAAGCTCCTCCACATCTATCAGTTCAATCCAGACCAGAACAGCAGCATTTCCAAGCTACCAAAAGCAAAATTTCCACATCCCTAAGATACCCATTTCCAAATAACACAAAAACAAACAAATAGTAACTCTAGTTCTACGCCCATCTTCATAATTCAGTGAGAAATTCAAACAGGACTCATGCATCTAAACTCTCCAAAGGGAATGTGCTAACATGGTGCTAGCAAGCAAGATCAAGCATGTCCATCAGGCGGGCCTCACCATGTATGTGCTCCCGGCCAAAATTCAGGATGACCCCCTCATCATGTCGCAACACACGTACATCAGAGATCGCCCTTCATCAATTCTTTCAACCATCAGTTCCTTTTTAAACAAAACCAGCCCACATGGTAACCATTAGCTTGATCTCAGGGCCCACCTGATGAACGGCAATGACTTGATGCCCATCCACCACTTCGCCTCCTGTGGCGTAAATCCAGACGCACAACTCCCGTTAGCAGGTCTTTAATTCAACACCAAATTCGACGGTTGCACACTGTCGATCAGTGACACCAAGACTCCAAATTTTAAAGAAAAATGTACAAAAATCCCCCAAAAATCATAAAAATGGTCCATAAATCACTCAAAACTCATTAATTCAAACACCCAACTTACTAATTTTCAAAACAAAAAAAAAACATTGCAAGAACCCGAAAAGAGAAAGCCCTCCGAATCAACTGAAAATTACCTTCTCGCCCCTCTCGATGTATTTCACGGCGACGAGCTCCTTGGTATGCTTATCCCTCATCAGCCGGGCGACGCCGAAGTTCCCCGACCCGATGTCCTTCACGAGCTCGTACCGATCACTGTCGTGCATTATCGGCATGTCCATCCCTGGACCGATCGTCACCGCCGATCGATCCATCGCTGAAAATGATCCGACGGTTCTGATCTAACAGCGCCGATGGTGGGATGCCGCTGCTCGCATTATCGAGATAGAAAAAGTGCGATCGTGGAAGGGACTGGAGAGGAGAGAAAGAGGGAGGGTACGTGGCGAGAGATGAGCCGTTGGATGCAATCTGATCGGACGGCGGAGGTGGCGTTGGTTGGAAGATAGAGACGGTTGGAGGAGAGAAGCCCGTGAGAGAGCGAGAGAGCTTCTGATGGAGACGATCGCATTAATATCCGAAGGGGGAAGAGACAGAGCTTCAGAATTTACGGAAATACCCCTGGGTTTTTAGAGGATAATGACAGGCTGATCCTTTTGTTGCTTTTATACTCTGGCAGACTACGGTGGTTCGTATACGTGCGCACAGATTTATATACTTGTGATAACTTTAATCAATCTAAACTGTAGAAATCATGGAATATATTGTATATGTATTAGAAATTTAATAAAATAATTCATTGTGGATCTCTTTGTAATGGATTTATTTTTTATTTGAACAGTTAAATATTTTCCATTATAACTGTATATTAGGAGTACATTAATCTCCCATTTGGAAAATTAATTTATTTTAATTCTAGGTTTATAGATTTTTAATGGTGGGTCCCACGATTTAAACGGCTTATTTTAATCTATACATGTGATTCCTTAGCAATGTTTGAGTGCATGTGTATAAACCTTTGATTCCTCAAGAGTACCAAAGTCTTTTGGTTTAGATAGACGCTTTTGTCCCTACTCAACGACGAAAATACCACGGTTGAGTGAGAATGGGGGAGTGGGATTAGTACTCGCGAAAGTAGACATCTGAATACTGCTCTTTCTATTCGTGCTAATGTGGCACACGTGTGAGAGATCTGGGTCGCTCATCAGATGGACATGGTTTGATACTCATCCTTTACAATTAAAAAAAACACCCACGTGAACATCGTATGGGCCAGATGCATATGTTGAATTAGGACCGTTCGTCAATTTTTTTTCTGTCAACTTGATTGGGTACTACCCCAGCAGTACTTAGCTAGTAGGGCTGTAACGGGCCGGGCCTGTGTAGGCTTAGCCCAGATTTTTAAACTGTTTCGGGCCGGCCTATTCAAAATTCTGATTTTTCTGTCCCTTTGACACCCTTCTAACTAGAGACAGGCAGTCCTGGCAGGTAATCCATGAGGCCAACCGTGAGATCATTTTAAGACAATACTAAAAAAATGCAAATTAAAGTCACAAACGAACCATACAACAAAAAACAATGAGAATTGTACTAAAGGTAAATATACATTTCACCTTGATTCAATACTTCTATACCACCAGTTAGAAGAGATCATTTTAGGATATGAGGGGAGAAAATGAGGTAGATTGAAGTTTGAAATGGGCCATACCACAAGCAGTAGTGGGGATTATACAAAGGGAAAACATACATTTCAGCTTAATCCAAAACTTTTGTACATACCAAGAAGTTTTCAAGCATAAATTGTTGCTCGGGTGTAGACTCTCAGGAGTTTCAACACCTGGTCAAGGGTTCGAGCATCCATATGTGGTGAAATTTCACCAGCGTGAGTGGAGTGTGTTTGCGTGTGTTAAAGAAAAAAAAACTTACAATCGCCACAACTTTTTGTGGTGTGGTTCACATGATCCTTAATTTGTCTACTTTTTGGGCTCATATCTTAAAATAATCTGTCAAAAGGAATAGATAGTGTGGATAAAATATATAGATCATGATGGTTCTCATAGAGCTTTTGATAGGGCGTCTGTTTCTAGTTAGGTCTTGGTGAAGTAGCACCCAATCTGCATGGATCCTTACTCTTGCTTCGAAGGTAGACTTTCAGTAGTTTCAACACCCAGTCAAGGGTTTGAGTATCCATAGGTGGTAAAATCCCACTACAGCGTGAGTGTGTGTTGAGGCGTGTGTGCATGTGTAAAAAACAAATAAATAAAGCACCCAATCTGGTTGCATACCTGAGTACCTCACCGCCCTCATTTTTGCACAATTTAGACCATGGTTGTGAACTAGCTAAGCTAGCCCGTTAGCTCCCAGGCTTAGCCTCTTCCACTTCGAATTAGACTTGAGCTAGCATATGTGGCCTAAGGGCTGCCTCAACCTAAAAGTGAAGCTCATTTATTAATCGAGTTGGGGCTTGCTAGTTTAGCCTAAGTTAGCTTAGCATGTTTATGATTTTCAAAGGTATACTCAAAAATTTTAAGTTTTTAAGTTTTAATATATTTTAAAATATTTAAAGATGAATTTAAAGTAGACAACTTGTTAATAATAATTAATATGATTACTTTAATTTGAATAATAATTAAATTTCTTTTAAAATATTATTAACAGCAATTAATGTTTTTTAGATGACTGCTTCAATTTTAATAGCAATTAACATTCTCTTAAAAAAATATTACATGATTAAATTTAAGCTTATGGTTATCCATTTTAAGCTTTCATTGGCTATGTTAGAACTTGGTCTCAAATTCCACCAGTGAATTAGATTGGATGAACCTTGCTTTGGTTCAAACGTAGCCCATTGATGGCCTCAGAAAAGACTAACGGGATGAAAGATATCTCAAACACATGTGCCACGTGAGGATAGGGTGGGAGAGTAGCCGTAGCATTTCGAGACTTGAGAGGGATGAATGAGATCTGGAACTGCACGTGCCATTTGTGAACATTCAATCCCCAATATGTGGTTCTCCTGAGCCTCGAATCTACTTAATTTTGGAGTAAAATGATTTGAAAAAAAATGAATAAATGATGCAGATAAAATCTTATACATCACGATGGATCCCACGGAGCCCTGCCTAGACCGATTATGACACGGGGGGCAGGACGCAATCCACTTGCTTATTTGGGAGGAAGCGGATTGGCTGGTGTAACACACAAGCAATATAGCTAGTGTAGATAGGTGTCGTGTGAAGACGAGAGACCGTACCAAAAAATAGCAGCGATGATAATGATTTTCACCCTTAAAAAACTCCTAGGTCCACAATAACGTAGATTTTCCATCTAATCTGTTAATAAGGTCAAGAATACATGGATGAAGAGGAAAAACAAATTTCATATTGATTTGAAACATCGGTGACTCTCAAAAGGGTTTCAATGGTAGACGTTCAATACTCCACTGCTTTTTTCAGTGTGGTTCACTTGATTTGTATATATTTATCATTTTTTTGGCTCAAGCTTTAAAATGAGTCCGCCAAATGGATGAATGGTTTGGATATAACACATACCTTATGATGAGACGCACGGAACTTGCTTACGTCAATACGCCAGCCATATAGCGTGTGTGTTACACTAGCCAATCCATTTTTTACATGGCCCACAATCCATTTTTTACGTCATTTTAGAGTACCATCCAAAAAATGAATCATATCCAAAGTTCAACTAGACCACACCACAAATAGTAATGGAGATAATGATTTTCCGTTAAAAACTTTGTAAGCCACTATAACTTTTATTTTCCATCTAATTTGTTCATAACATCACAAAAATTTGGATGAAGAGGAAAAACGAATTTCATATTGATCCAAAACTTCTCGACCCCATACATTCAATTCCCCAGTGTGGACCACTTGATCGTTAGATCAGTCTTACTTTTCGACTCAAGGCTTGAGACGAGCTCGTGAAATGGTTGAAGGTTTGGATATAGCACATACCTCGTGATGGACACACAGAACTTGCTGACATATATAGCTGGTGTGTGGTACACCAGCCAATCCGCTTCCCTTATTGGGGACATTGCCTGCCACACTGTACGATCAGGAGCTGTAGGGATGATAGCCCCACATTGGATGGACTATGCTTAGAAAAGCTCCTCAATAGAACATTCTTAACCATCTGATTAGTAGTCTACGAATAGACGCTTAAGAACGACTATGGTCTACATTCATATTAAAAAAGGAAAGGTTTGAACAATGGATGGCTAGGATTCTCCAATCCCCGAGAATTTTGAGCCCATCTAATCAATGGTCAATATCATTGAACTATCACCCGACTTGCACGAAATGTAAACTTGGAATATACTGGGAATATCCCTTGCTGAAGATCATATCTTATTCTTCTTTTGGGCTAAGTACGCACAGTAGACTCGCCCGTTGTATGCTTCTTTTTTTTTTTTTTTTTTTTTTTTTTTTTTTGGACGTAAAAACTTATGCTATCAAAATAGATTTTTTGGTAAGGAAGAGGGTTTTGGACCAAAATACTCCTAATTTTTAGGGTAAAGTAACTAAAAAAAGTAAGGGTATTTTTATCTTTATAGGCATGTATGTAGAGATCTAGTTTAGTAAGATAGGTTTTGTTCAGGTTGATTAAAAAACAGTAGATGTAGGTCAGGTTTTTAGTAAATAATTACCCCATGCATGCGTGTACAACCCGCTCATGTACACGCGTGTATACAGGAGGAGGGAGAACCCTTAATTTTTGACTCCTTTCATCTAAGAAATGGGTCCCATCTCATGGAAAGCTCAGATCCTTTACAGGTGTCTCAAATTGGCACGTGAAAAAGAGGTGTACAAGAGCAGGTGTGTACACGCGTGTGCATAAGCAGGACTGTACACGCGTGCGACATATATAGTTTTCATCAGGCCACGAATCTACACAAATGGAACCCACCATATGGTAACAACTAACAACCGTCTCTCTACACTAGACCGATGGAATATTCCATGAAATGCTCACGAATTAGAAGATCCTAGCCATCTGATCCACGACATATTCTTTTGCTAAACGTGGAACGTTCCTCCCTCTCTCTCTCTCTATCTCTCTCTCTCACATATTGCAGGCTATCAATAAGCGGCTTAGATTTTTCAGAACATTCCTAGATCTTGATCAGTCAAAGAGCCCATCAGATTAAACCAGATCGTTGAATAGGGGTGTACATCAAGTTGAACCGAGTCGAGATGGCCTCAACTCAACCAATAGTAGACCCCAGCTCGAACTCGGCTCGGCTCGGTCCTCGAGCCTGACTGGCCAGCTCGGCTTGGTTCGATCAGCAACTCGAGCCGAGTTTACCCGTGCAGCATTTTCACAAATACGTGGACTACATCTTAAAAATCTCACCGTATGTAAAACAGCAGCAGTGGTTTTACAGGTATTTTATCAAACACCTCCTAAACAACATAAAAATCAAGAAAAAAAAGGGTATTTGTTTCACATACATAACTTCCTTGCAACCAGCCACACTTCGTTGAGCCATTTCATCAAACACTTGGTGAGCAACATCAATATCAAAGTATCTGAGTCACCGAACTGGTTCAATCCAAGTTCGATTTGAGTTGGGTTCGATCCGAGTCGAGTCGAGCTAGGGTCAGCTCAAACTCGGCTCGAACTCATTTTCAAGCTAAAAAAATCAGCTCGGCGTGGCTTGAACTCAGCTTCGAGCTTTAAAAAACAACTCGACTCGGCTCAAACTCAGCTTCAAGCTAAAAACAACAACTCGACTCGACTCGAACTCAGCTTCGAGCTAAAAAAATCAGCTCGACTCGGCTCAAACTCAGCTTCGAACCAAGTCGAATCGAGCTTTTTCGAGTTGAGTCGAGCGAGCTAACCGAGCTAGCTCGATTCGTGTACACCCCTACCGTTGAACCATGGACCTGTTTGTATTTAACACAAGAATTACTCGTACGCTTTTATGGTATCGAGTAAACTTTGTTGGGCCCACTGTGAATGTATGTGATCTATTCACTCGGTCCATCTGTTTTTCCACCTCACTTGTAATGGTCAAGCCCAAATTAAAAGCATATCCAAACCTCAAGAGTACTAAACCATAGGAATAGTGAGAATAATGATTTCTACCGTCCAAACCTTTTTAGGGCCCGCAGTGATGTTCATTTGTCATCCAACCTATTCAAGAGATCATGCGGACATTGATGAAGGGAAAACACAAATATTAGCTTAATCCAAAACTTCTATTACCCTTGAGAATTTTTCAACAATGGTAGACGTTCAATTCACACTGTTTACTGTAGTGTAGTCCACCTGAGCTTTCATATCCTTCATTTTCCCAAAATTATAGTAAAATGGATTAATAGACTGCAGAAAATACAATAGGTCATGTAGAGTTTACTTAGTAAACTTAATTTATATATATAGCCCATTTCCTTAACACAAAAGAACGCGGACTGCATCATAGCCCGCATGGAGAGATCATTGTCTTATATGTACCATTTATCCATTTTTTTGTATCATTTTAAAGTATTAGCCTAAGAATAAGGTAAATACAACACATACAACATTCAAGTGGACGACACTAAATTGAGCACTTGGGTTGCATTAAATGTACAATACATTGAATACATCTTGCATTAAATGCAAGAGCCATCTCTGATGTGATCCATTGGAGCCCTCATACTTTAAAATGACCAGAGAAAGGGGATTGATGGCGTGGATAAACAGATACAAACACCCAGATCCATAGATCAAGTGGTAGACTGAGTGAAAGATACCCCGTTTCAACCCTGAGGTCTTGGTATCGATTCCTAGTGGGGTGGCTAACAGTGAAGTGTGAACTGATAGTGGGTGTACTAACAAGCTAACAAAAAAAAAAAAAAAAAAAACAATACATCATGGTAGGCCTCGCCATAGATCTGCATGTCCCGCCTATCTTGCACTTGGCGCAAGCAAGGGCTATGAGGATAAATATTTTCTTTAATGTCCATTCATTTTTCACTAAGTTATGAGCTAAAAAATCATGACATAAGATGAACAAAAATACGGAACTACCCTTTTAGTTAATCTATCACATGCAGGTAGGGTTGTTAATGGGTAAAGCCTAAGTAGGTCTCAACCTGGATTTTGGACTATTTCGGGCTTGAGCCCGACCGGCCTATCGACACCCCTACCTTCAAGGACGGGTAACATTTCCTGTCATACCCTACCTTCTTCTCCACTAACACGTCAGATATATAAGAAATCAGTACCATTCAGGATAAGGGGCCTTCACATGAAGATAAATCTTCATGAAAATTGGGTTGATCCGTCCACTACGTGGGCCAAACTTGTATGTTGAGTCAGAAACATCGGTTCCAATTGATTCCTTGGGTATGGCCCACTTTCTGAAGAATTCATTTTTTGACATAGGCAGTTTGCATGGTGTGGTCTACCTTTTCTACAATTCTTATATACTGACAGTGACAAATTGGAGCAAAAGATGGCATTCCACCGTTCCCTCAATGAGAGCTGATCCCATAAAGGCAATCCCTACCACAAATGTGTGGTACTGTATTGTATCACCTTTTCTGCCAAATTAGGATATTTTTGTATTAAATCAGTACCATCAAAATCATAGATCCGACCATGTAGATCATCCTTGTCAAATATCATGAAATCTGCTCGCTAGATTAGCCGTGTATGTATGTTGAGTTAGACCATTGGCAGTCAATTGACACAAACATTATCACCCATGTGATGAGATTGTTTGGGTGAGATATGGCAACGTGGAATCCAACTATGCAAATGTAGCCATGTGGCAGGCGCAAGATCTTAGCGTGGTGCACTTACTGTAAGAAGGTTAGTTCATTAAAGACCGGGTCTCCAATAGTCATACCGATTGGGTAATTGTGGATAAGAATGAGGAACCGTCAGTGCTACGTCAGTGTCAAGTTACGATCGATAATTAACTGTTTTGATAAAGATATATTCAACGAAAGCAAATCATAAACGACTAAAATAAATTGTCGCTTTATAGTCTGTGGTATACGACATCACCACAAAAGCAGTATTTATTCTCACGATGTCACTAAAAAATCTATAAATAGCAAAGGAGCATTTTGAAAGAAAATCATTAAATCATCGACATAATAAGAACGACTCTCAGACAAATCAACTTCAGCACAACGCTGTTTATTTAGTCCCCTTAAATATTTATCCTCTCCCGCTCATCAGCATTAACCCCTTAGCAATTAGTAGTTTTATTTGTCCTGGCCCTACGCCATAGCCAATCATTGTAATTCCCTTACATTTGCGCTTGCGCAATATAAATGAGGACTTGGTTTTAGGAATCGTCTACCTATACTTATATGTTGGGTCGTCAGTAGTTTGTAAAACTTGTATTACCTATCCCTTGCTCATCAGTATGTTGATCGATTAAGCACTCTGCTACTCTCAAATAGGATGGTGATCTTTAATAGTGCTAAGTTGTGATATTTCATTGTTTTTGTTCAAATAACACTTACTATACTTTCAAATGTCTTTATTTTTAAAGGCAAAAGAAAACATATGGGAGCAAATTTTTTTTTCCCACACGCACGCACACCCCCCACACACACCGTAGTGGGATTCACCACCTATGGGTAGGGCTGTACACAAACCGATTTAGCTCAGTTAGCTTGCTCAACTTGACTCGAAAAAGCTTGATTCAACTCGATTTGAAATTGAGTTCAAGCCAAGTTGAGTTGATTTTTTGAGCTTGAAAAAATTTCGAACGGAGTTCGAGCTTGACCGAGCACGACTCGACTCGGATCGAACCCCAGCTCAAATCGAACTCGGATCGAACTAGTTCGGTGACTCATTTACTTTGATATTGATGTTGCTCACCAAGTGTTTGACGAAATGATTCAACGAAGTGTCGGCTGGTGGCAAGGAAGATATGTATATGAAACAAATACTTTTTTTCTTGATTTTGATGTTACCTACAAGGTATTTGATAAAATACCTGTAAAACTATCTTGTCATTTTACATACAATGAGATTTTGAAGGTGCGGTCCATGTGTTTATGGAAATGCTGCATAGGCGAACTCGACTCAATCTTGGCTCGAACTCGGTTCAAACTAGCCCAAGCTGCTGACCAAACTGAGCCGAGCTAGCCAGTCAAGCTCGAGGACCGAGCCAAGCCGAGTTCAAGCTAGGGTCAGCTAGTGGCCGAGCCGAGGGGAGCTGTGTCAAGCTCGACTTGGATCGACTTGTTTATACCTCTACCTATGGGTACTTGAATCCTTGACTTCTAGTTGAAACTCTTGTGAATCTAGCACTAGGGCAAGAGCTAGGAGGACTGACTAGAGAAGAAACTTACATCCCTTGTAAATCGTTTAATAACGCACTTGACAAATATTAGTAGAATAAAAGGTTAATTTATATCCTTTTGATTCTGCCACTCTTTTTCGATGACTATAATCCGTTCCGACGTGCATGCAAACCACATACATGCATACCTATGGCCGAATTCTAGCCAACAAAGATCAGCGTTCGAAGATAATCACGTGAATAATATCATTTTAATTGAATTGATTTCCTATAAAGGTAGAATGTTTTGGAAAAACATAGTGCAGTCCGACAAATTTCGGTACCTCACATAGCATGCGTTCCATTCGATTCTCTAATTAATTAATCGAAGCTTAACGAAACCTCCCAAAATTTTCGAAATGATCTCGAAATGATCCAACAGGTGACCATAGCCGCACGTTGGATGCTTTCCGGAAAAGGGTAGCTGTATGATAATCTGGCAGCGTGTGATGCTTGATACACAAGCACTTAAAAATTGTATAAGTCACATGCATTAACTCAATAAAAAACAATGAAACTATGGATCCACCGCCCCTAAGTAATTATATATATATATATATATATATATATATATATATATATATATATATATATATATATATATATATATTGGCCGAACAATCCTAACTTATGATTCTTAGACACTCTTATTTTTTGTTCTTAACAGTACAATAAATTTCCATCAATCTGCTAATTAGATTAGCAGATGAGATTAATTTTTTGTTTATTAGAAATTTAAACTGAAATACATAATTTGGACGGTTTAATTTAATTTGAACAGTTTAATCTCTAAGTGCATGTGTATCATCCAACGCACTCTGCCGAAGTATGAAACTTTTCCTCTTCTTGATTGGAGGAAGGGTGTCTCTTTCTTTTTTTCTTTTCTAATGAAGAAGGGTATATCAGTAATTCAACATTGGTAAGAAGCAACTGGATAAGGCACTATTTCCGGCTTCCGTTGACCGGAAAGACAAGGCATGAAAGAGCTGGAGAGGACACGTAACCCATTTTACCGGTTTTATCGGTAAGTACCGGTAACACTGGAGCATCCGGCCGTACTGGAGTCTGATCTTCCTGTAATAGTTGTACGGAGCCCGTACTGTCATCCGCCAGCTTGGCACAAGCTCTAGGGGCCACCGTGATGCATGGGTTTCATCCACTGTTCGTATATTAACGTAGATTGGGTACTGCCTCATCGGAAGCAGATTGGCTAGGAACGGATTGGCTACTCCCCCTACCACCGGCCAATGGCTGGTGGTCGGTGCTCCGTGGGCCCCACCATGATGTATGTGTTTCATCCATGCCGTCAATCAATTTTTCCATATCATTTTATTTTAAGAGACCAAAAATTAGGTATATCCCAATCTCAAGTGGGCCACATTAAAGGAAACAGTGTTGAATGAGCGTCAACCATTAAAATCCTTTTGGGGGCCATAAAAGTTTTGGATCAAGCTGATCTTTGTTTTTTCCCTTCATCTGGGCGTGTATGACCTAATCAATATATTAGATGTCAAATAAACAGTACAGTGGGCCTTAGGAGGATTTTAATGATGGATATCCAATTACTATTGTTTTCCTGCGGTGTGATCGACCTGAGATTTATATCCCTCTCATTTTTGGGCTCAAGATTTAAAATGATCTTTAAAAATAGATGAACCGAATGGATGAAACACATATGTCATGGTGGGGTCCACAGAGCACTGACCACCAGCCATGGGGCTAGTGGCAGGGGAGTAGCCAATCGGTTTCCTGAATGGCTGGTGTACCACACACCACCTATCTGGCCAGTGTACCACACACCGGCTATCTAGCTGGTGTATGGACGTTAGCAAGCTCTGTAGGTCTTATCATGAGGTGTGTGTTATATCCAAACCGCCCATTCATTATGAGAGATCATCTTAAGGCTGTAGCCGAAAATTAAGATAGGTCTAAAGATCAAAGTAGACCACACTGCAAAAAGCAGTGGGGGATTGAACTTCTATCATTGAAACCCTTTTTGAGGGTCAAAGAAGTTTTGGATCAATATGATATTTGTTTTTCCTTTCTATTCAGGTCTTTGTGACTTTATGATCAGATTGGATGAAAAATAAATGTTATGGTGGGCCCTATAAATGTTTTAACGGTGAAAATCATTCTCCTTGTAGCTATTTTTGGTGAGGTCGAGTTGATCTTTGGATTTGATTCATTTTTTTGTCTCACGATCTAAAATGATCTCGAGAAATGGATGAAATGGAGCCACGTAACTTTGACCTCCTTTGAATCATTCTTACAACTGAGAGCTTGAGGAGCGTCAGCGCTCCGCTTGGCACGACACACACTGACTAGGGGTACACATCGAACCGTTGGATCTGTGTAACCGGACCGGAACCGTTGGATCGGTCCGGTTTGGTCCAGTTCTAGGATGCTAACGATCCGGTTCCGGTTCCCAAATTCCCAAAACCGTTGATTACGGATCGGTTCCGGTTTACGGCCATGTAGAACCGAACCGAACCGTTGAACCTAACCGTAGATCCGAACCGTGCTACGAACTGTGGATCTGAACCGTGGATCTGAGCATTCGTTTAAAAATAAAAAATAAAAAACCGAAGTGTACCGGTGCAGAACATGCGCGCCTTCCCTATTCCTCTTCGAAAGCTTCTTCGTCCTTCCCTAAAGCAACTTCACCTCCAATTTCGCTGACACAAGTGCCTCAATGACTCTTGGGTATTCAGCTACCATAGTCTCGAGCCTCTGGTTTTCCGCTCCCATGGCCTCGACCTTCATACCCAAGAATTCGATGTGGGCCATCTCCAATTCCAAAGCGTTTTGGAGCTCTTTAAGAGCAGAACCATACTCTTGCAGGCTACAATAATGAAGGAAACGTGCCTCGACCTCTCCTTCCCTATCTTGAAGAGCACTGACCTGGTTCTTAAGGCCATCGATCTCTTCCTCCAAGTCAGATCCATCTTTGCCAACGACTTGTCTGATTTCCTCCTCCCCGGCTTCACCTTGACATTGAGTCTGTGAGATTTTTAAAGAATCCGAACCTTGAGTTTGTAGAAGGTAGTGATCTTCTTCGACTTCTTCTTCATCGAGACCGTTCATTTGATGTTGTTAAGGTGATTGGGCTTTTCTTCTGATGACAATGGAGAAGAGAAAACCAGCCAAGGTGAGAGCCAAAGGGATGTCAGCTTTTGACCAACTATTTGATAACCAGAACCGTGGAACCGATCCAGAACCGATCCGGAACCGAACCGTTTTTCACGGTCTGGTTCCGGTTCGGTTCTATGGTGCTAACGGTCCGGTTCTGGTTCCAAAAATTGTGGAACCGTTAGGAACGGTTCGGTTCCGATTTCACCCTGGAACCGGACCAAACCGACTCGTGTGCACCCCTAGCACCAACACCGACTACAGCGAAAATTATTATCGTAGACGCCACCTTTTATTCAACTTTTTTCACAACAGTCCAAAACTTACCTTAGTAACTTATACCTTTTATGTAAGGGCAGAACATTTGAAGACGAAAATACCCTTGAACGGCAGTGAAAAGCAAGAGTGGATTAGCTCGTCTAACTCACACCAGCTACATAGCTGTTGTATGTATGTGTCGTGCGAAGACGAGCAATGACACTCCTTGAGCTCCAAGTTGTACGAACGGTTCAAAGGAGATCAAAGTTTTATGGGCCCCACAATGATGTATGTATTATGTCTACATTGTTCATCTATTTTTAGATATCATTTTAGAGCATTATGCAAAAAAAAAAAAAAAAAAAATCATATCCAAAGATCATCTGGACCACACCATAAATAGAAGCAGAGATAATGATTTTCACCGTTAAAATATTTGTAGGGCCCACCATAATGTTTATTTTCCATCCAATCTGTTCATAAGGTCACAAATACCTGAATGAAGAGGAAAAACAAATTTCATAATGATCCAAAACTTCTGTGACCCAAAAAGGGTTTCAATGGTAGACGTTCACTCCCCCCACTGCTTTTTGCAGCATGGTCCACTTTATAATCAGATCTGTCTTATTTTTCATCTCAAGCCTTAAGACGAGCTTGTCAAATGGATGGATGGTTTGGATATAACAGATACCTCATGATCACACCCATAGAACTTGCTGACGTCAATATAGCAGCTATAAAGCTGGTGTGAGGTAGACCGGCCAATCCGCTTCCGAGAAAAGCGGACGTGGATTTCCTGCAAAACACCTTCGCAGGAAGTTCCTGCGCTGGAACCCAGGTGAGGCCCACTATGATGTTTGTGAGAAATCCTACCCGTCCATCCATTTTTTGAGTTTATTTCAAGACATGATGCCAAAAATGAACTGTTTTAAATCTCAAATGGGCCGAAAACGTGATAATTGAATGTCCACAGTTGAAATAATCATGGCCCACAGAAGTTTTGAATCATGCTAATATTTGTGATTTCAATTCATCCCAGTAGTAATGAAGTTATTAACGGTATGTAAACATCACTGTCAAACACCCTGATCTATAGCTCAAGTGGTAGACTGAGTGAAAGATACCTCGTTTCAACACTGAGGTATTAGTATCGATTCCCTAGTGGGGGTGGCTAACAATGAAGTGTGAACTGACATTGTTGTGTACTAACAAGCTAATAGACAAAAAAAAAAAAAAAAAAAAAAAAAACATCATTGTCGAACCCAAGTAGGTTTCAACAGTAGGAATTTCCCTAACCATATTTTCCTTTAGCATGGCCCACTTGAGCTTTAGATACGTTCATTTTTGGCATCATGTCCTAAAATGAACTCACAAAACTGATAGAAGGGGAGGATTTGTCACAAACATCACAGTGGAAACCGATGGAAGGGGAGGATTTCTCACAAACATCACAGTGGGCCCCATCTGGATTCCCAGTGCAGGAACTTCCCGAGGAAATCCACGTCCGTGTGAAAAGCGGGGGTATTTTCGTCCTCAAATGTTCTATCAGTACGTGAAAGGTCTAAGTTGGTAAGGTAAGTTTTGAGCTGTTGAAAAAAAAAGCTGGATAAAAGGTTGCATCTACTATGATAATTTTCTCCCAGCCTATACCGTTGGTGTGTGGTACACCACCAATCCGCTTCCCTGCCCCTCTTCGAGCTCCCATTTATATGAACAGTTCAAATAAGATCAAAGTTAGACAGCTCCCAAACAATGTATTTATTATATCCACACTATTCATCCATTTTTAAAGATCATTTTAGATCATGATCCAAAAAATAATTCATATCCAAATCTTAAGTGGACCGCACCATAAATAGTAGTGGGACAATGATTCTCAACGTTAAAACATTCATAGGGCCTACCGTAATGTTTATTTTCCATACAATCCATTCATAAGGTCACACATACATGGATGAAGATGAAACATAAATATTATATTGATCTAAAACTTTTGTAACCCCAAAAGCGTTTCAATGGTAGATGTTCGGTCCCCCACTGCTTTTTGCAGTATGGTCCACTTGATCCTTAGATATGTCTTATTTTTTGGCTCAAGCCTCACAACATGCTCTTTTAAAGGACGGTTGGGATATAACACACACCTCATGATGGGACCAACAAAACTTGGTGACTTGTATGTTTTATCCACTTTATCTATAATGGCAAATCCATTAAAGGTCATAAGCTCAAAAAAGTAGATGGAAGGCTTAATTAAACCACCTAAAAGTAATAGAGATTTAAAGCCTATTTTTGGATCTTTTTATGATCAAAAGTTGTGGATAAAGCTGATATTTATGTTTTCCCCTCGAATAGGTATAGGTGTATGTAACCGTATGAACAAGTTCGATGGCAAATAAACATTATGGTGAGCCCTAGGAGGTTTTCAACCATAAAAGCTCAATTCCCACACTATCATATGGTGTGGTCCACTTGAGCCTTCGATCTAACTTCTTTTTGGGCTCATAAACTAAAATGATTTATCAAAATATATAAACGATGTGGATAAAACATATAAATCACAAAGGGCCCCACAAAGCCCCGATACAACATCCGTCTCTATCAATAAACAAATCCTTAAATGGGTAGTACCCAATTCACCCAAATGATATGGCGAAAATGGATGCCAAGAGTGGCTAAAACCCATACATCATGGGTCTCCTAAAGCCGTTACCTGTGTCAAGCTTGGAAAAGAGATAATACCCAATCAGCATTTCATGAAACAAAAAACACCATCAGCACAAATTGGGAACTACCCATCCCAAGTTCGGCACACGGGCACCCTGAGGGGCCATTGTAATGTATGGATTTTATCCACAACATTTTGGCATATCATTTTAGGGTATAATTAGCTCAAAACAAGGCACATCCAAGGCTTAAGTGGACCACACAATAGAGTTTAAACACCTACCTTTTAAAACTTACTAGTTATATAAGTTTTTTTTTTTTTTTTATCAAGTTGATATTTGTGTTTTCCTTACATCTAAGTCCATGCCACCTTATGAATAAGTTAGATGGCAAAAGGATGTCATTATCACTGTTGCTTTTCTTGGTGTCGTCTACTTGAGTGTTGAATCTGTCTCATTTTTTAGCTTATATCCTAAAATAATATGGTAAAATAGATGGAGTGTAAATAAAACACATCACGGTGGACCTTCAAAGCTCTTGTCGTGCTGAGCTTCGGTCGTGCAAGGGTAGTACCCAATCCGCATCGAAGACATATAGGACTCTCTTTTCATTGTGTCGACCACTCATTTTAAGACGTGAACCCACAAATCAGGTAAATAGAAAACTCAAATGAGCTACACCACATGAAACTGGCGTGTCCCCGCCATTGAAACTTCATTAGCAAGAAGGCTTTTGTGGTAGGCCTGATAGACCGTTCCTTCTATGTAGCTTAAGCTTTAAATCAGCTTTACTTTAAAAATCACAACTTAACCTGAGTTGACATATGATGGTTGGAATGAATGTAATACACACATCATGGTGGGTCACATCAAACTTTTGTTGTACTCTGCTGTCTGCTACAACACATGAGCTGGCACTGAAACAAGCAATTTTTTTCCTCATGTGAAAACCAAGCAAATCCATTCTTTCTAGAACAATGGATTGCCTAAGTTCATACGGCATGATAATCATGTGTGGCCCACCTATTTTCCATTCAACTCAACGTTAATATACATGTATCCATCCATATAGTTACCTATACCATATACAACTACATAGATTTTCTAACAGAATCAAGAATGATTTGGATCCTTGGAATATTGATGTAATTTTTACATCTGAGCATATAAAATATGTTAGGGACTTGATGGACTGTTCGTATTGATCGATGAGATTATTCAAGTGAGTCAATGCAACTAGTAGTACTTGAATTATAGTGATCTAAGGGCACTAGAGTATTATTTATTTTTAATGACTTGAAATGTATTGTCCACACATTCCTACTTTAATGTTATTTTCTTAGTAGTTGATCTAATGGGCCAATGGTCAATCAGTGGGCCATCCTTACGATATTCTGATGTAATATTTCAGTCAAATATAAGTGGAAAATTATGTGTTGTTTTCACTTGACTTTATGATGTTCTCCATTTCTTTCTTTCTCACAAAGCTGCGACAATGGATTTTCTATTTCTTCACTTCACTTGCATTAATCTCGCATGCATGTTCATGATCCGTGTCATTCGTTAGGTGGGGTCCACCATGGACATGTCCTGGCACAACACGTAAAGCTAGTGTCCTCATAAATGGATATGTACCCTGTTCATTTCTCAAGTCATCCATTTTTCTTATACACATGTGGCCTACCTGATGAATGGATCGACCTGATTGTTGGGACAAGGTGTACTAACAGAAATCCACATATGATGAATGGCCTGGATCTCGCACACCCATCTCACATTAGCACATATAGAGAGAGTAGGACTCTCGGATGTAGAGAGTAGGATTCCCATACTCTACATGGAGAAGGAAACCCAAACAGGTAAGGAAAACAACTTCCTACCTACTTATTATTTCCATAGAAAACCAATTACTTCTAAATTGGGAAATATCTTTTGCAATCTCTTGCATGCATAAGCATGAACGCAAGCCACGTGAAATATGGGCATTGTCATGTCATGAAGATGTCATTTTTCAAGGGAGACATCTCCTCTTGCACTTGAACTTTAACATACAACGGTTTAAATTTCTACTAATTTGCAACTTAAGGAAAATCCGATCCGTTAAAGTGGATGGAAAGATGATGAAGATCAGATCCGCCCGTTAGGTAGGCCACTTATATGAATCGAGTTGGACCAATAGGTATATGTTGATATCAATCGTGTAGCTTGCCTGATGAACGGAACTTTCATTTTTTTTATTGGTCTTTATCGCGTACCCCACTGTTTAAACGGCTCAGATGCTATAAAAGAATGTCCATTAGTGGTAAACAAAGCCATGTATGTTCCACACACAAGGGTTGCATGAGACCAATGCTTGTTTGCTTGTGGGAAGCAAGGGAACAATGTCAAAGATTGGTATTATCTAAGTGATAGCTCGCTTCTCAATAAGTTATGTTTTTAGAGGAAAACTATATACATTTGCTTCAGTGCACACTCGCCTCACACGTGGAAACCAGAAACACGTGTGAGAGATCAGAGCCTCTTATCACACGATCCCCACCAGGTAAACAATGTGACTTAAAAACTCAAGCTGATTTGATTGTAATGTGTGCTACAAGTCCATAAAACAACTGAACACTCAATAGAAATCGACTCATACCCCAAATTCAAAGCACATGTGTGGCCCACCTCATCTTTATACATGAAAACCATACTAAGTGGGATTTTCCTGAGCAACGGCTCTGATAAACACATCGGCGTAATCTCCACATCTGAGGTGAGTGCACTTAAAAAATGTGCCTTAGATAGTGCACCTAGCACTTATCTTTCTATCTCTTTTTTTAAAGGGTCAGACCGTCCAAAGCTTGCTATAATGGGAACACAAGAGCATCTTCAAAGTATCACGAATAAAATAAAATAAAATAAAATTATGGTCACTAGCATGTATGGCCACGTGTCAGGTTATCACCCAATTAGATTGAACCATTCACCTATAAAAGGATACATTATGAGAATTCCAAGGCGTGTAATGCCCAGATAACGACACGTGTCATCACTAGATAAGGACACTTGTGGTGCAATTCTTTTAGGCGGTTGTTTTAAAAATGGTGTTATGACACTACGACCATCCATTTATGGCATTACATGAAAAAAATAAATAGAAAAATACAACTAGGAAAGCATAGGGTGACGACTGAAACCACTCGATACAAGTAATATTAATGAAAGATATCTTAATGAAGGACATCTAGGATATTTCATTAAACCATCTAATATAAAAGAACATTAAAATATTTATAGGTGAATAATTTTTTATTTTTTTTGTTAGCTTGTTAGCACACCCCACTTTCAGTTCACACTTGACTGTTAGCCATCCCCACTAGGGATTGGTACGAAGACCTTAGTGTTGAGACGAGGCATCTTTCACTCAGTCTACCACTATTGGAGAAGAAGTTTGTTGGACTACATCACTACATGTTGTAATAAGATATGTTGGGATTTTAGCTATTGAGTATGGTTTATCTCCTAATGATCCAATTCATTTATGTGGCTGTGCGAACTGTAATATGAGATATCCACACCATTAATTAGATGCACCCTTTTATGGTGGGCCTTGAACATTAAATCAAGAAAATCCATGACTTAGGTGGGCTATCATAGACATCGATTGAGAGTAGATAACCATCCATTGAAATTTTTTAAATTAAAATAAAAAATAAAAAAATTACACATGACGGTCACACCTCACACACACTCATGCACTCACACCAATTTTGAATTTCACCATAATAGGTACTCGAACTTGCGAACTCGTGTTGAAACTCTTGCGAGTTTATCACGGAGGCAAGCATAAGGATCCATTGAAATCTTCTTGATTGTTTATAGGGTTCACGGAGATGTGGTTCAGATATTAACCCATCCAGTATGTGTGCCCCACTTGAACAAGGGGTCATACCAAATGTTAACACCTCTAAAATTCAGGTGGGTCCCACCAAGTGTTTTTAAATATTTTAGGCATGATTTTATATGATTTCAAATTGTGTGCCCCACCTAAGTTTCAGATATGACTAAATTTTTGGGACATTTCATAGCCTAGAGGGGATCCACCATATACAAATTGTGAATGTCCAACACAAATTAGAGTGGGGACCATGGACCTAGTTGGAAATTTTCATAAGTTGGACCTAAATGAAGCTTTTTTCCTTTGAAATAATACACAAAGAAACAAACATTTTAGAGGACCAAAACCAATAGTATACATTTAATACGAGCGAGTTGGCTAATGGAGGATTAAATAGCATATTCGCATGGCATAACACTTATACATATAAAGTCGGGTCGTCGAGCTGAGCTGGGTCGGATTGGGCTCAAATGAGTTAAACCCAAGCTCGACCTGTAAATTGATTGACCATCCATGATGGGCTCAAGCTCGGCCCCAAGTCAGGTCGGGCTCGTCTCGTCAATCGGGTAGGCTACCTGACCCATTGCCACCCTTACCAGACCTAGTTAGAAGCCCAAAACAAGATAATATATGTATACATCGTATGTATCGGCTAATTGGCCCGGACTCAGGGCTCCTTGTGCCCCATCTTTCCTTCTTAAACATGCATAGGGTTGTGCCCCAATCATTCAGGTCGGTCAAACCCAACCCAATTACAATCAAACGGGTCGCGTTGGACTAGGCTTGGGCTTGATGAATTTTAAGTGGGTTAGGTCAAGCGACAAGCTAATGGGTGATATGTTGGGGGTTGGTTGGGTTGGGTTGGGTTGGGTTGGGTTGGGCTTGGGCCATGAAGCAAACTGCCCAATTATCTTGTTCATTTCAAGACGTGAGAAAAGTGGGCCATTACTTATAAGGACGAAATCAATCCACATGCATGTAGGAAGGTCTTGAATTCAGACCGTCAATAGACCTGGACAAGGTCTTCCAAGCCCAGTCCCAGATGACAAGCTTGAAAGCTAGGCCCAATCATAGCCCATGGCAGATATAAACGGGCGTAAGTTTGTGGTTCGGATGGGCCTCAGATTGAAAATGTGGTTTGATTTAAGGTTGAAAGGTCTGAGTAGTCTTTCAGGCCCAAAAATAGGTTGGAGCGTGGTCCACCGGGTCTAAAAATGAAAATCAAGCCAGTCTTATTGTGGGCTCATCACACGAGCCCAGCAGTCTAGCCAGGTCCATTGTCGGTCCTAGTACTGGGTGGGGTTAGATGCTAGCCACCCTGTCCAAGTCAACTCAGTTGAGTCTTATCTGTTTCGGTAACACATACAAAAGCAGCCTTGGTCCGACTCAAGCGAGTTGACCCATGACCCGATGACTCGGTCTGAGTTGCAATTCGAGTTACTGAGTCAAGAAAACATCATGATCCGCAATCTACCCGGTGGGTGCATTTTGGGAATAAATGGTGCAAGAATACTTGTACAAGTGGGGCCCATGATTTAGCAGTTGAGATGTTAACATGATGGGATGGATGGCCATGAACAAAAAATACCAGGGATTAGAAGATCATAGCCATAGAATTTTGAACCTTTGATTAGTTGAATAGTAACATATGTATTATCTTTTTTCTTAACTTTTTTCTTTCTTTTTTGTTTGCAATTTATAAAGGTAAAGGATTTTTCCATGTGTGAGATCTTAGATTCATGTACCACTCATCTTGGGGCCCATAACATCAATGGTATGCGTGATTGTCAAAATCTGGTCAAAAAGATGTAATTAACCATGGAGGCAAGCTTATCAATAAACATGCATATAAAAATATGAAGATGTAAACAACAAGGGGAGTCGATGACGACTGTTGACCCTCCAATACCTAAGTCAGATATGTAGACTTAGGGTAAAAGACTTGAACTTGAGTTTTTTTATCTTACCTCCCATCAATTGCAGTGGGAGTATTTATATGAAGAGTTGTACACTAGTTAAACCGAGTCAAGCTTAGCACAGCTTAGCTTAACTCAGCTAGTAGCTACCCTCAGCTCTAACTCGACTTGGCTTGGTCATCGAGCCTAACTAACCAGCTCGGATCGCTGCAATCAGCAACTCAGGCAAGTTTGAGCCAAGTTGGAGCTTTTACAACATTTTCTCAAACACATATAATACATCTTCAAATTCTCACAGAATGCAAAATAATAACAATACTTTACAGGTATTTCATCAAACACCCGGCGAGTAACATCAAAATCAAGATATAAGATTAGTCTTATAACTTGTAACGCCCCGAATTTTTGAAACTCGAGTATATGACTCGTTCTCCAAAAACCCGAGTGTTAACCTTTAAAGATAGTCAAACTCAGATGTGTATATATATATATATATATAATATATATATATATATATATATATATATATATATATATATATTATATATATATATATTTTTCTTTCCGAGTTAGCAGTTTAGTGGAAGATGGACAAATCAAAATAAAAAGAAAAATTTGCACTTACATTCACAATATACAAGCGGCTGCCTATAATGACTTATACAAACTAATGTCTTTATATTAACAAATACAAAAATTACACAATTTATACATGAGAAATAATAAAAAGTATATAAACTTGAGCCGCAAGATCACGCAGCTTCTCTTGACAGATACAACTATGCATCTTTAATAATCGTACCATGCTCTTTATCAATCTGAACATGAATATCTTTTAAGTCACCTATATTACCTGTACGGTTATATATTCGATGAATGAGTGACCAACTCAGTGTGAATTCCCCTCAAGATTACACACTGCTGCCTTAACTAAATATAGTTAAAAACAAGAAGACATTCAAAACAATACATGATGCAATCTTGTTTAAATGCATGGATACGTGAATGCACATCGACCTGAGGATGCTCATCCAATCGGACTTGGGCTCGTCACCCACGCATATGACTGGTCACCAACGTAGCACATCATGTGCGTACATCACGTACAACATAATAACCAAGTCATCTTACATCACGTACGTAGGTCGATAGTCGATGGTTTGGGAGCTAGCAAAACGATACCCCATTAAGCCTAAGGGCACGTGCTAAAGCATTCAGAATTAGTCGTCCATCATCGCCAGTATGCTATGAATGCATGATTAGCCAAACCATTATTATTCCAATTACAACCAGCCAACTTAAGTAACTCAAGGGTCACGACGGGGGGCTCGTCACCCAGTGTAAGCCAATAGCTCGGGTACAGTGTTCCATGACCACCATCTCTGTCTCATGAGGTTTTCCACCATAAGATATTTAATGGATGCACATCGACTAGTGGCCATTCAAATTCAATACGTATGAGTTACCATCGCATGGTTATATGAGAATGAACCATAGAAGCCACGAAGGGCAAATACCAAACTATGAGACAAATACTAAATCGAAGCGGTAAAAGATTGTACGAAGTAAATATTAAATTGAAACGGTAAAGAGGTTATGTAGGGCAGTATTAAATTAGAGCGGTAAAGAAGTTATTCCCAAAGCCATATAGGCGAGACAACCTATTGATGGTAAACCCACGTGGTATCTCATATCCAAGATAACCTCCAAGTCGAGGGTCCATTTCTAACACAATCCATCCCATTACATCCCAAGTGTGGGTTCACATACATAAGTGGAGTTTTCCACTAATAGATGTAGTGAAGAGAATTCCATAGGCGACTTACAAATAATTCATTAATGTGTGAAAGTGTAAAGATACAACATGCAAGATATATGTCAAACATTAAGTTCATAACTATCATAATAATTCATAAATCAAATATGTAAACTGTGGGATCCCAGTCTTTTGCAACATCGCTCATGTGCACACGTGTCCCAACTCACACTGTTGATAGACCATACACTGCACCCTAATGCACCTAGAAAACTCACTCAAGTGATTTATTCCGGATGATCTTGAGACCTCTATTATGTGGACCGCGTCATCGTTGCGATCGTAATGGTGAAAACCGCGCATCAATCCGACGCTCCGTTAGAGAGATATGACTCATCAAATGTAAGGCCCGAATTATGTATCCAGTAACGTAAGCAACCTTTATTATGCTAGGCCCATTAGACTTGAGCCCATGTGAGCCCAAAGCCCACTTTTAGAACATGAAAATTACCAACAAATAGGATAATTGTTACATAACAAAAATATGAGCTAGCACATATATGACAAGCACTACAAAACAAAATTGGATTCTATCCCAAAACTCATCATTAGCTCTCTCCCCATGCCTTAGAAACTAATCATGGCTCATGTCCACCTCATCCTATACATGTATCCAATGCATGTCTTGATTTGTGTCACATCACTTCAAACAACCAATTGCAACACTCCGCTTCATTATCCACTATAAATCACCTACAACCCATAACCTTTATCCATCCATTAGCCAATGCATGACTAGATTTCTTCCACCTTGGCCAATGTATACTTAGCACCATCCACCTCATCCATCCACTACTTATAACATACATCACATTCCACCTCATTTTTAGTACTAATAAGATCCTATAAACTTGTCACATCATCTTGCCACCTCAACCCCCAATTCCCTATATAAGAGTAGGAGCTCTCTTGCATTTATTCTTTTCCTATACTTAGAAAAATTCTGAGATTTATAGAGAGAGTGAGAGAGAGTGGGGTCAAGGTGTGGCCCACCATTGATCAAGAGGGAGTAGACCACACATCATCATCCAACCATCCATCCATTGAGGTGAGTTTACACCCCTCCTATCTTCCTCATCCTCCTCTTTCTTCCTCTTTTTATTTTCTTGATATGTGTGGGCCCCACTGGTGTGGAGTTCTTGTGTGCATGTATTTATGACTATGGTGGTCAGCAAAGTGGTCCATGTCAGTATGGTCCACCATGATGAACATTATATCAACAGCCTTTACATGTAATTCCGTTTTTGTATCTGGATAGAAACTTGTAAAATTCGTATAAAATCAATCGTGATAAGATCAGAGTTGAAACTTAGGGATAATATGAATCATAATATGAAATAACTCTGGACCAAATTTCGTAGTCATCCAACCATCCGGTCATCAGTAACATCAAGTTTACTTGGCCACTGTCCGGCAGCACATGCAGGATTCTGATTTGCCTAAAATGGACCAATGTTTACTTCCTTTATTGAATGTATTAAAATATATGTTCCGTTGGATTCATAGAAAATCGAACTATCTTTCCAATGATATATAATAAGCCTCAATCGGAGTTCGGACGACTGAGATCTTAGCCTTATATGAAAGATGTATTTGGGAGCTTATTATGACCATTCTTGTTTGGGTCATATCCGTAATTCCAACGGTCAGATGTATTTGATATTTGCTCTTAACGTACTTGGAATAATTAATAATCATATGTATGGTCCATATGGTCAGATTCTTTCATGATAAAATTTAAAAAATTCTGAACCGATGGATACCTCCGTAAGGACAAATCTTGAATTTCTATGTGTGGTCTAGATGGATCAAAGGCTCTGTATGGTTGGAAACCTATATACAGCCAAAATGATGTATTACTAAACCATCCATTGGATCGAATTTTTCAATAGAGAATCTGATCAATATATTTCATGTGCTACTAGATGTGTATGTTAGATATATGTTGTACATAACATTCATCCTCTTATTGACCCACTTGGGTGTGGGATCACTTGTAATATTATGTATTTTATTAGTTCATCAAATTTGGAAAGCCATGTATATTTTTGTGTCTCTTATCTATGGTTTGCTAGCATGTGGGCCCCACTTGCCATTGGATCTATTTCATTCCCTTTACACTTTTTGTTTGCTGAAAATTTTCTAAGTATTTGACTGTATTGCATGTAGGCCTCTTTGACACCTTGTAATGGACCCTACACTCCGTAGTTAAGGGTCCCACTTTGAGGGATGTTTAATCCTTATATAAGTGAGCTGGGATGTCCTACCTTTTTGTTAGGAATGATTCCCTGAGTGTTTGGAAATTGGGCCCTAAGTTGAAACAGACCTCATTTCTGAAAACTGTCTGATTATTTGTGTTTTGTACCAACTTTGGATCTCTGTAGTGGACCATACGCTGGAGATATGAGTAGGCCACTACTTGAAACCTTTAACCTATACCAATAAATAGATAAATAATATTTTACTCGGGCTAAATTAGATCCTACATGATCAGGGAGTGGATCCCAAAATGGGGCAAGGCATGGTTGTGTAGAAAATTATGTGCAGAAAATTAAAGTACATAAGTTTGGCCCTATACCAAATATTATGTGTGTACAAATAATTGGTCTCAACTTATCATTTTTGAAGTACATATATAGTACTACCAAGGGCACTTGACGGAACACTGAAAGGTGGTCCCCTGTGATCATGGGACGTACTCAAGATCGGGCCAAAACTAATTTTGCACTATATTTCCTGCACAGTTTCTCCAAGTACCCATGTTTAAGTCATCATCGTAAATTCTACTCACCCAACCAATGAGGTTTGCCTTATAATTTGTAAAGCTCATACATAGAGCTACCAAGTGGTTATTTTCTTTCACCATACGTAGGCCCCACGTGATCATGAATCTGACTCTAAAACGACTCAGAACCAACCCTGCGCCAAAAGTCTGTTTTACATAAAATTTATGTGAGGCCACGTCAGTATATAGTCCACCACCTTCCCAAAGTATTTAATGCAGCATGTAAACTCTAAAAAATAACTCTCAGGTGTTATTGGGCTAAAAACCTTAAGTGGGCCATCTAGTACGGGCTATCTTGTATGGGCCTTACCTTTCATGTAAAGATGCCTACCATGTTGTATGTGTTCTATATTCATGCTATCCATTTATTTTTTGGACCATATGGGCTGCCCCATAAGGCCCAAGGTGATGTATGTGACGCCCTTATATGAGGCTCATGGTGATGTACATGAGGCCCAATATGATGTATGTGAGGCCTATGTGATAAGGCCCATTGTGATGTATATGAGGCCTATGGGATGAGGCCCATTGTGATATATGAGGCCCTTATGTAAGGCCTATTGTGATGTATATGAGGCCTATGGGATGAGGTCCATTGTGATATACGAGACCCTTGCGTAAGGCCCATTGTGATGTGCATGAGGCTCATTGTGATGTTTATAAGGCCTATATGATGAGGCCCATTGTGATGTATATGAGGCCTATTTGATGAGGCCCATTGTGATATATGAGACCCTTGTGTAAGGCCTAAATGTGATGATGATCCCACCATGATGTATATGATAATGTTTATGATGTCCATCCACTTTTCTAGCTAGTTTAAGGGTCATGGGCCCCATTGTGAGATAGTATCTATAGTGGGCCACATTCTAGGAGACAATGGTGGTTAAATGTCCACATTGTAAGCCTCCCTAGGGCCCGTTGTTAAGCACGTACTTTAGGAGCAATGGTGGTTAAATGTCCACGTTGCAAACCTCCCTAGGGCTCATTGTTAAACTCATTTCCATTTTATCTTATTGGGCCTTCATTGAGAATAATGCTTTCCACCTACCCTGTAGTACTACTCAAACCTTGGAACCCATCTTATGGCCACGATGAGACCCATTGTGATATGTAGGCCTGTTGTGATGAGTAGGCCCATTGTGATATGTAGGCCCATGGTGATTGTATGAGGCTCATTGTGATTGTATGAGGCCCATTGTGACTGAATGAGGCCCATTGCGATGTGTGAGGCCCATTGTGATTGTGTGAGACCAATCATTGTTATGTTTGATAATCATGCATGATATACACCATGATTCATGCCCATACACATCATTTGCATGCTTGTTATGAGGAGTGATGAACCATAACATATGTCATTGGGTAGGTTATTTATGGGACTCCCTGATAGGCGGAGTTGTCTCATGTGAGCACACGGTATGCGTATGATTGATGCATGATTGGATTGTGTGACTCATCTATCTTACATTGTGTGATTCTGATTATTGTACACTCCAGCGACATTAGGGTTGTACCCTTCTCAGATATAGCGTGGATGACAGGATTGGATACCGAAAATTCTTGTTAAGCACAGAGGCGCGAAGGATGTCCCAGGGTGAAAGTCCCCAAACCCTTATGGTACCATGGAGGATGCTCCAATGCCTAGACCGAGTGGATGTATGAGCGCATGAGAGCAGAATACCAGGAGGTCGCGTCTCACACTATGTCATGGTCGGTTGGAAGGAGGTGTAGCCTTACCCGCCCGAGGGTAGAGGCAATTGCTAGGCTGAGTATAACCAGTTCGTAAATGGATCCGCTATCGACGTGCCGGATAGATATTGGCAGACTATTGGCCAGGTGGATAGTGAGGTCTCTTCCGCTTGCACCGTTGTGCGTCTAGTGTGGGGTGGCAATATGGTGTATAGTGTACTAAACTCCGGTGATTGTCCAGAGAGGAACTGTACTGATATGTGGATTTAAATGAGGATTGACATGACATGTGATTGCATCTTGCATATGACATTGGCCATGTAGGCCTTGCACCACATAGCCTTGGTATGGCTGACAACATTGTACTAGTCCCCAATGATAATCTTAGAGATGTTTGGTACTAGTATTATGACACCCCGTCACTGTTGTACACGTGGGCGGGCACGTGTGGGCGGACGTTGATGTGGGCGGGGCCTAAGGGCCTAAGAGAGCTACCAGTGATTGGCAGATTACTGTGCTGGCAGGCTACTATGTCAGGGGTTGCGTACTCAGCATTCGACTCATTCATTCATTCACCCACTATCCACTCGAGCTGGTGGTGCGCAACTAAGTTATTATGTGTACTTTTGCAATGGATTTTGGTTGAGGTGCGCGACCAACCTGAGATCATGAGTTTACCATATTGAGTCTAACTATCCAAATTCAGGTATGAGACTGGTTTGGATAGAAGTCCCTTGTGATGAACCCCACAGCTTGCGATACCACGCACTATCATCCCGACTAGACACTCCAGCTCTGTCATTGCCCTTCCATCATATGCCATATAGTAGAAAATGGAATTTGATTATCTTGTTCATGATGATTGGCTATTTTAATGATTCATGGTCACTTGTTGAGTGACATGTCTTTAATTGATGTCATGTTCATGATAAACTATATAGTTATACGACATGCTTAATTGATAACATGCTCACGTATGATAACATGCTCAGTTGATAACATGCCTATGGTTGTTTTGGATGTCTATTATGAGAGCGCCCTGATAAGACGTGTTTTACTCTCGGCATGCAGTAGACTCGCGAGCTGTGGTTTGCTCATACGTATGACTTACACCTTTTTTTCAAGATGCATACAATAGTTGTTAGAGTTTGTTATTGTTTTCTTCATTACTGTTGAGCTGGTGCACCATATTATGTATGACATGTCGAACAGGTTTGTCTCTTCGATGTGTATTGATACCATGTACAAAATGTGTAACCGCCTAAACAGATTAACCGTTCAAAAAAAATCACACTGAAAATCTTCTTTGTAGGACCCCGGGATCGAAATCTGGCATATGGGTGCGGGAGCCGAGAATTGGATACTACCGAGGCTGTCAGCGCCGGATTCGGCAATCGAAAATTTTGTGAGCCCGGTTTCCGAGTTTGAGGTGTGACATAAACTATCAATTGAAATTTATATGGAAGTTAACATGTAAGTAATTATTACATGTGATTTATGGTTTATAAGCTATCAATTATAATTCAAATGTAAGTCATCCCCTTAAGAGTTGATAACTAATGTAAGTGACCATATGTTATAGTATAACATTTGAGATACTAATGAAAACTATCCCTTAAACTAAATTGGAAGTGGAAAGCTTAAGGGAAAGGAGTCATCACCTTTTGTGTCGAACCGCCTACTAATGTTGCTAAGAAGCACGTTTGTCTTTAGAATCAAATCCTACCATAAATTGTAACTTGTATGGTTAGATCAATGTTTTACAAACTACCTACGGTTAGGATCGACGTTAAGGCCTTAATTATGTTCTCTAATGAACTTTAACTTACAATCTAAACTAAGGTTAGGGTTTTGAGAAAGGCAAGCTTCATAAGTACAATATCTAATTAAATAATTAAATTTAAATTACACACAAGAAGGTAGAGAGTTTATACCTCATCAGAGGTTTGATGCGGCCCAACGAGTTAACTCAGGAGGACGAGTTGGATTGACGACCCGATTCAACATAGTAGACTCAGCGATTCCCTTCCTCTACTTCTTCTTTCTTCATTTCTCTCTTTACTCTTCTTCTTTCTTCCTCATGGCCTAACAAGGTCTTGTTTGGACCAGACTCAGATTCAACTCAGCCGAGTTGACTCAGCGAGTCAAGATCCCATTGCTTCTCTACCTTCCTTCTCCTTGCTTTCTTCATTCTTCTCCTTCATACCTTTCTACCTCACCTTTTCCTTCGTCTCCCACTGTCATTTCCATGTTGCACATCCAGCCACACCTTGGACTCAGGATTCCAGCAATGAACCCATCCTGACTCACTCAAAACTCGATGAGTTGACTCAGCGAGTCAAGATCCCATTGCTTCTCTACCTTCCTTCTCCTTGCTTTCTTCATTCTTCTCCTTCCTTTCTACTTTACCTTTTCCTTCGTCTCCCACTGTCATTTCCATGTTGCACATCCAGCCACACCTTGGACTCGGGATTCCAGCAATGAAGCCATCCCGACTCACTCAAAACTCAACGAGTCGACTCAGTATTGAACCGAGCAGCCATCAACCACCCACACTCCCTCTCTGATCTCTACTTTTCTCTCTACTTCTCTTCCCTTTCTTCCTTCTCTGCTGGTCGTCCAGCAATGTCTAGCCTCGGACAGGGCTCGCCCAACTCGACGCTAGCAAGTTGATGACTCGGCTCGAGTTGAGTTAGTGCGGCAAGACTCTCTCTCTCCCTCTCTCTCTCTCTCTATTTCTTTCCTTCTTCTTGGTTTCCATCTGCTGGAAGTCACACAACAACGGGTGCCAAGCTTGGCCTGACTCAGCCGAAACTCGGCTCGGTTTGAGCTGCTGCTGACTGCTGTACAGTGCAGTCACTCCACAGCTATCCACTCCTCTCTCAGACTCTCTTCGTCTTTTGGTTGTTTTTTTCCTCTTTCTTTCTTTCTTTCTTTTCTTCCCTCCTTCTTCCTACCGGAAACGTTCGGCAGTGGACTGGTCCCAACCAGACGCTGCCTCAACTCCAGTCGAGCTGCGTCGAGTTGACAGTGGTGCAACCCACCTTATCTCTCTCTTCTTCATTTCTCCATCATACTTCTCCCTTCCTCTTTTCTCCTGCATCAATCTTCCTTTCTGGGATGGCTGGAGCGAGCCTAGACTCCGTCTAGCGGCACCAGCAGCACCATTGTATGAAGAAAAACCGTCGGGGAAGATGAGCTCCTCTAATGGTGGATCTCGACTCGGTGGGTATTCCGTCAAACGAGGCTTCTAGGCGACTCATATGCATCTGCTGAAGCTTAAGGAAGCTTGAAGTCAAAGGCCCGAGGTGATTTTCCCAGTGGTTTCACGGTAGGAAAGTTTCATGCTATTTCATCTTGCAACCGTAATAAAACGAGGAATTCCTACTATTATTCGATCCTCTCTTCTTTATGGCTTACCCTAGTTCCTACCTGACCCCTTGGATGAGGAACGTAGGGCTAGGATGATTCCGACTTTTGGTTTCAAAACAGCCAGTGGTATAAAGGTTTTGCCGTTGGTTTTTCTTTCTCTAGTATTGAGGGAGCCCTAAACCGAGGTGGAACGGAGGGCTGCGATCTTCCCAGACAAATGGTTGGGATTGGAGGATTCCCCCTCATGCGGATTTCCAGTGTGGCAAACCAAAGGAGAAACAATTTTCGTTTTCGAAACTGTCGCACGTGGCTCTGTTTAGGCTCGGGTTTGAGTGCATGCACATGTGCATGAGTATGTACGGACGACGTGGATTTGGTCAGCCCCACCTCCTGGATCATATGAACGGTTTGGATTATATCAAGGTGGCCCATATTAATCACAATGGGTTGGTTTTGAAGGGGCTGGAAACATAATTTTGTTGCACGCCAGCCCCTTACGATCGACGTCGTGTGTACGTACGAGCTTTCTAGTATACGAAATACTTGGGCTTTGATAAACTTTTCATGGGCCCCATTATGGACGGTTCGGATCATGCCAAAGAGGCCATATGGTGGGCCATTGATCGAGAAAAAATGTCTGTCCGTTTGAACTGGACGTTGGCGGAAAAAAATGAGGAATATTTCCTTCTTTGGAAATCATCGGGTCAAATCGAGTTTGACCCGATTTTACGTACAGTGCACAGCCGGTGCACGCCCCCTAGTGCACTCACAATACTAAAAGTAGGGTCCACATTGATGTGTCACAAAATTATATCCGTTCATCAGATTCCATGGGTCCAAGTAGGACCCCTGACCATAGATCAGGCAGGTCGAAAGCCCAAGTGGGCCGTACATTTAGATTTCTATCCTTTATGTGTAGTCTCGCCTCGATCCTACGGGCATATCACGTTCAATCTAATCATCAGCGGCTACAGGGACCCTAGGGTCTGCCTATATGAAATCAAGAGGTTGGATTAATGGACTAATCACCTAAATGTGGTACTCAGGTGATAAACCATTAAATTGGATTTGTGGATTCGACGAATGGTGGATTTGCTGAGTTGGGTCCCGAAATTAACGATGTATGGTTCAATTGTTCTAATAGAGTAGTAAGTGAAATTTCATCGCGATCAAATTTCCATAACTAAGCCTTTTGAAGTTTGGCGTCAATTTCACTAAGGTGTGATGGTCCATCTTTAAAACTAACAGACGAATCATTTGATTTAAGGGTGGAGATCTCTTTTAACGGTCATAAGGGTCATAAGCTTTGTCTAGATGAAGATCTATGATTAAATTGATGGTCCGATGGTTTGATTGTGATGACCAGGTTGCGGACCTTTAAGTTGGACGTTGTGAATCCAACGAATGGTGGATCTGATGATCTAAGGCCTACGATTGATAACGTATGGCTCACTTTGTCTAATAAGGTAGGGTTAGACTTTCATCGCCATTTGAAACCTAGTAACACAGTGGGTTCCTAAAGATCAATGTCACTTTTGGGATGAGATGATTGTTCGTTCTTGAGAATCAACGGTTAGATGACTCATTATATGAATGAAGATTGTATAAGATGGTCCAGATGGATAGATTGAGGACCACTGGATGATGATGTGTAAGGTGAGTCACGCGTGATCCCACGCACGTTTAATTAATTTAGATATTCAAGGTAACACTGGAGTACTGAAAAGTACGGGGTGTTACATAACAAAAAATAAAATAAAATTGTAAGGATTTGTTTCATATCCACTCCTTCATCGCCACCAACCAATTCCGCGGAGAATATACACACTTGAAACAACACTTTGTCAAGTCATTTCATCAAAACACTCGGCGAGCAGCATAAAATCAAAATAACTGAGTCACTGAGCCGATTTGATCCAAGCCGATTTGAGTTGAGGTTCAATCCAAGTCGAGTCAAGCTCGGGCAAGCTCAAACTCGACTCGATTTTTTTTTCAAGCTCTAAAATCCAACTCGACTTAGTCCGAATTTCAAGCCAAAGCGAGTCGAGCTTTTTTTTTTTTTAGTCGAGTTGAGCGAGCTGATCGAGCTAACTCGACTCGTGTACATCTCTAATTAAAGCGAGTTGAGCTTCTTTTTTTTTAGTCGAGCTGATCGAGCTAACTCGACTCGTGTACATCTCTAATCGAGCTGATCGAGCTAACCATCCGTTAAGTGGTGTCGATGCCTGCGTTTTCTTGTGGGATTTACGTCAAAAATATCACCAAACCTGCATCAATCGAAGTGATCTTTGTGTCGGATCGTATCGAATATTTTATTTCCTGGTTTGAGGCGGATTCTCTTCGAGATTTTCGCCCTGCTTTTGGTTATGGTCGATATGGTCAGCTCGAAAGATGGTTCTTCCCACCAAGCTCTACCCTTAAGTAGCTCAACTAGAGGTCGAGTTGGGGCTCATTTTTCTATCGAGAGAATCACTCACTATATATTTTGAGCTTTGTGCCCTATGAATTCGGAAAGCTCGTCTTGATACTTTAGTCAGCTCATATTCGAGATGTTTTTCTTGTGGTTGGTTACACTTTCCGTGCAGTGAACCAAGTTGGTTTCCCCACGACACTTTGGATTACTTAACCATGAGCCCACAACCAAATTATTGCCCCATTAGAGCTCAGCCGACATGCACACGTGGACGTGCAGTAACACAAAAGACTTGTGGAACATCCGAGCAATTCATCACGTGAGCCTCGCCATGTGATTATCAGATCTGAAGGCCAGTCCACTCGCTATTGGGCCATGCAAGCAGACTCTCAAAGAGATTTTCTCACTCACATACACATGGAAGACATACGTGACATCTGAGCGGTTCATCAGGTGGGCCCCACCACGTATATCCCCCAAGCTCAGAAAAAGCTACTCCACGCCCCTAGTGGGCCACAGTGTATGAAACTTGGGTCCCGCTGTCTACTGCCATTTTACACTGCGACCCTTCCAATTATTGGACCAGCCTGATTTTTGAGCCACTGCATTTAAGATGTGGACCGCACCCGATCACTGCTTCAGTTCTCTCACACGTGCCAAATGGCATGTGTGAAGAGAATGGCCATAGAGATTACTACTTCACACGAGTAGCATGGATTGATGACTCGATGACGGATGCCACTCATCTGAGCCAACTCAAACTTGATCAATTCTGATCCGATTTCACAGCACGAAATCACCCAGATGAGCCGCACCGACTCAGCTGAGTCATGACTCGACTCAAGACCAGATGAGTCAGCCCCAGTCATGGACTGTAACACTCCACGAGGAGAACATCCTCCTCCAAGTCGGCACAGGAAGAAAGAAGCCGGCACTATAGCTGTACACAAGTTGACCGGAGTTCGGGCATAGCTCGGCTCAGCTCAGCTCAGCTGATGGCTAACCCTAGCTTGAACTCAGCTTGACACGGTCCTTGAACCTAACTGGCCAGTTAGACTCAATTCAATTCCAATTTCAAGCCAAGACAAGTCAAGCTTTTCAGAGTTGAGTCGAGTGAGCTGACCAAGCTAACTTGACTCGTGTACAGCTTTGGCTGGCATTATTGTGGAGTCCACCTTAATATATTTATTTTATATCCACGTCGTCCATTCATCTTTCTTAATCATTTTAGAGCATGAGCTAAAAAAATGAAACAGATCCATAGCTTGATGTGTTTATTTTATATTCATGTCGTCCATTCATTTTTCTTAATCATTTTAGGGCATTAGCTAAAAAATGAATAAGATCCATAGCTTGATGTGTTTATTTTATATCCACGCCGTCCATTCATTTTTCTTAATAATTTTAGGGCATGAGCTAAAAAAATGAACAAATCCATAGCTTGATGTGTTTATTTTATATCCATGTCATCCATTCATTTTTCTTAATCATTTTAGGGCATGAGCTAAAAAATGAAACAGATCCATAGCTCAAGTGGACCAAACCATAGGAAACATACAAGATGCACGTGTTGCAGAAAGCCCAACAAGTCAGCCCGGCCCATTTACAGCCCTACCTACCGCTGTCTGGAAGGTTCAAAGATAATTTCCTCTTCAGAATGCCGAAAATGCCCTCTCTTTTACGTGTGACTACTGAGGCTTTTAAAAAGGTGTCATGCTCATCCCATGAGCTGTTCATCTGTTAAGAGAGGTGCAGTTGTAAAATACATGGCCCACATTGGCTTCCAATCTTGTCAAGTGGGCCCATGGTTCGGTCTCTTTTTAGCCATACATCTATGGGCCACAAATCAAACGGCCTAGATTGCCGAGCCATGAGTCCCCTTGTCGGGATTGGGAATTGGTGTAGGCTGTGCAAAAAATGGGCGGTCCAGATCATTTGTAATGGAATTAGTTATCGATCTGGATAGTCCATCCAATGGGCCTCAAATTGTATTGCCAGTATGTCTGAATATTCATTTTGAATGACGATCCTGGCCATCGGATTGATAGATTACAAAATAAATAGCTCAGATTGACCTATCATTTTTCAGGCATACCATCTTGTGGGCCAAAATGCGAAATTGAGCTCAACCGTTGAAATGCAATTTACGACTCTCCTACTTTCGAATTTGTTTTTTTTTTTTTTTTAAATTGTAATTCACATAAAAATGAGCCGTCCGTTGGTTATAGGTTTTTTCTGACCGTTTGTTTGAAAACCCTGGTAGGTGGACTCACACGTGTGGGCTTAACAAATCTGCTGTTTTGTGCAAGTGGGGTCCATGGTTTAGTGAGCCAAACCGTTGATACAAAGGGCCTCACCACCATGGATGTCCATACACAATTAAAGATGGGCACGAGTCAACTTGGACTGAGTTAGGGCTGACCTGACTCGACTTGATTTTGAAATAAACCTAACCCGAACTTAACCCGACTCGGTACTGAGTCTAACATGCCTCACCCGATCCAAGTCTGAGTCTAGCTCGGACTAACTCCGACCAAGTCCGACCCGGTCAAAAGTACTAATTCAGGTCAAGTGCGGCGAGTGTTATCAGGCTAAAATCACAGCTTAGAACCTATGTGTACATGCCAAAATTGCAGCCTCTCCATCAACTACACGGTATCTCATATCTGAAACATCAAATCTAGGTTTTTGTTTTTTAATATGTATGAGTCGAGTTTTGGATCGAGTTGAGTACTGAGTCAGATATCAAGTCGAGTTGAGTTACTGTGTGACCCGAACTCGACTAGGTTTGAGTTCGGATTGGATGAAGTCTCCTCGGTTCGAATCGACTCACCCACTTGGCACTTGGTTTGAGTCAAGTCGGTTCTGAACGAGTCTGCCGAGTCAAGGCATCCCATGCTTAGTTCCATGCACAATCCCCCACTCAAAGGCTGCTGCCATGGCATATCAAGATCCGCATATACCTCAACGACAGATCCCAACCGTCGTTTTAAGACTCCATGGCCTGGCCAACTCGGTCGGTCCAGAGCTGAGACGAGTTTCGGCCGAGTTGGTGAGTGACTCAACTGAGTCGGGTCTATTTTCACTGTTGACTCAACCGGATCGGAATCAACCAGATCCGAGTCGACTCGGATATAGCTGTCAACCCATGATCTGGACAAATTGTGGGCCCCAATCCACAACTCATCCAGATTTTGGGTCCAACGTTCCAGATTTAATTAAAAATCGAGATAACGGCCCAACCAAAAGTAGCCTTCTGCAGGTGGGTCCCAGTGGGGCCTGGCCGGTCCGACCCTGGCCTAAATTGTAAATCCTAGACCCGAACCTAGATTGGGCTTGCGATCGGCCAGTATGTCTATCATGATTATGTGTCGGGCCTAGTCTGAGTCCGGCCCACTGGTAACTTTTGTGCAAGATCTGGACCGTCCATTACGCATTCCCATCAAGCATGATATGTGATAAAATACCCTCGAAATACTAAAATGGATGGGCCGGGCTGACGGGTTCTTAATAGGTGGGGCCCAGATGATTAATTAGTGGCCTTTAATTTTAGGCCCGAACCTTGGGACTTTATCTGAGCCCAAGCCCAGATAGAAGCAGGCCTAGCCCAGAACCCAATGGGCCATTGATAAAAGGAACATGATTTGTCTGTGGATGGCCCACAGTTGAAATCACAACTACCCATCCATCCCAGCCAAGATGGAGAAATAAGAAAATGGTTAACGGTCAAAATTCAATATAAAAAATCGATGGATGTGATTGTCGACCACTGACCATCTACGGATACGAGGCACTGGATGTACGGTCTTCATCCACCTTCCAATCTAGCTTATGTCAGCTGTTGGGTGACGAACGTACTTCACGATCCATCGCGGGGTACTAAAACCAGACTTATTTTCGTAAGAGGAGTTATTTCACACACGTACGATACCGTTACTATACGCGTGCACAATGATATTGTACACGTGGAACAATTCTGATTCATTTTAAACCGTTCAAACATCTGGACCTATTATGGATGGAACATAAAATAAAACTACCGTTATTTAACTGTCTCAAATGCTCCGATTGATGTCCATAAATTGAACGGTTGAGATGGAAAAAAGAGACCAAATTCAACAAACAAAAGTCCATCAAATCACTGCCGTCCAATCAATGCATTCGTCTGCGTAGGCCACTTGTAAATCTGTCCCCACGATTTGGACGGTTTGGATTGCTGTACTTGCATTCCACGTGTACCTTGGCATGCCGGTTGAGAGTGGGTTATTCGGACCTGTAGGGTTCACTGTTATGTATGTGACTTACATCTACACCGTCCATCAGTTTTGAAAGTTCATTTTAGGCCATGATCTGGAAAAAAAAAATCAGATCCAGATCTCAGGTGGACCATACCACAGGAAACAGTTGTGATTGGCTTTTAAAAACTTCCTGTGGGCCACGAAATTTATGGATCAAACTGATATTTGTGTAGTCCTTTCATCTAAGTCTTTTTTACCTTATTAACAGATTGGATGGAAAATAAAATTCCTGTAGCCTCGAGAAATTTTTAATGATAGGTATTAATCACTGCTATTTCTGTGGTATGGTCCACCTGGGATTTTGATCTGCTTCATTTATAGATCATTCCTGAAAATTAACTTTCAAAACTAATGGATGGCATGGATGTAGGACACATACATTGTGGTGGACCCCACAGTTACCGATCCACCGAAGTTATCATCCGTGAGGTAAGTTCTGTCTAAGAAAGCCCGTATTATTTTTGGATCATGTCATAAAATGAACTGAAAAAATGGATGGACGGTATGGATGAAACACATACATCATGGTGGGGCCCACAGAGCTTTGACAGCAGCTAGTTGGCTAGTGTTGGGTTTAGACAAACGACTTCGCTGGGAAGCCCACAGGTCTGCCCGGCCCATTCGCTGCCCTACTACGCACGTGAAGCTGACGGAGTACGCATTCCGGAGCTAGCCAGGAAGCGATGTGGCGCACGTGTACGATCCAAGCCGTTTATCATGTGGGCCTTAGTTCTTCAGGTGCGACGACACAAGAACTGGCCGTCCTGATCATCAACTGTACCACACGCGTGGAAAAAACTACACCGTTGCGAAAAATCAACCGATGGGCCACAACTCATCATATACGTGTGGACAATCAACCATCATATCAGCTTTAATTTAGGGTGTCCGTATCCGGATGATAAGAGGATTAGATTTCTCACACGTGTTCTTTCGCTGCCACGCTTGAGGGTGTACTGAAAAGAGCGTCTCCCTCGTGTTTTCTCATTGAGACTTATTTGATACTCAGGCTGCGCATGATGGTTGATACGCAGGCACTCACAAAAAGTATACGTTGCATATGTTATACAAATTTAAACCGTCCAAATGATTTTAAATAATGTGAGTTGATTATTTATTTCAAAATAATAATGTTTAAATAATCTTAACATCTGATTATTGGACACTTGTTTGTTCAAATGAGACCGTTGGATTTTGTCTTTTTCATTTGAAACATCCAATAAATATCTACACAACCGTCCAACCAAATAAGTGTTAGATTTATTTTATTATACATTAAAAATAAGACCCATAACCCGTACATTTAAAATTCAAATTTCTTCGATGCTGAGTTTAACATTTCTCAGCGCCTGCGTATCATCCACCGCACTCTCTCAGAGTATCAAAGTTTTCCTCTTTCTCTTTCCTCGTGTTCTTCTCTCGAAAATGCTATAAAGATTCGCGCGATTAGATAAAGGAAAAGAAAATTCGCGAATCTCACAAGAGATTACCCCATTTAAAAATATCTGAACCATGTAACAGATGAATTAGAGGATAATACACCCAGATCTATAGATCAAGTGGTAGACTGAGTGATAGATACCTCGTTTCAACACTGAGGTCCTGGCATCGATTCCCTAGTGGGGTGGCTAACAGTGATGTGTGAACTGACAGTGGGGTGTACTAACAAGCTAACAGAAAAATTAAAATAAAAAAAATTAGACGATAATAACTCTTATTTTATCCAAAACAATCCGTCCATATTGCAGGATGCTTATGATCCGATGGTTTGCATCCAACCATCCATTTCATATAATGAAAAATACAGATCTTAGCCGTCAATTATCCTGTATTTTCCCTTCCATGAAATTTTCACAGTTAGTCTCACCTAAAAATCGGCACGGATCCTGACCAGACTACTCATTCCGGCATGGGTGACGCGATTCTCCTAATAAACTTATCATCGCGCAAATACTTACAGTATTTTCATTTTATGAATTTCCATTTATATCCCTTCCCCACCATCCCCAACCCTTCAATAAATTCCTTCTCTTTTACCTCTTTCAGGGCCTGAAAACCCCCAGAAATCCTCGCTCTTACAATCCTTAGAAATCCCAGACATCCAAATCCCAGAGAAAGAGGAAATAGAGAGAAAAAGGAGAGAGAGAGAGAGAGAGAGAGAGAGAGAGAGAGAGAGGGAGAGATGATATCTGATTCGGAGCTCGCGGACCGGCTTCGGGAAGTCCTCAGGAACTCAGACCTCAACACCACGACCACCGCTATCGTGCGCCGTAGGTTAGAGGAGCACTTCGGCGTCGACTTGTCAGAGAAGAAGGCCTTCATAAGAGAGCAGGTCGACCTCTTCCTTCAAAGCCAGCTTGAGAACGTCAAAGAAGAAGAACAAGCCAACGAAGAAGAAGAAGAAGAAGAAGAAGATGAAGAAGTCGATGAAGAGGATGGAAGGAAAAGAGTGTAGAATCCCTCTTTCTTTATCTCATATTCTGTCTCTTTCGCTTCGGTTCTTGTTTTATGGCGTTGAGATTTCAGTTTTGTTTTTCGGCGTTTTACGAAATGAGCAATCTTTTGTACTGACATTGCGTTATTTGGGTTTTTTATTTTTCATCTTCGGATAAATTAGGGTAACTCTTTTTTTTAGTAGATACGCTCGTATCTTCTACTTTCAGTATTAGAATAGTACGCATTTCGCACTTTGCCAACCCATTTAGGGATGGGTATTGGAGCTGTATTCTCTTTCGGCTTTGGCAGTTTGTAGAATGAATAATGGATTCGACTGACGTTGCATAATCTGGGTTTAACATGGTGAAGATTCTTGGATTTTTGTAGGGTTGTGTTTTGCTCTTCTAATGAATTAGGTCATTCTTTTTCGGGATTGATATCAATGCCCTATGTTTTGATAGATACAATCAGTTGTGTTGTACCTTTTTCTAGTAGAATGGTACCAATAGTATTCTAATGGTAAAAATGCAATTCATGGGCTGTGTATTGGGGAGAATATTGTTGATGGACTGAATCAAGAATGAAAACTTGAGGGTCTATTAGTATTTATACAGGTCTGTCTAATCTTGATGAAATTGGCTTTAGATGGCTTCTTGTTGAGTTTCAATGTTTCAATGTGTCTACAAAGGGACTTTGTGGAGGAGATCCAAAGTGCGGTTTGGGGGATGGATGAAGACAGTCTCCGGTAGACAATTTTTATATGGTTTTTTATTGGAGTTGTTGGGAGGTTATTAAAATTGATGTTATGGAACTCTTTAACTCCAGGAAAGATCGAAGTTTAATGCTGTATTTGTTACCCTAATTCTAGAAATGGAGAGGGCAAATAAGATTAATGATTTCAGGTCGATTAGTTTGTTAATTGGGGTTTATAAGAATCTTGCCAAGACTCACATTATTTTTCCATTTTAAGGAACTTCCCTTATTGTTCTTGTTCTTCTTCTTTTTGATGGGCAATCAAAAGGATTTCATTAGAGAGAGAGAGAGAGAGAGAGAGAGAGAGAGAGCCTACAAGCCTTAGAGATAACAAAACAGGGCTTGTAGGCAGAAAAAAAAAAGAGAACATGCGGAGCAACAGAGGTTGCCATGTTGATCTCAAAACTATTGTTATGAGAAAAATACGAATAAAATAAATTAGATTAAATGGAATATCACAATTGATTTGAATATCGACAAGGGCAACAACATTATAGACGAAGATTCAGATTTCTCGCTAGGTTGAGGTGTATACTAATTCACTCTCGTTGAGATAGTTCACATCCCTTGGTGAGATCGAGCGATGTAGTAGGTTCTTAGTGCGTCATCCGCATGATACAATTGTCCAACATACGAAGTTTCATAGTTGCATATGCTGTGAAAAAGGCTAATGCCAAAGCTACTCGAAAACACATTTCTTCATGTGCCTAAAAAGAAAAGTAAAGATTTCGATCAATAGAGAGAGGTTATTCTGAAAAAGAGGATTTTGCTGGATATAAAACTTTAAGGAAAAATTCCATTTTTATATAAGATAATTAACTGATATACATGTTACGAAAGCCATCACATTCATTTAGATTTGTTTGAACAAGGAAACATCTCGCATGATGGAAATGACCTTAAGTAATGGGTCACATTCAATGTCGTGATAATGATGAAAAAAATCATGGATTTGGGAAAATCGGGCTAATCAATACTCAAAGAAAGGAATCTGCTTTAGGCTATCAGGCCATGATTCACTCTTTTTGTGCCGAATATCGTGCACATGCATTCAGTTAACTGGTTTATGGTTGGTTTGCCCCTTGGGTCAGCTTCGTGTGTATGTACTGGCTAGAGCATAATGTAAGTATTTTTCAAATGTTTATGGAATTGAAAGCTTTATAAACACTTCATGTACTTTCTCCCCATTCGATGTAGGACATTTTTACACTTAAAAAATAAAAATAAAAAATGACTTTGCCAAAAAACTTATGTTTATTTTTCAAATGCTTAAACAAATGATTTTGAGATATTAGTCCTATGGCTTTGGAAGATAATTCAAATGATAAGTCTTTTTGCCTTGAAATTTTCAACAGACAACTCTTCGAGAGGTGGAAAAAATGTTCTTTCATCTTACCAGACTTAAAGTGGTGAATGTGATTGATCATCTTAAATCGACAGATTTCTATGACCCAACATAAGTGTGATGAGGATGATTACCTATGCAAGAACTACATCTTGAGTGGCATATCAAACCAATTATATGATCTTTATTGTGACTATAAGATTGCTGTTGAGATTTGGAGCCCTAGAAAAGAAATACAAAATCGAAAAGGCAAGCATGACAAACTATGTTATCAACAGATACTTTAAATTTCAGATGGTAGACAACAAATTTGTAGTGCGATAAGCAAATGAGTTTAATCACATAGGCCATGAAATCATGTCCAAGGGAATTAAATTGGACGAGCTTTTCCAAATGACAGTTGTAATTGAAACCTTACCACCATCTTCGAAAGACTTTAAACATTCCCTTCAACATAAAACTAAATAACTCTCGATGGAACAACTTATTGTAAGTCTTCGAGTAAAGGAAGAGGCAAGACTCCAAGATAGAATTGAGGACAAGAAAGATGACATATCTAAAATTCTCATGATTAATGACATAAATAACCGGAACCCTCATAAAGAAAAATCCAATAACCTGAAGCCGAACTAGAAAAAACTCTAAAAAGAAACCCAAGCCCAAGCCTAAGAACCATAAAACTGGCAACCAAGGTAAATCAACAGGTTGCTTTGTTTGTGGAAAACTTGGTCACTTTGCAAGAGAGTGCTATAATAGCAATAAGAAGTTGTTTGCTCAAGCAAAATCCATATGAAAAGCCTCTAATCGTGGTTGTGGTCATCGAGGTCAACATGGTCTGTGTGGAATTGTGTGATGGTTGGTAGATCGACGTGCACGTGTGCTATGATTAGAGTTGTTTTAAGATATAGAGGATGTTTCTTTGGGAAAAAGTTTCAAATGGAGTTGTTGTCACCACGGACATGATTGGGCAAGATAGAATTGAGGACAAGAAAGATGACATATCTAAAATTCTCATGATTAATGACATAAAACCGGAACCCTCATAAAGAAAAATCCAATAACCTGAAGCCGAACTAGAAAAAACTCTAAAAAGAAACCCAAGCCCAAGCCTAAGAACCAAAACTGGCAACCAAGGTAAATCAACAGGTTGCTTTGTTTGTGGAAAACTTGGTCACTTTGCAAGAGAGTGCTATAATAGCAATAAGAAGTTGTTTGCTCAAGCAAAATCCATATGAAAAGCCTCTAATCGTGGTTGTGGTCATCGAGGTCAACATGGTCTGTGTGGAATTGTGTGATGGTTGGTAGATCGACGTGCACGTGTGCTATGATTAGAGTTGGTTTAAGATATATGAGGATGTTTCTTTGGGAAAAAGGTTTCAAATGGAGTTGTTGTCACCACGGACATGATTGGGCAAGGAAAGGTTGAAATTGTGTGCACCTTAGGAAAGACCATTATAATGGCCAATGTTTTTCATGTTCTAGCTATGTGCAAGAACCTTGTCTCGGGTTACCTTTTGAAAAAGGCAGTTTTGAAGCAGGTTATTGAGTCTGATCAAATTGTAATAACTAAAAATGGTTCTTTTGTAGGTAAAGGCTATGCTGATAATGACATTGAATGTTTAAATTACATATAGAATTGAATAAGGTTTTCTCTTCTACTTATATTGTATGCACTGTTTCATTATGGCATAGTAGACTAGGGCATGTGAATACTAAATTACTTAGAAATATGGCTTATTGTGGTGTGATTCGTAATTTAGAAAATGATGAATTTAGAAAGTTTGAGTTCAGTTTATAGTTTAAAGTAACTATAAAGTATTTTCCTGACATAGAAAGGAATTCCGAGTTGCTTGGACTAATCCACTTGGACATGTGCGATCTTAAGTAACTATAAAACCTTTTCCTGATGTAGAAAAGGAACAACGGGGGTTCCTTTTCTGCAAAATTAAATGAACTTTCTAACTCGATTCTTTTAAACTTGGATGAACTTGAGTCTAAATATGAACTTAGGAGAAGTAAACGACTAGGATTGCCAAGGACTATGTTCCTGATTTTCATGCGTTCTTAGCTCACTAGAAGGCGGCCTTGTAAGTTTGTAACATTCTAGGAGGCTATGCTCTCTCATGATGTTACCTTGAAATGAGTATTAGATCAAATTTTACATGGAAATTAGTTGACATGCTGCCTCTTGGGGCAAAAAATTTAGTTTATAAATGGATGTTAAAAAAGAATGAAAAGCTGATGGTTTGATTCAGAAATACAAGGCTAGGTTAGTGGCCAAGGGGTTCAATAAGAAAGAAGGCATCGATTACTTCAATACCTATTTCCTTATGTTGAAGATGGCATCTATTCGCATCTTAGTAGTCATTTTGCTTCCACATATGATCTTTTAATTCACCAAATGGACGTTAGAATTGCCTTTTTAAATGGTGAACTCGAGGAAGAAATATACACGGTTCAACCTAAGGGTTCATAAAATCAAGTCAAGAATGTAAGGTGTGTAGTCTTTTAAGGTTCTTATATGAGCTTTTAATGTTCTTATGATGTCTAATGGCTTCAGCTTCAATGGAGGTGAAAGATGCCTCTATTTTAAGGTTCATGAAAACGCAAGTGTCTTAGTTTGTTTATATGTAAACGATCTTCTAATCTTTGGTACAAACCTAGAAGTTAATAATGAAAACATTTCTATCTTCTCACTCTAACATGAAAGACCTTTGAGAAACCGATGTCATTTTAGGGATTAAAATCATTCAAAGTGAAACTAGTATAACATTCACTTAATCCCATTACATAAAGAAGATACTAAGAAAATATAAGCACTTTGAATGTAAATTTGTGTGTACACCTTATAACCCCAATAAAAAACTAGAATGAAATATTGGTGAAAGTGTTTCTCAGCTAGAATATTCTAGTGTCATTAGTAGCCTAGCTTATGCTATAAATTGCCATAGGCCTGATATTGCATTTGTTGTGAGCAAAGTGAGTAGATATTCTAGCACTCCGAATTATGAGCATTCGGATGCTATTTATAGGGTCTTACGATATCGTAAAAGGATGTGGATTTGGTCTTCTTTACTAGATCTTCATTACTAGAGTTCCCCTACTGTAATTGAAGGTTACATCATCCAAAAAAATTTAATTGAGGTTACAGTGATGATGATTAGAATTAAGGGTAAGATGATTCTAACTTTACAAGTGGTTATGTTTCACCATGGTGAGCGGAACTTTTTCATGGAAATGAAGAAATAAACTTGTATAGCTCATTCTATTATGGAATCATCACTAGTTGTCTCCGGAGCAGCTTGGGAGGAGGCATATTGGATAAAAGCTTTATTAATATATATAACCTTTTGGGTGAAACCATATCACCTATATCCATTCATTGTGATAGCTTGGTTGCTATAGGAAGACCTAATAACAAGTGTTATAAATATAATAGAAAATCTAGACATTTGTCTGAAGCATCATTGTGTGAGATAATTATTAAAAAATGGTGCAATAACTCTAGACTTTATAAGATCCAATGAGAATATGGCGGATCTATTAACCAAAAGCTTACCCAGGGAAAAAGTTTGGAAAACATTGAGGGAGATGAGACAAGCTTATAGAAAAATAATTGGAAATAATAATCCAACTTAAGGACTCGGGATCCCAGGAATTAATCTCAGTGGGGAAAATAAGTTTTCGTGTGATTTGTGGTTGAAATGCATTACATGAGTTTAGGAAGAAAATTATCTCTTAGAGCCTCTCTCTATGATGTAAATAATGTGAATCTTTGTAGCGGGATCGAGGTTAGGTATGTGTTTATTGCATTTTTTTAAAGGTGAGGTGACAACTGTTATAGAGACGCACCCGTAATGAACTCACCTATTGCATGTGGAAGTGGGGTTGCTTTTTATGACAATTGGGCTAATTCTCTAAAGCACTCGTAGAAGCAAGATATTGCATATGGCCGTAACATATAGCTCTGAACATGTTACAAACACTTAAAAACTATTGTGTATGTCTCATGCGTGTTTTACAATAAAGAATTTTAGTTAAAGAACTAGTTTACTAATTTTTCTTGTATTCCAAATACATGTCACTAAGTGAGGTTTAAGACGATTTATTACTATCATCTATGCATAATGGTTCTTCATTATGCTCATTTTTATATTATTTTGATATAAGTGGGGGATTGTTGAAGTATTTGAAAATAAATACAAGTTTTTGTGTACGATCATTTTTCACATTTTAAGTATAAAAGATTGTCCCACATCGGATAGGGAGAAGGTATGTGGAGTATTTGTAAAGCTTTATACTCCATAGACTTATAAAATATGCTCACATTATGCTCTAGCTCGTACGCGTGCATGAGGCTCACTCGATAGGCAAACCAGTTAACTGGGTGTAGGCGCACGGTACTCGTGTGTGAGGTATGTGATTCCCGACTCGGTAAAGCTTGAGCGGGTCCCTTTCTTTGAGTCGTGATTGACTTAGTTTTGTCAAAATCTATAATAATTATTATTATTATTTTTTATCATTATCACAAGTGTGAGATTATTTTGCTAGACACATTATTTGAGGATCGTGTGAGATGTGCCTCTACGTTCAGGCGCATCTCAATGAATATGATGGTTTTCGTAACGGGCATATTAGTTACGTTTTATGAAGTGTGGATTTTCTTGTAGGGTTTTTATGTCTAGCAAAATCCTCCTCAGAATAATCTCTTAAATCTTGAGTGATTGATCGAAATCTTCTCTTTTTCTTTTAGACATATGAATGAATGTGTTTTATAGTGGCTTTAGTGTTAGATATTTTGCAAGCTGTACGTACTGTGGGTTTTCTATATGATGGGTGATTGTATTTTGGCACGCTAGGAATCTACTACACTGATTGATTTCATCAAGGGGCGTGAAATATCTCAAAGAGAGCGACATAGTACGCACCTCGACTCAATAAGGAATTTGAATATTCATCTGTGGACTTATTGCCTTTGTAGATCTTTAAAACGGGTGTGGCGTATCATTTAATCTGATTTATTTTATTCGTGTTTTTCTTATAGCATTAATTTCGAGATCAACATGCCAAAGGGCCCAAAAACACTAGGGCATTAGACCACATATTTGTTAACCAAAAGGATATCCTTGGAGGCCCTTTGCAAAGGCATTTCACTTCTAAATTTTCCTCTCTAGGAATATGGAAGGAGAAACACAACTCTCACAAAGCTGTCTAGCTTCCTCGGTAATGTTTGTTATTCTCCACAAGTAAGAGCCGTCCAAAGCCCATATCATGGCATTGCACAAATACCCTTTAAGCACACCACCGACCCATAATTCGTATGCAATTTTCCAGGCATGGCAGAAGGCCGCAACTTCAACGATAAAAGAGTTGTTGCTATCAATTGGTTGCAACTTCCTTTGATATGTGGCAAATTATGGGTGGAATCCTTGTGGCCAATTAAGGAATTGAATCTAGAGTTGGGGGGGGGGGGGGGGGGGGGGGGGGGGGGGGGGGGTGAGTTTTATGCAAAGTAGACATGGAAAAGGCTTACATTCATGTCAATTGGAACTTTTTCCTACACTTATCGGGTAGAACGGTTTGGGTAGCGAACGGATGAAATGGATTATGCAATGTATCTCTACAGTGCCCTTCTCTATTCTCAACAATGGGCTCTTGTCTAGGCTATTTCAAAGTTTATGAGGTCTTTGTCAAGGTGATTCATTACCTTTTCACTGTTGTTGCAAAACATTTGAGTCTGTTCTTGGGTTATGCTTCGTAACTCAATTTCATATAAGGATTTGAGGGGGGAGTTGTGAAATTATTATATTCACGTTCCATTGGTTGTTGGTAGTCTTATTCTTTGGGATGTGAGAATGGATCGAGGAGCCAAAAGGGGATCCTTCAATGTTTTGAAGTTTTTATCTAGATTCAAGGTAAATGTTAGCAAGAGTTACATGGTTTTCCAATGAATTAGGGGGGTTTGAGAAGAATGGCCGAGTGGATAGGATGTGATGGGGTAACCTGCCAATGTTAGGAATGAGGCCAATTTTAGAATTGTCAGGCGCTCTTTGTAGATTTAAACTTATAATTTCCCTAAGAGAATTTTGTTAGGCGCCTTTTGTAGATTTAAACTTATAATTTCCCTTGAGGCTTTCTCTAATAAAGTTCTTTCTTAATGACAAAAAGGGGTTCCTTGTACTATTCTTTAAATGCCTCAAATCCCACAACTCAGAGTGTCCGCCACCTTGTTCTGACATCCTGGTTTGTGATGCAAAAAGAATGTATACTCCAATGGAAAAGCTATCCACTTAGCATGGCAAGCACTCAACCTTTTTCTGAGAGAGGATATCTTAATGCCTCATGGTTCAATGATAGAATAATTTCCCAATGAATTTAATACTGTCAGCACAATGTAGAACTGAAGATTATATGTGTAGTTCTTTCTTGCATGATTTAGCTTCTTGTTCCTTTTTTTTTTCCTCTCACAATTTTGGAGGCTGAGAATGGAGACCTTTTTAGAAGTCGAAAAGAACGTGATTGGTTTCTACTGTTAACTTAGCATTGCACTCATACCAGAGGCACCACTTTCCCTCTTGAAGACCTTTTTAAAGGCCAGAAATGCAACGATGAGAGCCTTCATAATCTTTTCTTGATAATGATGAGGCTGTTTTTGGTTAATCTGTCTCCGCGCATGAAATGTGCTACTGGTAGCATTGCAATACTGGTGATGAAGTCCCAAATAAATCTCTAGAAAAGAATAAAACTCTGAGAGTGTTCTTGGCATGAGCTACTCAAATGGTCTTGATCTTCGTTGGTCAACCTTGGATCCCTTCTTTAGTAACCATATATCCTGAGAACAACATTATTCATGAGGAATGGGCACCTGTTCAAGTTGACAACTTGACATCTAGTGACTTCCTTTGTTGTACATTAAATAATCTCCATACATGATCACGGTGGATAGATTAATTATTACTAAAAACAAAATATCAAGGAAATAAAAATTTCCCTGTTAAAGGACAAAGTAACTGTCATCAGCCACGTGAAAGTACTTGATTCGTTTTAAAGACTGAATGGCATCACCGACAACTCGTACAGCCCATCTCACGTCTTTTGTGTTTTTCTACTAATCATCGTGCAATATCTACTCCTTAGGTCGGTCTTCAAGAAGATTATCAATCCATGCAACATATTTAGTGTATCATCCTATGTGGAATAAGAAAGCTACTCGATAGTAATTTGGTTGATCATGGAGTATCCACACATCCTTCAAGATCCATTTTTCTCAGGGTTAACTACGTTGGAATCATGCATGATGACAAGCTTTCATGCATTCAACTCCTTTTGTAGCAACTTTGTGACCAACTGCTGGAGCTTGGCTGGATTCATTAGGTACTTACACTGCACAATATTCAATAGGTTTAAACCTGACACCAAGTCGATATGGCGCTAAATATTTCCCATAGGAGGAAGCCCGGCTGGGAGTGTTTTGAGCACCAAGTCTTTGTATTCATGTAAGAGCATCTGTAAGGGAGGTGGAATATCCGTCAACTTTATCTCATCTTTGGCAATAAACGCAAATAATTCCTGTCCTCTTACTTCTTTGGTATAGGACAGCTTGGTTGTTAGATTTGTGCACTTAAAACTTAGGGCGGCCAACAGGTCAGGCTTGGGCCAAGCAAAATCAAACTTTTGAATGGACTGGGCCGAACCGTTCCATTTTGTGTCTAGGGCAACCCCAACCCGACTAGTCGACAGTGTATAGAAATGCTTCATTGGGTACATTGTAAAATTAACATCATCTTGATAAAGGAAAATGTGTTATTCCAAGTCAAACGCAAATGGTCTCCCTAGCAAAATTTGACATGCATCCATTGTGACATTACACAGCGTCTCATATCTGTACATGAATTTGATAGAGAAGGATACTAAGCACTTGACGAATCTAGTATGGACAGGGATGCCTTTTCTTCTTTCAGTTTAATTTATCTACTATTTCTTACGAAACTATATTTTTGCTATATTCTCATTGCTCCATCTATTAGAACCGCTGGCACAGAAGATATTGTACTGCAACCATCGCACATCAATCACCCGAGGCATTGATAGCATTATCGACTAGATAGCCAGCATCTCGTCGCAATCTTCGTATGCATCTTATACATCTGTTACATCTTCTACAGGTTGTGCCCCATCATCATTTGCTTGTCCTTCATAATTTATTGATGCCTCATGCTCTACTTTCGTCTGCACATGATCTGGTGTATCTTTGGCATAATCGCCTTAGCCAAATTTTTACTCCGGATTGATTTGATGGACATTTAAAGTATGATTCTCTGGCTACCACACCTAAAAAGCATGTGAAAGGAGCGCCCATAGCTAGTGTATCCCCACCATCTTCACATACATCTGCTACATCTTCTACAAGTTGTGCCCCATCATCAAATACTTATTCTTCATAATCTGTCTCATGCCTAGTTTCATCTACACATGATCCTGCATGTCTTCAACATAATCTCCTTCTTAACAAAATTTACTTTTACTTTGGATTGATCTAATAGACATTCAAAAGCATGATGCCGCAGATATCACACCTAAAGGCATGTGAAAGGAGAGCTATTTTGTTCCATCTTGGGTGCAATAGTCCTTTTCCATAGTCACATTCCTTTTGTCATTCGCCTTCATAGTTGGATGTTGACTTATCGTCCCTGGACCTGTGGGAGATCCCTTGGTTGCCTTGCATGGGAAGTCAGTTTGTTGCTCCATGAGTGATGTTCCTTACAGGGCACCAAATTGTCCCCCAGGTTGCCATTTATCTATCTCCTCTGCAATCAATGCAAGTGTGCATCCAGTTAATCTCCTTCATCTGGATTAAGGCCATTAAGATATTTTCAAATTTTCTTATCTTTTTATTCAAGAAATCCAACCTTTGACGTCCAGGTATAGAATGTCTCAATATGTTCATTCACCAATTTATTCCATTGACGAAGCTTGTGACATTGGATAAAGGTCACAGGCACAACTTGTTGTTAAGAACTTCCTTTTTAATTCCTCCATCTTTTTCAACCTTGATGGATTCCTTCAGCTTGAAGATCATCCAACTGCTAACATGCTATCAAAAAATTTCATTCTCCAGCTCCCGATCTAACTTTTCGATGGTCAGTGACTCAGCGGTTCCCTTGTATTAACACTTTTTTGATGAAGTTGTTTACATGCCAATGATTGTGGATTCTGGAACTGTCACCTTAATTTCCGGCTCTCTACCATGTTCCAACGACTGGAAAATTCAATCATCGGAGTTGTCAGTAGTCAGGGTACCCGTAGTTTCTATGGTGAGGACATTCCCTTATGTGTCATCACTCATCCACGCAGGCTTCCTATTCTCTCCGCCTTGGAGTTTCTCACTTGATTAGTCAGATTACTTTATGTGCAAGTTTCTCGAATCAATGATGATTTGATACCTGAATTGCTAGCATAGATGAAGCAAACACAACGCACAATAGTATTCAACCAAATAAAGAGGATTACACATCTTATTGAAATTAATCCACACTAGTTACAAGTATTTGCAAAAGAACTGAGAAAAAAGTTCTAATTCCTAGAACAACCCTTTTTATATACCTCAAGGACACCTGTAGAATCCCTATGAAATCTTTAACCAAGATTTTTCCTGGTAGTAGATTAATTTCAAATTGATCCAATCTATACAAGAGAATGTGGGTGGAGGTGGAAAGAAAAGGTTTGATGACCCATGATTTAACTGAGGATATGGTCCTTGATAGTGTGGAATGACGGAACAAGATTTGTGTAGCCAACCTCAGTTAGTTGGGATAAAGCTTAGATGATGATGATGAGATTCTACAATTTATTTTAATAAAGCAGGTTGTTGGATGCTTACTATGAACTTTCTTCGCTGAAGAAAGAAGGTTGTTGGTTTAAGGTTGAGGAATTTGTCTTGTGGGGCACTTAGAGGGTGTTACTTTAAACCAAACAGAGCAGGATAGAAGAACCTTGAAGTGTGAGGAGCAGAATTAGCAGTTTGGCAGTTTTGGCTAGATCATTGAAGGAATTTATGGGTTTTTGAGAGGGTATACCTTTTTTAAAGAGTGGTTGGGTTTTTAGTACAAGTGTGCTTGCATACTTGATCTGGTGTTGTTGTATTCTTGCCTTTTAGCTCTTTAACAAAATTGGTTTTACTGATAGAAAAAAGAAGAAGAAAAAAAAGAGTCGCCCTACCACAATAAGTTTTCTTGGCGAGAGTATTCAATTGTTCATTTTCTCTGGAGGTGCAACCACAACACTTAAAGAACCAAATTAAATGTGATATGGTGGAAGTTTTCAATTGACCATTTTTTCCATATTGCAGTATTTTTCATGTTGCTTTTGTATGTTTTTTCACAGATTGCTGGTGTGGTGTTACTGGGTAATTTATTTTATTTTTTAATTTTTTTCTTCTGTTGTGTAGAACGAACAAGCACAACAAAGAGAACAAGAGAAGGGGAGGTGGTTTTACCAAATTATGTAGTCTGTCCCCACAACTTCAAGAATTCGTTGGTGTATCTGAATTAGCTAGAACTGAGGTAATGCTTGGCAAGTATGGAATTCGTTTTTTCTTTTTCCCTTTGTCACTTGATTTTATTTTATTTTTGTAAAGAAATGAATTTTCAAGATCATAACGAGCTTTTATTTTTCTGTGGTCATAGGTTGTCAAGCAACTCTGGGCTTATATTCGTGAAAACAATTTGCAAGACCCGAGCAATAAGCGGAATATAATATGTGACGAAACACTGCGAGCCCTTTTTCGTGTTGATTCTATTAACATGTTTCAAATGAACAAGGTTTTGTCGAAGCATATTTGGCCATTGGCTTCGGAAGATGGTATTCCATTTAAAATGCATTTGATTTCTATCTCGTAACAATCCAGTTTCAGTATCATTAGGCTGTAGCTCAAATTATCTTGTGTTATTTTGTAAGTTGGGTTTTTTCTCGTGTTCGTTAATTGCGCTTGCCAATCTAGTGGCATCTTGGAACACATCTATGATGATATTTTTCTATGATTTCTTTTTGAAGATTATATTTTTTCCATGACTATTAACCTTCATGTGCCTTTTAAAACACAAAAGGGATCTTCTTGTTATTAGCAACTCATTCTTTTTCTTGCACGCTCTATAATTCTTTTAGATACTATCCTCTCTTTCTATCATTGTACAGATTCCATATGAGCTCTTAGAACCAGTAGGAGGAGAGAGCAACTTCAATTAACAAAATGTACCACAACTCTTCTGGATATATTAAGGTCCATAAGAATTAGATCTGCAACTTGGGTTTGGGTCAACCCTAGCTCGATTGATCGAACCTGAGTTTGGATTAGGTTGGGTCGGGTTGGCAAACCAAACACTTTGAATTCGGGTTGGGTTCAGGTTGACAAAATTTGGGTCGGGTTACGTCAGGCTGGGAATAATCACGTGTATTTCGGTCGGGTCAGGTTGGGTCAGGTTGAATATAGAGGACTTAGGGTTGGGTTTGGCTTAGGCACCTTGGTCTGGAATTCATGTTGGGTCATGTTGCGGGTTTGGTCCTCTCGAAGTTGGGTTGGCTCTGGTTGACCCTCAAACCAAACCCCCCAAGTTGTGCTTCTAGTAAGAATGCTTGTTGTCTAAGAATTTTGAGCTGCAGTTGTTGTAATAGATTTGTACCTGACTGTAGTGGTGGGTGGATATCGCTATTGCCTTTTTATTCTTGATCTTCCATGAAACAGCATTAGCTCCAAATGATATGCAGTCCATACACGAAATTTTCATTTATTGAAATTTTGATGGGGACATCACGCACACACGCGCACGCACGCCGCCCCCTCTACCACGTACGCAAGGAAAAGGAGGGCCCCACCGTCGATCTGGCTTGATGACGACGTCCAAGGAGGGCTCGGGTTGAGGTCTCGGGTTGCCCGACCCAACCCGAACCCGAACCCGAACCCGATCAATATATAAGTTATAAATTATAATGGAGTGTGGATCGTTTGTGTTGAAGGCACACTAGTGATGTCGAGTCTCATTTGTCCACGTCATTTTCAAGGACTCAAGCTAACAAAATATGCCAGATTTCTCTCCCAAATAGACTTCATGCTATGCTACATGACTTTTAAAGGAGTAGTTGTCTTATATTTTAGCTTGGTTTTTAAAGAAAAAAATGAAGTTTTTTATAATGAATAATCACATATATAATTAATAAAATTATATATACAAAAAATAAGTCTTATATTGAAATATAATAAACCAGTGTAATAACGAAAATATTAGCATGTATATACCCGACCAACCCGATCAACCTGACCGAGCCCGCTTGGGTTGAAAATTCCCAACCCAAGATTGGGTTGAGTTGGGTTAGGGTTGAGGTATAGGAACCTTGGGTTGGGTTAGGGTTGAGCACCAACCCGCCCGACTTTCAGCCCTAACTACCGTGGTGCGAAGCCGCATCAATCCTGATTCACCCCATCTTTCATCATCCCTTTTTTTTTTTCCCATCTTCTACCACCATCCGTGCCTCAAATTCTTCCTTTGTTGTATCAGTTTTCTTCATTACGGCAGATTTTCAGATTTCAGCCCTGCAGGAGGTCAGAAAATTCAACAGAGTTACGCACATGCTGCAGCTCGAATTGACCCGAAACTTCGGGGTTTTGGAGCCTACCCCCAGCCGACCAGGGCCAAGGAGGGCTTTTTCAAAACTGACGCCCCCTCGCACGTGCGGCCAGGTACCTGCCCACGTGTGAGCACCCCAGGCCTGCTGTCCACACGCGGGAATCGTCTTTGGTTCAAGTTTTCGTCTTTGCCTCCTCATACATGTTTTCTTCATAAACCCTAAACCTAGATTGCGTTTTCCCTATTTTGTTTGCCGTTTTCATTACCCTAGGGTTCCTTGAATTGAAATTAGGGTATCCCTTAGATTAGGGACTAATTTTTATGCATGTGTGGATGATTTCTATTTCCCTTTGAGTATTGTTTGGTTCATAATTTTTATTGATCCAGCTTTAACGTGTATAGGCCTGGACCCATATAGATTTCCCTTAATTGAATGGTTTGGACTTTCATGTGAGATGTGGAATTGTGTAATTGTTTATGAACTAACATGATCTTAAGCCTGAAATCTTGCACATCATATCTGAATTTCATGTCCTGCATCAGATTTTGCTTGTCAGAGTTTTGCCTAAGAAACACCAGTATTAGAAAAAAAAAATTCCATCTACTTTGGACCTTTTGTAATAATGGCTGTGTGCATAGGGTTTCCCTCTGCAACTTTAATGTGCCCAATTCAGGTTTTTGCATACACACTTGATTTATAGAAGAAATATCCCATCTTGGATGTTTGGATACCACCACCTACAATGCTTGGATCCTTAGTTACATCTTTGATAGGATTCCCCTCATCAGAGATTAGTTATATCCATTTCAGTTGGAGTTAAAAGCTAAAACGAGTTTACAATCTGGCATTTCTAATTTCTCCATTTCAGTTTAGCGTTCATTTTTTTTAAATTTTTTAAAAAAGCATTTTGTCGACTTCAACCCCTTATTTTACTTCAACTTCTAGGAAGAATTTAAGCCTTCAGGCATTTCTTGTTAAAATAGTTACTATGTTTGTGCCAGAAGGACGCAGAGTCTGTAGATCATTTGTTTATATTTTGCCCCTTTACATGTACAATTTGGGACTTCTTTATCGCAAGTGTTGGGGAATCCTGGGCTATGCCAAGAATAGTTAGAGATCTCTTGTGGGCTTGGCATGGGGGGTCCGGAGGGAAGATAGGTCACCAAAGTTGGCTGCTAATTCTTCCAGCCATTTGGTGGGCGATTTGGGTAGAAAGGAACAGTTGGTGTTTCTGGAATTCCTTGTGCCCAGTTGAGGTGATCATCGCGGCAGTCATGTCTTTGGTGTCCGAATGGAATTCCGCCTTTTCCATTTTGTGTTAGTGTGCAGTGACCCCTTTCAGATTGCATCGTATTCTTTTTCTGCTTTGTGCAGCTTTCAATAAAATTCTCATCAATCTTTAAAAAAATGTTTAATCTTGACCTTCTCTATAACTTTATTAGAACTCTTGGGTAATGTAATGACCTCATTTGCATACGAGAGTAGGATAATAACTTCTAAGACGCTGTTCTTGATCGTTAAATGTATAATGACCAAGCTAGAATCGACTCTCTCTGTTTTAGAACTCCATGAAAGCTTTTAGATTGGGCTCTTTGTGCTTGCATCAGATAATGTAATGGCCTCTTTGAGTTTGTAGGCATAGTATGATGCTTTTGATTCTCGGATGTTGGGAGGTTGTTGCATGTATGCTTCTTCTTTCTGTTGTCTTTTGGAAGGCATTCTTCACATCCATTTCGTTGAGACACCACCACCTTTGAACATTCAGTTAATTCTCAGAAGTTGGTGGTTGTTGCGTGCATATTCCTTCTTGTAGTTGTCCTTCGAGAAACAGTCTTCACATCCATTTGGTTGGGTTCCACCCTTCAGACATTTAAGTGTTGTAGTGTTTATTTTACATATATATAATATATAGATGTGGTCCCACTTTGCTCAAAAATTCTCCCGGGGGGGGGGGGGGGGGGGGGGGGGGGGTTATTAATCGAGTTTATTTGTACATTGGGGATTGGGTGGCCTAAGTGGGTGCTTTTTTGTTTTGTTTTTCTGTCGTCTTATGATGGCCTTTTAATAAATTGCATTATCTTTCAAAAAAGAAATAGTTAGATCCATATGTATACCTGTTCACAACCCCAAGTGTGGGGTCGCAATGCAGTAATAATCTTGGTGAGACCGAGGTCGAATCCACGGACTAATCTCGTGAGTATTCTGAAAGCAACTAGAAGTACAACTAGAAGAAGATAAAAACCTAAATCTGGAAGTGTAGAGAGTAATTGTGAGAGATTTAATGAAAAACTTAAGAAATTCAAAGGTGGGAACTAGGGTTTCCAAGGATCCACTTGTAGAGATTAGAGAGATCTATGCTTGATTCAATGACATAATTGGAATCAGAGTCCCATCTTATCCAGTTGGAAGATATCTCAGTAAAACCAAATTTGAACTTCCTTTGACCTAATTCTCAATGGATGAGAGTTGTGAGAACTGGAAGTAATTCCATCACAAAACCATGCCCAAGAGACAATGGCTCACAATAGGATATACCAATCTCATAAACAAACATAAGAGAATCATGAGGATTAGAAGGGATTCCAACCATGCTCAAGGGACGATGGTGAACAACAGGATTTCCTAATTTCACAATCTCAATACATGAAAAGAACATACTCAAAAGCTATCGCAGATCTACTGTAATTTGAGTCACAATAAACCATTAAAAACTGAAAGTATTTCTTAAATATCAAACTATAATCAAAGAGAGTTCAACTTAAACATGAATCAAAGCAATAGAAAACATCCCATCACGCTACAAGTTTCACCTCTTAGCCCTAGCTAAGAGGTTTAGCCAACCATAGACATGATTGAAACTAAAACTCTAGAAGAAAGCATGAAAAACTAAGGAAGAAGAAAAACGCTTGGCGACGGCTCTTTGCCCTTGTGTTTCGCTCCTCCAAACCCTAGAATGATTAGATAGATCCCCATGGGATGCCCTGGGACTCCTATTTATAGTTGTGCAACACCTCCTTTCGCACCTCTTTGAAAAAATTCGGAAACTGCCTCAAATTTACGCACTGTGTAACTTTGCGTAACTTCGCGCGATCCGTTCGATGACATCGAACAGGCTTCAATGTCATCGAAGGAGTCTTTTCTACGTGTTTTTTTCGCACTTTTATAGCTTCATGTGGACTCTGTAACCTTCCATGTCATCAAAGAGGCCTTCGATGTCATCGAGCACTGTTCGAGGAATCGATAATGTGTCCAAAACAGTCCAAAAAGTTAATCCAATTTCTTCAATAAATTCGATGTCATCGAAGAGACTTTCGATGTCATCGAGGAGTGCTTCGAGTAATCGAAAATGGTGCCCAATGTGTCCAGCAAGTTTTGCCGAAATTCCAGAGAAAATTCGTTGTCATTGAGCAAGTCTTCAATGTCATCGAGTCAAGCTTCGAGTCATCGAAAAACATCTTCAATTTGTCCAGCGACCAACTCGTTTTTCCTTCATAAATTCGATGTCATCGACCCGTGTTCGAGGTCATCGAACGCGTCCTCGATGTCATTGAACGGTGTTTGATGACACAGTAAATGTGTATTCTGCACTTGTTCTTTCGGCTTCGTTCCTTCTCCGCTTGGTTTTCTTGAATCTTGGGACCTTGAAATCTTCAATCTCTGTCTCATAAGATCCATTCTTTGCCTTGGTGATCTTTTAGCGTCAAATCCATGCTTTTAGCACTTTTTCCAATCCAAGCTCTTAAATCCGCCTTGCAACACAAACATGAGTAAAAGAGGACATTAAGCAGTATCATGTTCTTAAAACCAAGATATAAATGGGGTTCAATATGCAATATTTGACCCTCAACAATACCTGAAGAGCAGACTATGGTATTTCATCATTACTTCTTTTTTTTTTTTTTTGAAAGATGACAAGCAAAAAAAAAAAGAGAGTCAAAATACACGAGGTCCACAGGCAACTATAATCCACTCTAATCTCCCAAATCGGTTTGAAAAGGTGTATCGGATCTCCCAAAAGCTGATACGACAAGGGCCGATATGACCCATATTGGGAACCCATATTGCATATAGGCCACAGGTGATACGGATATTGATTGTATCGTATCAGATGTTTGAACCCTGCAAGCATATGTAGTTTGAAGATGCCCAGTGGTAATTCTTGCAATCTCATTCCTTCGTCACTTTAAGAAACGGTTGCATTTTTCTTTTGTAATACACTATTTAGTCACTTAATATGGCATCCAATTGCCGTATGGGTGTCCCTTAGGGAAGGGACCAATGTAGATCTTTCTTTTTTGTTGTCTTAAGGGTCTGCCCCCTCAGCAGATCCCTTCTTTTGTCCTCTTCTTTCTGTTTAATTTATCTTTCAAAAAAAATAAATATGGCATCCAATTGTGCTATACTTTTTCCTAGATTTATATGTATTTGGCAATTCACTTGGTCTCATACTCCACGTTTTATTTTTTATGTAATTTCACTGTTTCTTGGATTTAGCAGGTCCAGTCAAGACGGCAGCGCCAAAAGAAAAACGCCGGAAACAAGAGAGAGAAGGTGGGGAAGGAGACGTGGTTCCATTTGAAGTGGTCAGCAAGTGTTAGCCCCATAATTCCCATTCTTTCTCATAAAATAAAACATAATTCTATGCTTTTCAGGTCCAGATGAGTCCATGCCAAAGGGAAAAAGACAGAAAGGAGGGACTTCGGGTTTCCTTGCTCCCATTCCACTCTCAGCTGCCCTAGTGAAGTTCATTGGCACTGGTGAAAGTGCCTTGTCACGGGCTGATGTTGTGAAGAGAATGTGGGAGTACATAAAACAAAACAACCTTCAGGTAGTTCCAGTCACGTCTTTGGGTGAAAGTTACCATGTGGGAGTTGTAGCTACATGAACGGGGGTGTCAGTGGGCCCAGCCCCAGCCCATTGACATCATTTTTTTTTTACGACAACTGGGTGCCCCTGCCCCTTTAAGGTGAGACTATTCCCTGCGAATGCACACAATCACCCGCCAACCATGTGCATTGGGTAATCCACGGGGAGGGGAATCAAACTTTTGTCTGTGGGGAGCAAACCCACGCCTGAAGCCGTTCGCCCAAACCTGTGATGGGTTGCCCATTGACATCATCATCGTCGTCATCTATAAGCTTTATTGGGATAAAACTTACATGATGATGATGATGTCAATGGGCCTGGTTGCTGACTTGATGATTCAAGGGCTCATCATCGTCATCTAAGCCTTGATTGGGATAAGGCTTTGATGATGAAGCCAGTGGGCCCAGCCTGGGCCATGACAGGGTCAGATGAATGCTGACCCGATGATTCTAGAAAAAAGCCTTACCAGTTGAAAGTTTTGTTTAGCGTGAGCCTCCGTTTTTTCTATTATTATAGTTCTCTTTATGTGCATATTGAGCTGCCCTTTCATTTCTGACTGATTGCCTTTTATCACTGAAGGATCCTGCTGATAAGAGGATAGTTAAATGCGACGAGAAGCTGAAAGAGCTATTTGAGGTCGATTCTTTCAATGGCTTCACGGTTTCAAAGCTACTGACTGCTCATTTCATCAAGGCTGAACAGTGAGTTGCTCCTTACCAGTATTTTTCTTAAACCCGAGGAAATGGGCAATTTTTGCATGAGTGTAATTTGAAATGCCGACAATTGCTCTACGTCTTCCTATTTATCTATCCTTCTGCACAGGTTCCATCGCAAAGGCAATAGAAAAGGTGAAGTTGAGAAATCAGTTGTTTCTCCCATCATTCCAATGGATATTTTCTTTATAGCCCAAGCGATTGCATTGCAAAAATTCAGATAATGGAAGAAATGTTGTTAGAACTTTAGGCAATCTTCAGATAAAATATAGAGAAAAGCTTGAATAGGAGGACATTCATTTCCATTTCCCAGCTCTTCTTCAAATACCATGGACATTCATTTCTTCCAGAAAGAACATTAAATTGATTTCCAAGGTAAAAGAAGAAAGACAGTTTGACGTTTGAGCTGACCATATGTAGAATCCATGTAAAACTGGTTCTAAAACAAACAGGTGATGGTAAATCAGAATCCATGGTTTTCGATTCCTTCAGAACTCAGTGTAACACTTCCCTATCCATGTTTTGGTTTTTCTCCATTAAATCACCTGAACATGCAGTCCCTAGAAGCAACCCTGATGAAAAAGTTGGGTGATTGTTGTTGCTTTCATTGTTTTCTAATCTTGCCTTTGGAAAGGATGGTCTTGTTTTGTCATGACACTTGGATCCTTCAAGTACCGTTGGTTACCCATGTAGGATGTGAGCAGATGCATATTTATGTTTCGATACGGAACCAATGCCGAATGTAGCTGACTAGCACCAGAATATTTATATAAAAAGATTAAAAATGATTTAAAATAAGAAATGTATTTACAAATTAATAATTTGTTATTCATTGACCATCCTCATCATCAGTCATCATCTAAGCTTTACCCCAAGTTCCCGACTAATTGTGGTTGGATACACGAATCCTGGTCCACCATTCCAATCTATCAAGGGCCATTTCATCAGTAAAACTATACGTCATCAAGTATTTTTCTATCTCCATCCATATCCATTCAGGCCTTGCCTTGCCGTTTTAGAGCCTTCAACTTGAACCGACTCATTCTGACCTGTGCAGATCTTAATCTCTATTGCACATGGGCGAATCATCCATGTCTACATTCCCTCATCTTATTACCTATTGGTGCTGCTTAGAAGTTTCCTCGATTGCATTAATTTCTATTTATATCCTCCTTCGTATTGCCACTCATCTATCTCAACCTCATTTTCAGCTGCGCTCATCCTATGAAATTTCTCCTTCAATTTCACCAGTATGCGGCGATAACATAAAATTCAAGAGGCACATCTCCACTTCAACCACCAAGCTCTAATTCTATGAGCAACATCTTTCTCAATCTCTCCACTGTCATGAGTTATCGACACAAGATATTGAAAATGATTTTTCAGGGGCCCTTTTGGTCTGCAATCTTGATGCATTCGTCGTTTCACTATTGTTAATAAAATTTCATTCCATATACTCTGTTTTAGTCCGACTAAATTTAAAACATCCTTCCATTTTCATAACTCGTAGCTTCGTGCTTTACCCCTCGCTTGTGTTGTCAATCAGAACCATGTCATCTGCAAACAACACACACCACAGGACCCCTTCCTGTAAATTCATCGTCAACTTGTACATTACCCTTTTGTTATTATGATTATTTATTATTTATTATTTTATGTTAATTTTTGTTAATAATAAAAAGACGTCCATGCCTGGGTAGAATTTTCAGACCATATCATAATTCATAACCTCAATAGCTATTAAGCTAGCCTGGGTATGCCTAGGTAACATTTCAAGACCATATCACAACCTAAATAGCCATCAAGCTAGTCTCTCTGTACATCTCTATCTAGTTGTCTATCAAGATCTCCTGATCTTTTCCAGAATGCTACTGGCCCCACCTTCATCCAGGGTGGTCAACCACCAACCCAGTCTGTCTATTAATCTGTACTGTTAGGAGCAATCCATGGTCTAAAAACCATGGCAACCTGATGATGTTAATCATCCAATCAATAGCATCGACAGTCAAGATTTGGTGGAAAAAGTAGTCCCCACTGTGTTTCTTGATTCCGAAGAAGCACTTCGGATTTACGATGCCAACCATCCGATCTATCACCTGGACCCACATTTGAAGTCTTGGGAGCATTCTGTCAGCATGATTTTTTGCACCACTTTCCCCTGCCCGCACAGATGAATAGACATCTGGATCGGCTGTTGGCTCTCCACTTTCAATAAAAAGCTTTGGGACGCTGCTGGTTTCCCCATGGAGGCAGGCACTTTAGCATTTCCCTCTGTTTTAATAGGTAAGATGGACTAAAGCCTGAGACCTCAACATTGAAACGCTCCTTGTCGAGTCACGGGCTTGAACCTTTGATTAACAGTGGAGATCTCTCGGGCACGATGGGATGTTGAAATTAACTGTGTTTAAGGGAATTATATGTTCCTCACTCCACATTCACAAGGCATGCTTGGGTATTCGCTTCATGCAACTGTTGCGTGTTTCAGCTAGGTGCAGCAATGCTCTGGGTGGCCCCGCTTTGGGCCGAGCTTAGTTTGGGTTTCGCATGTATGGCCCGGCCCTCTCCAAGCATTGGTTTGGCAACACATAAGCCATGCTTTTAGGCCTTGGTTTTCATTTTTAAAATGTCTATTTCAGGTTGGCCTGAGTGCCTTTGTCCGACCATTTTTTGAGATTGAGCCTTCTTTGCTAGGCCCATGCCAGGATAGGGCCGTGAACTGTATTGTCAAACCCCGACAATTAGGTATGGTTAGGGGTGCACACGGTTCGGATCCGGTTTCAAAAGGGACGAGAACTAAAGGTGGCCCCCTTCACATGAACGGTCCATATCGACAGCTGGCAGGACCAATTCAACTATCTCCTTGGCCATTCGGTTCCAGTTTCAAAACCGAATCCGAACCGTGTGCACCCCTAGGTTGTGGTCCACCCTCATTGGTGCCTAAAGTATAATATCTGTCAGCTTAAAGCATTGATCCCCACTTGCTCCACCGGCATAAACTGAAAATTGAAATGATATTATACAACATTTCGTCCTTACCATTGTATGATACATCTTGTTTCTCTCTCCATCCATTTGTATATAGGCCACCTAATAAGATATCTAGGATACTCAAGCAACAGGGATTGTTTGATGCATCGATGTTCTCGTGCGGCCCACTATTTGAAGAGTCCATATCATTGAATGGAATATTTTTTTAGTACCTGCAATTTCCAAGATTCTCACAAACTTGTCTCTACTCTTTTAGTCTCCGGCATTGAGTTCTACTATAAAATATTACCAATAGTTACTTTTGCTGGCACTGGCTGTTTGATCATTGTTATATGTCTGAATGATCCAAACCGTTTATTTGATGGACCGTGATGGATTCTTAAATTGGAATATTACAGCCTTCTTTTATCAAACTCTTCGATGATTGACAGTCTTTTTTATCGTTGGGCCATCGGTCAAATGTTTACGATTGTCTGATCTTGAAGATTTTTTGAAGCACCAACGACATCAGCTGTGCGTCTTATCAGATCAACGGTTCAGATCACCGAAAATGGCCCCAGGTCCAGCAGAAATAGTCCTGATGTAGCATGTTGGCAGGCGGGCTGTAGCAAACCTCTGTTCGTATCTCTCGTTCCATTGATTTGTTCCTCGAATACTTCACCGCTTTCATCATTCATACCCTATCTACCGTTGAATAATCCTTTGAATCTGAGGGCTCAAGGATGCGATTTGGCGCCACTACATCCTTTTGGACCGGGATCGAAGGTTCCAATTATGTGGGACCCACGGTGCACCCATCTTCCTTATCCTTGGCATGGAGTGGAATTCACCATTGTGGAATCGAGTTCAATTGGGACTCTATCCGCCAATCTGGACTGTTCATTGGTTGCAGCATTACCATGAGAAAATCCAACCGAGTGGATGGTTCTGACCAAAGGATCAGCAGCCTGAGAATGGATGGTTGAGATCACTTCTATAATAGGTTGATATATGTATTTGTTGGGCCCCACCATGGATTGCTTATGCTTTTAAAGAATCAGTTTCATCAGGCCATCCTAAAAATCTCATCTGAGGCTAGAAAAACGAGTCACAATAGAAAAGACAATACTGCCAGATTTGGGATGGAATTGATTGTCTAATCTGTTTTTTTTTTATTATTAAAATAATAATAATAATCTCATGGTAGGCCATGGTTGGATGTTGGACTGATGGACAATCCAGATCAGTCGATGAACTCTCCAGATGCTCAACTCAAGCCCATTTTCTAAGGTCCAACATGTTTGTACTAGGTGGTTTGTATCTAATGAGAATATGAGGAAGTTCCTGTGGTTGGTAGCTAGGTAGGGCCCACCATGATGTTTATGAGAAATTCATCGAGTCCATCCATTTTTGCCAACTCATTTTATCATATGAGCCCAAAAATTAAGTCCGCCTGCGACCTTTCCTGCAATAGAAAGCTAGGTGGGCCTTGCTGTTATGTTCTTTTTAGAAATTCCACCCCATCCATCTGTTTTGCCGCCTCATTGTAGGACATTAGCCCAAAAAATGAGGTGGATCCAAAATTTAAGTGGGCCCTACAGTTGAAACATGTGGGCCCACTCACTATCAGCATCCAATCGTTCCATCAAGTCTACCGATAAAGTTGGCCCATTGCAAATCCCGGTACGCCGTCCGCACCAGATCATTTTCTTATCTAGAAGTGAAAATCTTCTAATGTGTGGCCCACCTAAACTGATTCCCAACCGTTCATCTGGCTGCAAATGAAGCGTACTACAAAATGATCAGACAACTAGTTTTGAGGATTACAATGGGAAAGTTTCATGTCCAAGTGCCCAATCAACGGCTGACATTCAATGGATCGAATCTTCCAGTGGTGAAGATATATGATCATACAGGCAAGGTTCCACTTCCTTCCAAAATGCCACTTATGTAGGACATCAGGACCATTAAAGCCGTAGCCCTCACAATGAGGATTGCCTAGCACAAAAATCAGGCGTGTCCGCTGATCAGATGGGCCACACATTAGTAATCATTGAACAACCAACGGTTTGTCTCAACATACGAGCCTGGCCCACCTACTGAACGGTTCATCTTGATTTTCAAGAAAGATTATCTTTATTTTTGGGTCCTGTCGTTTTCACGGTGCTGATTTGCTGAACACGTGGCAGCTTGTTAGCAGGAAAGATGGCACCGTACCGTAACTGGCGGTACAGTTGCCTGTAGATGATCCCTTGTCCAAATGAAAATGCCGAATCCCTCGTACCGCACTGGATTGCGTTGCACCATACAAATTCCTTCATTTGCCTCACGAAGCCCACGTGTGGGACCCACATACGGGCTTCAGTTCTGACATGTGGGCCCCATGCTTCGGTGATCTAGACCGTTGGTCTAGCTGCTTGTTTGCGTGACGTGGGACGCTCGGTGCCACATGATCTATGCCCGTGGGCCCGGCTTGGGCTTAAAACATTTTAGCCTGAACCATGTGGTTCTAATGCTTGGTTAGGTAACACATATCTTACATCTGGGACGTTGGTTTCATTTTTATAAATGTCTATTTCTTAAATGGTGCAAAACTAACATAGGAGACTAGCCGGTGGGACCTGATCCATGAACTGTCTGGATCACGTGCTGGGTGTTGAGAATTTTATACAGATTGATGTAATTTCTGTATAATATGGAAACCGAAAAAATCACGATAATAAAAAATTAAAGACAGGCTGAAGCACGTCTGAAAAAAATGTTGTCCTTAAAGCGTTATTTGCCCCTACTCAATTGAATTGAGTAGCTGAAGGTGATAGGTTACAGGCAGATACGACGAGCCTAGTGTGGGTCTGCGTTTAGCAAACACAAAGCCCACTTATTGGAATTCAATTACACAATTTCTGACAGAAATACAACAAAGAAAATCCCAGAAAAAAAAAAAAAAAAGAACAGAAAATTGTGATTTAGACCACTGCTTTGGTCAAGTCTTCAGCCACTGGTTCTGTTGAACCGTCCTAGACCACACCGTTGGTCTGTTCTTCTTGCAATGGTTAAACCCTTGTTGTCTTGTAGCTGAAATTACTGGAGTATAAGAGAGGATTAGTGGGCTTTCTCAATTCGTATGGTAGTGTTGGATTGGTTTGTGAGATGGTTTGGAAACCCATCCAGGCTCTCCTTTTATAGGCTAAGATGGCTGGGGGTTATGGTCCAGGGAATTAAATCCCATGACCGTTTTCTAGCTGTTGGAGAAAACTAGCCGTTTTATGGCCATTTTCTGACTGTTGTGCATGGGCCATTAGGCTGCTGCATGCTAACTGTTGTGAGACAGCAGCTAGCCGTTTTCTAGCTGTTGGGCTAGCCATGCAGCAGTTTCAGCTGGACCCTTCACTTATTGCACAGCTGTTACAGATCTGCTGCAACAGCTCTATTTTCCAACATCTATATAATCAGAGGGACTCTCATTCAGTCCTCTAGATTTTCGTCCAGCCAACCATCTGCCTTAGTCACTAGTCGCACCGCGACTCGCACACGTCTCGCTCTGGTTCGCGAAGGGAGCGACCCTCTGCGACACGATGCGCACGTGCGAAGTGCAAAGTGTGCCACTAGCGCCTCTACAGCCACACTACCTCACATGCCCACGCCCTCGCATCGAGCCCGTGACCGTGACCGCGACCGAGTCCGAGTCCGAGTCCGAGTCCGAGCCCGTGCCCGTGCCCGAGCCTGAGACCGAGCGCGAGCGCGAGCGCGCGCGTGGGTGTTCCAGTGCTTCGCACTGGAACACGCAAGGTCCATAGTCCACGGACTACGTAGGTAAATATTATAATACTCCACTGTTTTCATTTAAACCAATTTTCCTTCTCTTCCCTTTGCCATGTGGGACTATTCCCAAAACCTTGAAAAACGTGTTTTTTCAAATAATTTTTTTTCCAAATACTTTATTATAATATATCATTAAAATATATTTAAAATCAATATATTTGTAACAATCCTCCACTTGATTTTATAAAAATATTTTCTCAGTTAAACAATACTGCCAGAATAATCAGCTTATATGCATAAAGAAATATATCTTTCGATTTTAATCTTCCCTTAGTGTAAGTATCTCAAAACTCTATCGAAATTACTGGTAGCCGCAACTTTGAACCAGTTATTCCTAAATAATAGAGTTGGAGAAACCACACACATATTCGCTATGTGTTGTTAGAGTTCCCACAATCTTGCTCAGCACATTTAATGCCATGTGCTTATCCTAATTCGTGAACGATCCCGAGAGAAAACTCCTAACTCTCATGAGAGACGGCACCATCTCTACGTTCATATAGGTGAAATCCTTCCAGTGTCTTCGTTACTATAAGACACTTGTCCTATAGACTGGATTTCATTAAGAGTTCTTAGACTCAACCCTCTTTCGTAACGCTCAACACTTTATCTATTATGGATGAGGTTTTATTATTTAGTGCTGAAAAACTTTCCACATATCAATGACTTGTTTTTACCCATTAAACTCAAAATTAGAGATTTTTTAACTTCAGGTTGGGTTACCATCACTGGTGGAACTTTGGTTGAAGAGTTTCAACCCCATCCCTCTAGATGTAGCCTTTACTACCTCTCTCGGTAGAGGTTTAGTAAAAGGATCTGCCAGGTTGTTGCTTGATTTCACATAGGAAATAACAATTATTCCATCTCGAATCAATTGTCTGACATAATCATGTCGAAGACTAATATGTCTAGACTTACCATTATAAATGCCGCTATAGGCTCTAGCTAATGTGGTTTCAGTATCACAATGTAGTGATACAGCCGATATCGGCTTTATACAGAAATGAATTTCTAATAGAAGATCCCTTAGCTACTTAGTCTCTTTGCTTTTGCTTGCAGCCAGGGCTATGAATTCAGACTCCATAGTCGAGTGCATTATGCAAGTCTGTTTCTTGGATCCCAAGATACAGCTGCACCTCCTAGGTGAATACCCACCCTGTAGTAGACTTGTTGTCCCCTGCACTCGATATCCAGCTCGCGTCGGTATATCCTTCCAATACGGCGGGAAACTCTGAATAAAATAGTCTTAAGTCTTTGGTTGCTTTTAAGTAACCAAGGACTCTACTAATTGCATTCCAGTGTTCAGTACTGGGGTCACTAGTAAACCTACTAAGTTTACTCACAGCATATGCGATATCAGGTCTAGTGCATTGCATAGCATACATAAGACTTCCTATAGCACTCGCATATTCTAATTGTGCAACAGTTCTTCCAGTATTTTCTTTTAGCTTAATACTTGGATCAAATGGGGTCTTTGCTTCTTTTATATTTAGATGGTTAAACTTGTTTAGTATCTTCTCAATATAATGAGATTGACACAAAGCACAACCCCCACAATGTTTTTTAACGTTGATACCTAGGATGGTATCAATTTGTCCAAGATCCTTCATTTTGAATATTGAAGATAGAAACCTCTTTGTTTCAGTTACACCTTCCATTTTATTACTTATTATTAACATGTCATCAACATACAGACAAATAATAACGATACAACTACCATCTACTTTAGAATATATACATTTGTCAGCTACATTATGCATGAAACCATGAGATAGTATTTTGGAATCAAACTTCTCATGTTATTGTTTTCGTGCTTGTTTTAATCCATACAACGATTTGACTAATCTACATACTTTGTTTTCATTTTCTGGTAGAATGAACCCTTCAGGTTGTTCCATGTATACCTCTTCATTGAGGTCACCATTCAGGAAAGCGGTCTTTACATCCATTTGATGGATGTGAAGATGATGTATGGAAGCCAGCGCAAATAATATCCTAATGGATGTTATCTTACAGGTGAGTATGTGTCAAAATAATTTATCCCTTCTTTTTGTCTAAAACCCTTAGCTACTAGTCGAGCTTTAAAGGTTTGGATAGTCCCATCAGTGTGATATTTCTTCCTAAATACCCACTTACAACCTATGGGTCTAGAACCTGGAGGTAAGTTTACTAGTTCCCATGTTTGATTTGATAGTATGGATTTCATTTCATCGTTTATAGCTTCTTTCTAGAAAGCTGAGTCTCTAAATGATATAGCCTCTTTATATGATTTAGGATCATCTTTTATATTCATCACTATAGGTATTTGTCTTATAACATTTTCTCTATCTGCTTCTATAAGATGGAAAATGATGCGTTGCGAGTCTATGTAGTCATCTCCTAGACTCTTCTCTATTCTTATTCTTTGACTCCTACGAGATTCAATAGGAGCTTCCACTATCTGTGGAGCTGTACTTTTTGGTTCTCTATTAGGAGTTTGGATTTCATTATCCTTTGACTCCAAGGATAGTGAGTTCTCAAAGAACTCAACGTCTCTTGATTCTATTATTGTATTAGACTCCATGTCTAGAAGTCTATAAGCTTTACTATTTTGTGCATACCCTACGAAGGCGCACTTAATAGCTCTTAGTCCTAACTTAGTTCTTTTTGGGTCAGGGGTTCTGCAGTATGCAAGACACCCCCACACTTTTAGATATCCTAGGTTAGGTTTTCTACCTTTACATGTTTCATATGGAGATATTTTATACTTTTTAGACGGTATTCTATTTAGAATATGGCATGCTGCAAGCAGTGCCTCACCCCATAGACTTAGTGATAACTTTTCTCTTATCAGCATTGAGTTGACCATTTCTACTAATGTCCTATTCTTCCTTTCAGCTATTCCGTTTTGTTGAGGTGTGTATGGAGCAGTACATTGATGTATCAGTCCATGTTGTTCACAGAAGTTATCGAATTCATTTGAGAAGTATTCTCCTCCTCTATCGCTACGCAGAATTTTTATCTTCTTATTTAGTTGATTCTCTACTTCTGCTTTATATACTTTAAACATGTTCAATGCTTCATCTTTGCTCTTTAATAGGTACACATACACATATCTAGAGCAATCATCTATAAAGGTTATGAAGTACCGTTTACCTCCACGAGTAAGAATGCCGTTTAACTCACAGATATCACTGTGCACAAGATCCAACACTTGGGACGATCTTTCAACACTTGGAAAAGGTTTCTTTGTCATTTTGGATTGTATGCACACTTCACATTTTTCGGTTTCATTATCTGTATATGAGATTAAACCATTCTTAGTCATGAACTTCAAGGTATTATACCTTATATGGGCTAGTCTATTATACCACAGTCCAGCGGATTCAACCATATACGCAGAAGTGCTACTTTCATTCAGAGAGAACTTGACCATCCCATTACAAGCATATCCCTTTCCGACAAAATTCTCATTCTTAGACAGAATCAGTTTACCTGACTCGTACACCACCCTTATCCCTGGTTTTCCCAGAAGATCCCCAGAAACTAAGTTTCGCTTCATGTCTGGGACGTGTAGTACATTAGTCAAAATCATTTTCTTCCCAGAGGTGAATATCAGTTCGACAGTTCCTTTGCCGACGACCTTCGATCAGACTTTATTACCCATTTGGACTTCTTGACCATCGGTCAATTCCTCATAGGTTTTGAAGGTTGATTTGTCGTAGCACACATGTACTGTAGCGGCAGTATCATACCACCATCCTGGAACTTTGCCTTGGATGGTATTCACCTCAGTGATCATGGCCACTATATCGCCTTCTTTTACTGCACTTGCCTCTTGTTTAGACTTGCGATATCGGCATACTCGAGTATAGTGCCCGGTTTTCCCACAGATATAGCATGGGCCTTTGAACTTTCCGTTCTTCTTTTGGGCGTTTTTCTTGAATTTCCCTTTATTGGGTTTCAGGGAATTGTCCTTCTCGGGATGTTTGTTACTAGAGTTCTCTACTGCATGTACTTTGGATGAGGTATTCCCGTTATCATTCTTTCTGTCGCGGTTACGGGATTCTTCCTCAATTCTGAGGTGTTTCTGGATTTGTTCCAGTGTATAGTCCTCAGTTTTATGCAGCAACTTTTTTCTATAATCTTTCTACATCGGTGACAATTTGACGATTATAGGCCCGACTTGGAATGATTCAGGAAGATCTATCTTTATCGCTTTGATTTTGTTTACTATTAGCTGCAATTCTTGGATTTGGGGTAGCAGTGGTTTGTTATATACCATGTTGAAGTCAAAATACCTGGCGATGAGAAACTTGTTGGTACCTTCTTCTTCAGCCTTGTATTTGAACTCCAGAGCGGCCTAGATCTCCTTTGCTGATGACGTCTATTGGTACAGATCGTAGAGACGGTCGGAGAGTACGTTCAGAATGTGTCATCGACACAAGAGTTCGTCTTCGGCTCGTTTGGTGCGGGCGGCCACCTGTTCAGTGTGTGGTCGTCGGTTTGCTTCAGGTAGCGCTTGCAAATTTGGATCTAATATATAGTAGATCTTCAGCGCCGTTAGGAGAAATTTCAGCTTGTCTTGCCATCTCGTAAAATTGGTTCCATCGAACCGATTAAGACTTATCAAGTCCTGATTCATCAACTTGATGGATGAAACACTGTCGGCTTCCATTACTAATAATGCTTTAAGATTGTTGAGAATTTTATACAGATTGATGTAATTTCTGTATAATATGGAAACCGAAAAAATCACGATAATAAAAAATTAAGGACAGGCTGAAGCACGTCTGAAAAAAACGTTGTCCTTAAAGTGTTATTTGCCCCTACTCAATTGAATTGAGTAAGCTGATAGGTTACAGGCAAATAGCTTCTAGGATACAACGAGCCTAGTGTGGGTCTGCGTTCAACAAACACGAAGGCCCACCTATTGGAACTCAATTACACAATTTCTGGCAGAAATACAACAAAGAAAAATCCCATAAGAAAGAAAAGAAGAAGAAAATTGTGATTTAGACCACTGTTTTGGTCAAGTCTTCAACCACTGGTTCTGTTGAACCGTCCTAGACCACACTGTTGGTTTGTTCTTCTTGCAATGGTTAAACCTTTGCTGTCTTGTTGCTGGAATTACTGGAGTATAAGAGAGGATTAGTGGGCTTTCTCAATTCGTATGGTAGTGCTGGATTGGTTTGTGAGATGGTTTGGAAAGCCATCCAGGCTCTCCTTTTATAGGCTAAGATGGCTGGAGGTTATGGTCTAGGAAATTAAATCCCATGACCGTTTTCTAGCTGTTGGAGAAAACTAGTCGTTTTAGCGCCTCTACAGCCACACTACCTCACATGCCCACGCCCTCGTACCGAGCCCGTACCCGTGCGCGTGACCGTGACCGTGATCGTGACCGAGTCCGAGCCCGTGCCTGTGCCTATGTCCAAGCCCGAGCGCGAGTATTCCAGCGCAAGGTCCATAGTCTACGGACTACGTAGGTAAATATTATAATACTCCACTGTTTTCATTTAAACCAATTTTCCTTCTCTTCCGTTTCCCAACCTTGAAAAGCGTGTTTTTTCAAACAAATTTTTTTTTTTCAAATACTTTATTATAATATATTATTAAAATATATTTAAAATCAATATATTTGTAACACTGGGGCCTTCATCTGATTTGCTCACTCGCTAATAGTCGCTATGGTGGGCCCCACCGGAGTGGCCTTCCTTTGGATTCTCTAATCTTGCTTTTCTATAACTAACCAAACACCCGTCTCATTCGAATATTACGATGGTAGAAAGCTTATTCACGCCTTCCCTTTTTGATATATACATACTTGACAGTACACCATTGCACTTTTGGAATACTAAAAGTAGTAAAAAAGGGTCAATCTATCAATAATGGCGGGCGTTATCAAAATTATTGTCTACGCGCTCAGTACGCACCGATACTTGGCGTGCGCATATCCGACCATCTACCGAACACGGATTGTCTACTGACGTTGCCAGTAACGAGAGGCTACTGTTCGGTGCTCCGTGGGCCCCACCATGATGTTGGAATTTTATCCACGCCGTCCATCCATTTTTTCAGATCATTTTATGGATTGACCCGAAAGAGAGGCATGTCTAAATCTAAGGTGGACCACACCACAGGAAACAGTGGTGATTGAACGCTCACCATTAAAAACTTCCCAGGGGCCACAATTTTCGGTTCCTGATATTTGTGTTTTCCCTTCATCCAGCTCTGTATGACCTAATAAACAAGGTTGGATGGCGTGGGCCCTGGGAAGTTTTTAATAGTGCACATTCAATCAACACTATTTTCCTGTGGTGTGGTCCACCTGAGATTTGAATCTATCTAATTTTTGGGCGCATCCTCTAAAATGATCTGAAAAAATGGATGGACGGCGTGGATAAAATGCATACATTATATTTGAGGCCAACAGAGCACCCACCATTAGCGATCAGTAGTGGGAATCTTGATGCATTTCAATTTTCAGAATCGGTAACGATTGTGCAGTCCACTCTAGCGTGGGAGATATTGTGCGCATCAACTCTCAGTGCTCCCTGGGCGCATTGAAGTCATAGACCTTTATAAATGTTTGAAAAGTCTAACGTGCGCCGGTATGCACGAATATGAAAATTCTTGGGGTGTGAGGGCCCACCCACCTGATATCAGTCATCTTGGATGCTTGCATGTGGGGTGGGCCCACATAACAGGACCAATCTGAGGGGCATCTTCCTTACTTTTTAGGTCAGAATGGTCCCCATAATACTTGAAATAGGTGGGCCTTATCATTTTTTCCCAATATTAGAAAAAAGATTGGATTTTTTAATATTGTCGTTTAACGGTCCACATTAAAGGATCTAAAAAAGATTACTAAAATAGGAATTATATAGTGAAACTCTCCCCATCCACAAATAGATGCCGAGAATCTCATCCATGTACTACCAAATCAACTCACATCATGCAGTGGACCTTGTTGTAGGGGAGAACTGATCACGTACAGGAAAGGTAGTACCAAAACCTGTGGCACCTTGCCATATTTCCAACTGACACTCCAGCTGTGTAGGACATCAGTACCATTAAATAGGTAGGCCCCACCATGCAGATCACCTGGCAAAGAAATCAGAAGGTCCGGTTATCAGGTGGGCCACATTGTAGGAATCAACAGACAGTGGAGTTTGACTCAACGTACAGGATTGGCCCATCTAGCGAAGTGATCAGCTTGATTTTCGAGAATTTGTATGTCTATGGTGGGGCCCATGGTTGTAATGGTTCTGATTTTCTAAAAAGGTAGCGTGTTGGAGGTAAAGATGGCACGGTACCAAAAGCTGTGGTACAATCGCCTGTAGGTGAGCAGTTCTCGCTGGAAAGTGCAATGATGCGTCTCTGCTGTTGTCCCTACGGTGGAACGATCTTAACAAATTTTCGTCAGCGAAATTCGTACAAGTGGGGCCCACATTATGATGATCCAGACGTCGATTTGATGGGGCCCGCTTATAGACGTTCCAAGAATCTACAATAGTGGTCGATCGTACCCGTCCAATCTTTATCATTTTCACATTGAATGTGGATGGTTGGCGTTTTGTCTTATCCTTGTATCGAAGGGTTAGGATCATTCGATCATGGAATCTTTTCACTAATCCCACCTACACATTTGGGCCCACTAGATCAACGGACTGGATCACGAGGCACTTGTGCGGAGGGGGCCCTAGCAAGAAATGTACTGTGGTGTATGATCACCGAGGGTAAAATTTTCAGTTTGTACGAATGGAGCCCATGTTACGATGATCCAGACCGTTGATCTGTTGGCTCCCATGCTTATTAAAAAGCAGATTTCACAGGCATGGTCCATCCATGGTGGGCCATAACAGAAAAGCAATCTTGATGGCTGGACCATGGACCCGCTTGTACAAACTGAACCCGAGTAACTGCGAATGTACTTCCCTCTTATATCCTCCGTGGAAAGATTACTTGCCGCGCATGTTAGCAAAAGTGTTTACATCATCATATGATATCATAAGGAGACGGCTGATCGAGACCTTCCACCTAGTGGGCCCTACATTAATAGCCGACATGTAAAAAAAACCAAAAAAAAATGGAACTATCCTATCCGTTGCTTTCTTGCAATTTTCCTGCTGTATGTAAAGAACCGTTAACCTTTATGTTTGTACCGTCCATTCGAAGGCGATTATGTGGATGTCTAACATAATAAAAACTAATTTAATCTTCATTTATGGAGCATCCACGATAGTGACAACTATATTAACGGCTCAGATCCACTAATCTCCTGCCAATTGTACGGGATAAGGCTGATTTATCATACAAGGAGAGCGCCTACAACATACTCTCGGAGACATATTATTGTAATTACCATTGCTGTGTGGGCCCACTATGACATTTGAGTTCCATCCAACCTGTCCATTAGATTTACCCCTCAATTGAAGCCTAAATCCCAAAACCCATCTTGATCTATAATTCAGGTGGACCACATCGAAGGGGACAAAATGAGACATTGGGTAGGAGACGACCACCATAGAAACTTCTAGTAGAAATATGGGATCCACCGTAATTTTTATATCATATCCAACCCATTAATCAGGTGTTCCCCACCAAAATAAATGGTTACAATGAAATGTAGCCCATTAAAATTCTAAGGTGGGCCAAAGCAAGTGAATATATACGTTTTAGACATGATTACACATTTCTCCCAATGTTGAGTCTCATTGAAGATTTCGATTTGGACGGTTCTTGGAACAGATGATGAACGTAGAATGAACGGTTTGGATTCTAAATACATAATACAGGTGGGCCCTATCCATCTCGAACGTATGGTAACTACCGTAGGTGGGAGTGTATGTTATGATATTGGACCTCAGAGATTTTTTTGTGATTTTACACCGAAACGAGGGGTATTTTCGGTAGAAGAGGGTATCCTTCGATTGTCGACGAGTCCTCCGTTTGGCGATGACGACGACTTCAGGTTGTGGGGCCCACCATATTCTCAAAACACGTCAGCAAAGCGCCTCTCATATGCGGCGAACCGGTTCCAAAGTGGCCACGTCAGGGGATCAGACCTCGACGACGCGTGGACGGCAGGAAACATGAGCGGTTCTGAGCAGGGAATCTCCCGTATTCCACCTTTTGCTTTTGGACGGTGGATATTAAAAGTCAGGTAGTCCTCTCACTGCTGAACTGAATTCGTGGGCCGCCAGCAGTGCCACGTGGATTGGTGAAATACCTGCTGCATCAGGTGATAGGGCCCACCGTGGATAAGCCACGTAAGGTCCTTTTCCGTGTAAAGATTATGCTAGACGTTAGGAAATTGAAATTGAATATAAACCGTTGATTTTTATCTAATTTTGTCTGTCCATAGATCCAACGGTTAGGATTGTTTGTGGCAACTCATATTCTATCCATAATTAGGACTGATAATTTCAACGAAAATAAACAAGAAAAAAATATAAGGGAAAATACACGATGAGGTTCGCGGGCACCATATGCTTCACTTGCACACGCACATCTACCCATGATGAGATGTAACAAATTTGGATTTTTTTGGTACATCTGAGCCATTCATTTCGTGTCCCCACCGATGACGTGGCTCGATCTTAGGCCGGCCCACTCATCAGGCAGGCTTTTGTTCGAAAATAATGGACCGATAAAAGAATTTACGGATGGTTCACATTCAACGTGTTCAAAAGGTCATCTAATGAGTGGACCAGCTAGAATCTGCAGTGGGCCTCATCTAATGAACAGCCCAGATGTCTTACACGTGTGCTCTGTCTAAATGTTGTCAGTGGAGGGTGTGTGCGTTCTACAAAACTTTAAAGCCGTAGTCTGCCGAGTATGGTACGCACGTGGCATGCTTGGGACGAATTGGTATGCGCATGAGAGATCCATGCCGTTCATCGAGTGGGACCCATGGTGAGTTGTTCCTGGAACAAAAATCAGGTCTATCAGTGCATCATATGTTTACAAAAAATGGACGGATAAAAATAATAGTCAACCATCCACATTTACCGTGCGTGTGGCCCTCCTAGAAGGTGGATGGCCTGATTTTTAGGTTTATCTTCACTAGGGTGTCGCTGATGAGCAGCCAAAATCTCTCACACGTGTCACTTTGGCACGTGTAGGGCGCTTCCATCAGTGCAGTTGCAAGCAGCATTCATATGGACAATCTGAGGTTATCCGTGTCATAAACTCCGCTTTGCAAGGTCCTAATCCAAACCATCTGATCCATGCGCACTAGCTTTCTGAATCTGAACCGTTGACTACCCGCCGAACCTACAGCCAAGATCATCCGCTTATTCTGATTTTCTATGCCCTATCTTTAGTGGGACCCGCAATCTGAACAGTTCAGATTGAGCTGGAATATGTCACGTGTATGGTGGACGTGTGCATGTGTTTTAGTGTGGCATGCAATAGCATAGCGTGGCATGGTGCATCTACGCTTCTTTTCGCCGCATCGTTGCCTTAGAAAGGAGCGGGTAAGTTTTTAGCATAGACCCAAGGAGCACCAGCCTCTTTTTACTTCACCTGAACAAAACCTACGTAACCAAACAAGACCTCTACCAGTGCGGATAAACTTATAAAGATGAAAATACTCTCACATTTTTTGACAGTTACTTTTACCCTCGGAATTATTGGTATTTTTGTCTAAAATTCTATTTCCATACCCTACAAATATACTTTAACAGCGTAAGTTTTCAAGCATCGAAGGTGAAAAAAAAATAAAAAAATAAGGTGCAGCTGGAAGGGTCTACGGTGCTAATTTCTTCAAAAGGTAAATCACCTTTGTTGGTGCTCGGGTGTCCATTCTAACACGTGAAATGATCCGGTACTGCTTCAAGTACCATAAGCTTACTGTACGACACAAAATTTCGACCCATGTCTCACATGTGTATGAAATCAGAGCCGTGCAAGAGGTTGGGCCCATCATGAATGTCACATTGCATGAAAATAAGACAGATCCATGCATTATATGGGCCATACCATCAAAATAAATGACAGATGACAGTCTAATCCAACATACAAATCTGGTTCCCCTTAGATTATTGAGCGATGGCAAATATATATATATATTATATATATATATATATATATATAATATATATATATATATATATATATATATATATATATATATAGGAAAAGGTACAATGCGCTTGAGCTGATTTAATATGCCCCATAAGGTTCGAGCTGTGTGTGCCCCACCGTGATGCATTTCGAACATCTACCCCATCAGTCAGATGCACCATTCCATCATGAGCCTAGGTCTCTAAAATCAAGTCAATCCGTGACTTGTGTGACCACACCACATACAGAAGTGGGGAGGGGGCCGTGCACCATTAAAACATTCATAAATTTTTGAGGGCCCACCGAGATGTAGTTTGCAAATCCAACCCATCCTTATGTGTGTTCCACTTGAATGAGGGTTCAGACCAAGTTTTAGGCGCATGCAAAACTCAGGTGGGCCCCACCAAGTGCTTTATATGTTTTAACGGTGTCTTTACATAATTTTAGATGGTATGGCCCACCTGAGTTCCGTATACGGGTGATTTTTGGCATATCACATAATTTAAAGGGTACCCATCAAATGCACGGTGTTGATGGTCAAAACACATCACGGTAGGGCCCACACAGCTCGACCTCACGGGAGCTTATTGCCAGCTGCGAGCGCATTGTACCTTTTCCACACACACACAACACACACACACACACACACAACATATATATATATATTATATATATATATATATATATACACCAATAGAATCAAAGTCTCAGAGGTCTCACAGTAAATTTAATGGATTGTTTCATTTATATCATGAGATGAGATCAAGAATATTCTGTATGCATTAGCAGTAGAGAATCAAATCTCACTTGATTGGGTGTAAATAGAACAACGGTCTATAGAGAATTATACAGATTGTTGTTGGTTTACCTTCAATTGAAAATATTCCGTATGAATAAGTAGTAGTGAGTAGAGGTGTCCACGAGTTGAATCAAGCCGAGCGAGGCACAACTCGACTTGACTCGGCTCAGTCCTCGAGCCTAACTGGCCAACTCGTCTCGGTTCAGTCAGCGGCTCGGGCCAGTTTGAGTCAAAATCGAGCTGAATTCGCCTGTGCAACATTTTCACAAACACATAGACTGTACCTTCAAAATTTCGCCATATGTAAAACAGCAACAGTGGTTTTACAGGTATTTCATCAAACACCTTCTAAGCAACATAAAAATTACAAAAAAAAAAGGTTATTTGTTTCATATACATACCTTTCTTGCCACCAGCCACACTTCGTTGGGTCATTTCATCAAACACTTGGTAAGCAACATCAATATCAAAGTAACCGAGTCACCGAACTAGTTCGATCCAAGTTGAGCTGAGCTCGGGCAAGCTCGAACTCGTTTTGAAATTTTTTCAAGCTCAAAAAATCAGCTCAACTTGGCTCGAACTCGGTTTCGAATCAAGCTTTTTCGAGTCAAGTCGAGCAAGCTAACCAAGCTAACTCGGTTCATAAACAACCCTAGTAGCGAGCATTATATATGCTTAGGTTTAACATATAGTTTATCTGGGTGTTAACTTTATGAATGGTTTGGATGGCATATAAACATCATGTTATCTCCAAGAAGGTTTCAACGGTGGATGTTTTTGTTCCTATTATTCATTTGGTGCGGCCCACTTGAGTTTTGGATCTATTTGATTTTTTAAGTTCTATCCAATTGTAGTCTTTCAAAAAAGATAGGCATGAGTTTGTCCCAAGCATATCTATGGGCCTCACGTAGCTTTGAGCATATGTATATCTCTATGCCCAAGGTCACAAGCACCCCACTATTGTTATTCTATTAGTGAATTACAAATGAAGGCAGATACATCACCATCTCTCCTTTAAAATGGTGTATTTTATCCTAATCTAAATAGCCCGCTTATGAACATTAATCCAAAACTATATTTTATCCTAATCTAAATAGCCCGCTTATGAACATTAATCCAAAACTAAGCTAGTAAAGTGTGATAAATAAGGTGAAAATTGTAAAATTTTTGAGAAAATACACTACATAGCATTCTCATGGTATTCTCACTAGATTTTTAAATATCATATTTTTATTGCAATATAACTTGAAAATATTAAAAACTTTAAGAAAATTGTTATATATATATATATATATATATATATATATTATATATATATATATAATAATTTACAAGAAATATTTAATGTCAATGAATTTTTATTGATAACATCCCAAGCGAAACCTCAAAATTTGAATCAATGAAGAAATCGTTGAGTGCAAGATTTGTTACTATGTTAAATTGTTTACATTCAAGAAAAGTTGTATCAACATAAGCTATACTGAGTGATAATTTGAGAAATTAGATATTTATGGTTTTTTCTTCTCTCATCTCTTATTTATAATATTAAAATAAATGACTTTGATAGTTTGAACGACCACACGTGCGTTATGGTGCACACCATAAACTCTATCGAGGAGCAAACTACCTATCTATAGTTTACCCATTTATGATCGAACCTAGGGGAATAAGAATATTATATTTCCGAAGTTAGACCACTATCAAAGATGGCATATTTTTACCCAAAAACTAATAATAAATAATAACATGAGTGGTTTGTTTTCAGGTTAGTGCATACAAGAACACATTGTTTTACACAAATGAATTACATGTGCTAAATGGGCCACATATGCAACTATTTAAATTCAAATGCTCCACATGTGCATATATATTACCATTAATTTTTAAGTGTGCAACATGTGACATTATCTTAAAAATAAAGCACCTCCAATTATCTTAAAAATAAAGCACCTCCAATTATCGAGTGGACTTGTAACAGCCCACGCCCGCACTGTATGATATTGTCCGCTCTGGGCACAGCCCGCACGGTTTTGTTCTTGGGATCGCCCCAAAAGGCCTCATACAGTATAGGGTGACAACTCTACATATAAAACCACGCACTTCAACGACACTTCCGATGTGGGACAAAGCTTCACCTTCACTGTGTGCACAGTAGCCTGCCAGCCACAGTAGCCTACCAGCCATCTTGGGGCCCTCCCACATGTGTGCCCGCCCACACGTGAACATAGTGACGGGGCGTCACAATATCCCCCACCGAAGGCAGAGCCGTCCTCGGCTCTGATACCATTTGTAATGGCTCACGCCCGCACTGTATGATATTGTCCGCTCTGGGCACAGCCTGCACATTTTGTTCTTGGGATCGCCCCAAAAGGCCTCATACAGTATAGGGTGACAACTCTACATATAACCACCACAACTTCAGACAGCACTTCCGATGTGGGACAAAGCTTCACCTCCACTGTGTGCACAGTAGCCTGTCAGCCACAGTAGCCTACCAGCAACACAGTAGCCTGCCAGCCATCTTGGGGCCCGCCCACATGTGTGCCCGCCCACATGTGCCCGCCCACATGTGACCACAGTGACGAGGCGTCACAGGACTACACCATAGGAAATCATAATGATTGACCATTAATAGGCCACAAAAGGTTTGGATTAAGTTGAGATTTGTTTTTTTACCTTCATCAAGGCTTATGTCACCTTATCAAAAGATTGGACGGCAAGTAAACACTATTGAAACATTAATGTGTGCTCTAAGAAGTTTTTAACGGTAGTGTCTTCAATCAACCCTGTTTCCTAGAGTATGGTCCACTTGAGAGTTGGATCTTCTTCATTTTTGGGATCATGCCCTAAAATTATCTTTAAAAAAGGATGAACGGTGTAGATACAGAATACATATGTCAAATTGGGCTCCTTGTAATGGACGTCCATGATTTTTCAAATTTTGGACATGGAATTCAACGGATGTCCGGACTTTTGAGAGGATGGATGGACAATAGGTATGGTTATGTTGAGATTTTGTGTCACTTTTAAATGCATTTCAGTCCAAAAATATTCAATTTTTGTGTGACAACTGCATCCAAGGACATGGACATCTTTGTCTCAAATGGACCTCTCTTTTTCTACGTATTATTGGAAGATCTTCATATGTAATTTGGTGGGCCATGGCACGGTCCTTACGAAAACTGCAGAAACACATGCATTGTACATGCACATTAGTCAAGACCATCCAAATTGTGGGCCCCATGGTGGAGATATCTATTGGTGGACCTCCAGATTCGCTGATGAACTAGTCCTTGATACTTTCTTGTTTAATATCGTCAAGGTGACAATTACATTCTAGCCACTCTAAATTTCGTGGAAAAAAGCTGGAAAAACCTCCAACCATTGATCAAATAATATTAGTCATTTGATGTGAATTCCATTGGCTAGTTTCATGGGGCTCACTTCGATCTATCTCGAGTGTTGGTTGATGCAGGGAAGGACGTGTTGAGGTCGAGCACTGTTCCTCCAGAGGATAGCTATTCTGAATCCACATAACTTCTCTGGACACCTAACAGAGATATCAAAACTAGAATAATTTTAAAAAATTCATAAATTAATTGATGATTGATATAAATAAGCTTACAACCCTTTAAATGGAGATGTTAAATCTTAAAAGAAGTTTCGAAATTAAACTACAACTAAAACTTCTAGAGATTGTGACTTATAAATACTAAACATACTATTTTTAGGTGGTCATAATTCCTACTAGTCATCGTGGTTTTTGGACCAAATGAGTATCTTATTTGCCTCAACAATGTGATTCTCCTTAATTATTCTAAGCATTTTTCATATTAGACGCAACTCTTTAAAATTGAACGGATGAAGAGTTACAATCAAACTAAAGCTTACTAAAAATAGTAAAAATAAAATTTTGGATGAAATCTCACAAATTCAGCGTGTTGCCATCTAGCAGGGTTGGGTGGCTAAAGTAGCTCGTCCTATCCAAAATTACATATAGTCCGGTTTGTGAGATATGTCCGTTTTAAAGTTCCGATGGTCTGGTTCACCGAGCCTTTTCTAATCCATCTTAGCTATGAAATTGTCCACAACCCACTCTACATCATTGGTCCTAAATCGGAACTTCTGACCGTCGGATCATTGATCAAATAATCCTCAGATGTGAGCTGGATTGCCAGGTCAGTGGGGCCCACCCAGACCGGGTTTTCCGAGTGGTGGTAGTCCATCTGTCCTTACATCAAATCCAACGGCTGGCAAGTCCTTATAGTGGAAAATTTGGTGTGAGTGATCTACACTGGATCGATAATCATATATTCGGGACCATTGTTTCTCACTTAAATTAAAGAGGTATTGCATCTCGTGAGTGGTCCATTTATAGCCGTCCTTTCCCCTTTTAGAGTGGGCCACTTTATATCTCATTTTTGGAGTTGAATAGTCAGATCTAAGTACGCACCATGATTACCCAAACTTAGAGGTGGGCCACAAAAAAATCAAGAACAATGATCATGACGCTGGCAGAAGTTTGAAATTGTTCAAAAATGCAAGACAAAGAAAGGCTATTATCAGTGCGTTTGCCACAACTTACTACTTATGTGGCAACTCATCCACACGAGAAATGATAACATCCATGCATTGCATATGAGTTTTCACACACATCCCCGTCCTTCCCGGCAACTTGCCCCTTGTGGGTCCCACCAATCCACTCAATAGGTGGGCCATCAGTTATCTATTGTTTTTCAACGGTGGGGCCTGGCTGATGAGTAGATCAGATTGATTTTGACACTTGAGTAACCTTTCTCGTGTCCCCCACCTTCCACATGGCTCTCTATCAGGACAGAAGAGATGGGCTTTTATGCAGCATTCTGTTCGTGATTGCCAATCTAGACCGTCCAAATTCTAGGCTTTGATGCATAGGACCATACCCAAAAACACCTTACCGGCTAATTAACGAACCATCTAACAATGTTCAGCGGTCCAAGTTCATCCAACGGGAAAACAGATGGTTAGGATCAACCGATGAGTGAGATTTTCGGTTTCTGTCCTATCCACAATGTGGCCCATTACTTGGACGGTCTGGATCAGCGTCTATTTATTATACAGTGACCACGATTGAGTTGCCACTGTTTAGTGCAGAGTGAACATTTTGTTGGACTGCTGTATGTAAATCTTCTGGAGAACAGGTCAGGTGCAGTCAGATGTATACTAACTTTTTGTACAACCAGGTTTTTCCTGCCAACGTGCCATCGTTGTAGGACATCCTTACCATGAAAAAGGTCGGTCCCACCATGAAGATCACTTTCTAGAAAATCAGACCGTCCAATCATCTGGTGGGACACACCAGGTGATCAGACGGACTGATTTTTGTGCCAGGTGATCTTCATTGTGGGGCCCACTTCTTGCATGGTACGGATTTCCAACACGTGGCATGTTAGCTTAATTCCTTTGTACCTGATCAGTTCTTGAGATTGAAAGCTCACACCGGATAAGAAGGCACTAGATGCCCTCGAATCTACACTGCCCATCGAACGGGTAATAGGGATTGACTTACATGATAGATCATCACCATTTCGAAAATGGTGGTGACTCATCCTCCTCGCACCTGGCAATGATTTACAGCTATCCAGACCATCCAAATTGTGGGACACAATGCAAATGGTGTACTTCTCGAAAAATACGCCGATCTAGTAATCTTAACTATCCAATTGATGGCTAACACGTGGACGGTTTAAATTAAAAAGTGAGCCGTCCAAATTCGAAATGAAGAAAAAATAGATGGTTTCTATCATCTTCTTAGTTTACTTTTTAGTTTATGCTCCATCCACTGTTGGTCTATCGATTAGGACGGTATGGGTGGCCGTACAACTATGCCATGTGTACGGTTAGATAGTCACCACCAGTTAAAAAATGGGGATATTCTGTCTTTCTGTAAAATATTAAATAGCCGGAATATCTTGTTTCGTGCAGGGGAGTTATTTTATAGTCTGGCAGCGTAGGACACATGATATGCAGGCACTCAGAAATTGCATACGTGGCAACAATCCTAAAATAGGAGCCCACTGTCGACAAGTCACAGTCCTAAAATAGGACCATTGAATATTTTCCAATTTTAACCGTCCATCAATTTCCAAGTGCACATGTATCATCCATCACACACCGCCAGAGTATCAACGTTTCTCTCTCTACTACGTAGGGTGTCGATAGGCCGGGCTCGGGCCTGAAAATTCAGAATTTTGAATAGCGCCCGGCCCGAAACAGCTCAAATACGGGCCCGGACCTACCACAGGCCCGGCCTGGTGACAGCCCTACTCCTACGGGGCCATGTGATGGGAAGCACCTGGGTATTTTCGTCTTTTCAGCTTCCGGGAGTAGTATTGCTTGTTTGGCTCTGGCGGAATGATTGTCCCGGACATGCGTTTCCATGTTTCAACTAAAATTCTGTCGGCTCCTTCCCAGCTCTTGATTTTAGAATTTCCTAGTAGGAGCCCACTAAAGGTGGACCCCATCTGATGTCCATCAAAGTATCCATTTTTCTATACATTAATCGGATGGTCGTAATCAAAGTGAGTTTTTAGAGATTGGACAATTAACGGTGGACCCCATCTAATGTACGATCAAGATCAATGATGATATTTGCTAGTTTAGTAATACATGGTGTACATTTTTCAAGCTTTAAGGTTAATTTTTAGATGGATGGACAATTAAAGGTGGACCCAAACAGTGGACAACAATAAGAACTTCCCTTGTACATTAATTTAAACCATTAAATTTCATAGCCATTCATCCTATGGTCAAGCTCATCTCAAATGTAATGGTCAAGCTCATCTCTAACATGGGTTCCTAAGAGGTATGGGAATGAAATGTGGACCCACATAACATAACGGGTGTTTCAAATAATTGATTAGGCCTTTATGAAACAAACAATGTACTAGATTTATTAATGTTGTCAAATGTAAGTGATGTCGTCATACAATTACAATATTAGATAAATATTATCTATACATTATTATTTGTCATTATAATTGAAAAACCAAATAAGCCTGTACGTGAGTTCATTTATAATTTCTTTTTCTTTTCTTTTCTCATACTGCTACTCGTCCATTAGTCTTATGAATATGTTAATTCCTTAACTACCCAACACCGGTCCAATTAATTACAGCCACCTAATTATCTTAACCATTGTTGGACCTCTTCTAATATAATCAATTTGAACCATCCATTTTCACTATCATGGCTTATCACCCAATTGGAGTGATTTTTTTAGAGGAACAATTAATTGTGTAGATGACCCAAATCATTGATTGTGCTTTTCTAGTTCATTGATAAGGGACCATAATTTTTTCCTATTCCTTATTAAATCGTTCAATCATCTAATCAAGGTAATTTTTTAGAGAGATCGATATTTGTTGATCAGGTGGGACACATGATGGAAAAAATAAATCAACGGTCACATTGTTCACGATGATCAATTGATACCGCCATTAATGCGACGATAATCCAATGCTCAAAATAGAGATTCGCTCTGCACACCATGGCCCACCTATACGCAACGTGGCGCAACGTATCCAGCTAATATCTCAAGAAACATCGGCGGGAATCTCATTAATGGCAAATTTCTAAAATAGTAATGTCAGTGATACGGCCCGTCGGGCGTGACCATTTTTTAAGCCGGCAGTAGGGTATGGTCAGGATTTTCTTGGACACTCGGCATAGGTGCGTATCGCTTTTTTTCCTATCCTTTCTAATACGTCCTTAGCCATTAAACCACTGGCCCAAACCTTCGATTTCGCCCGTGGTTTTGCGACTTAGGATCGGGTTGAGTCGGGAAGGAACCTTGACTCACTGAGTGAATAACTCGTTCGAGTCAAGATGAGTCACGAGTCATGTTGCTTTTAATTAAATGCAATTCCTTATAAATGCCCTCACGGGATCTCTCCTTCATGAATTTGATGCTTCTCGTGGGATCTTGAATTCCCCTAGGGAATATTTATGAAAAGAGAGTAATTTGATACTCTGGTAGAGTGTGGTGGTTGATACGCAGGTACTCAAAATTATCCATGTGATATGCATTTACTCAAATTAAATCAACTAAGCTATGGAACCACTGTCTCTAAATTAAATTCACTAAATCAGATTGTTTGAAAATTTCTAACTTTTTATTATGGACACTGGCTTACTAGAATAGGACCATTGGATGTTTTTTAACCGTCCATTTCTAACCGTCCATGAAGTGTCCACTATTCAGGGAACCGTAATTTGGACAGTTAAACTTGAATTACTTTTATGTCAAGTCTGCAATTGCTAAGTGCCTGCGTATCACCTACCATGCTCTCTCAGAGTACCGATTTTTCTTAAGAAACTGTTACTCCAACGGTAACTTTTTAAATGACCAAAATACCCTTTTGCTTGCATCACCATTTCTTTCCAAGGGAAAATGTTACCTCCAACGGTAGTACGGTAGTTTAGACGTTGAGTCCTTTGTGAGTTAACCACCATTTTGAAGATGGTGGTGACTCATCCTCCTCACATATGGTGAGGGTGTGCACCTATCTAGACCGTCCAAATTGTGGATGGAGTATATTTGTAAAATCGAACTGATTGAGCAATTTTAACAATCCAATTGATGGCTATCTAATGGATGGTTAAAAGTGAACTAGTAATGGTCCAAATTAAGGAAAAAAAAATCAGGTGTTTGATATCATCTTGTCAGTCTAATTTTAGGTTTGTGCTCCATCCACAGTGGATTCAGAAAGTTAGACGGTCTGGATTGCTTTACAACTATACCATGGGTTGTTGAAGAGTCACCCTCATCTTTAAATGATGCTAAACTAACATTGTAGGCTATCTGTGAGCTCACATGCCGTACTTTTTTCCTACAAATGAGTAACCCATCCAAGCCGTGAAAAAGGTGGGCCTCATCATGTAGATCACCTAGCACCAAAATCAGTCCGATCCTCTCATCCAGGGTTCTACACATCGAAATCAATGGACAGCTGACTGTAATGACTTCAAATACAGATGTGGTCCACCTGATTGATCGATCGGCCTGAAATTCACGCCAGGAGATCTTCATAAAATTTTCTAGCTTCTGAACGGCTCAGATGTCCTGTGGATGTAACATGTTCTGCTTAGCATGCTGCAGGTGCACGTGACGATTCCTCAAGAAAACAAGACTATATGCTAAGCCCACACGTGTGTAGGAGGCATGCCATTCGCATGCTTGCATGTTTGGTCAGATCTATCCATCACGTGGGTTCCACTGTTTAGATCTTCAGCACAAAAGTCAGCCCATTTCACACCGTAGGTGGGCCACAGCATCTACAAAAATAAAAGGCTGGAAAGTAGTCTCAGTTGTCAGTTGACATTTGTACATTGTGGGCCAATAAAATAAAATAGCCACACAGCCTCTTTTTTAGGCAGAATATGTTGGCATTGTTTCCAACCGGATGGAAAGCTCAGATCTCACACACGTGTCTATACTGGCACATGTACATGCAAAAGGATGGGCTGGATCCATGCACGTGTATGCAAATACGATTGCGGGTATGGATACTGGTCAGGTGCAGTCAGATATATGTACCCATTTTCAAAAACACTGATGGAAGCCCCATCGATGGTTTGATCCATCGTATCAACGGTCTGGATCATCGATCTACTGATTCTATTGTGCAAACTGATGGATCAGGGCCATTATTATCTCCTTAATGGTAATGTAAGGGGTAGTTTTGTCATTTTGTAGACAGATACTTATTCGGGTTTGGAATCTGATGGCTGTAAAAGCTTGTCATTTTGCTTGAGGAAAGCATCCCCTCTGTCCTCTTAAACAAAATCCGGTGGATATCAAGAGGTGGGCCCCACCTTCACAACCCTCTCCCGAGAATCCTTATCCCTGTATTTCCGAAAGGAATATTTGTATTTATTTCCGCTATTCAGTGGTCTCGAATCCTCAAGACCACTAGAAAGTGTACTCCCAGGGCCTCCTACCTTGCATGGGGGCTAGGGGTGTACATCAAGTTGAACCGAGTTGAGCTGGCCTTAGCTCGACTCGGCTCGACCACTAGCTAACCTTAGCTTGAACTCAGCTCGGCTCGGTCCTTAAGCTTGACTGGCCAGCTCGGCTCGATTCAGTTAGCAAATTGGGCCAGCTTGAGCAGAGTTTGATCCAAGATCGAACCGAGTTCGCCATTGAGGCATTTCCACAAACACCTGAACTGCAACTTCAAAATCTCACTATTTTACAAACAGAGGCAATGATTTTACAGGTATTATCAAACACCTTCTAAGCAACATAAACACACAAAAAAAAAAAAAAAAAAAAAAGAGAAAAAGGGTATTTGTTTTATATACATACCTTCCTTGCCACCCGCCATATTTCGTTGAGCCATTTTATCAAACGGTTGGTGAACAACATCAATGGCAAAGTAACCGAGTTTCCAAACTGGTTCGATCCAAGTTAGATTCGAGTTGGATTTGATCCGAGTCGAATTGAGCTGGGCCTGCTCGAACTCGGCTCGAACTCATTTTTGAGCTCAAAAAATCAGCTCGAACTCAACTTCAAACCGAATCGAATTGAGCTTTTTCGAGTCGAGTCAAGCGAGCTAACCAAACTATCTCGGTTCGTGTATACCCCTAATGAGGGCCTTCTCTCCAGTGGGCCCACTCCGCATGATGGCCCTATTTAGACAATTACCGTCATCCAAATAATGGAAGTTTGATCGTTGACCAACGGTCAGGATGTGATATTGGTGGGCCACTGGGACATCCAGCCAGTCAGTCTTGGGGCATCAAGAGCGAGACCAACGGTCAGGATGTCAGATTTGGATTGGAGGTCCACCAAATTATGTAGCGCTGCGAGTTACAATACAAAATCCAAAAATTGATTTCCAAGCACGTGGCAAACAACGAGGATAGCTAAAAGGGAATCAAAGCGATTCGTTTTTATATTGAAAATGCTGAGTCATTCGCGTGAAAATAGATCGAAAAGAAAATTCGCAGTATGGTTGATAACTAGGAAAACGTGTAGCCAATCTGATCCATTCATCATGTGTGTCCCACCATTATTATTCATATAAATAAAATAAAAAAACCTAATTCTTATGTGACGTCCACTATTTCTGGTCTTTCGTTGAACCATCTATTTACCTCGTATACAGACCGCCAAGGCTAATTTCTTTTGTAGCATCTTAAAGGTGGGCCACACCAATGAGTATAGCTTGGATCTCGCACGTATATGCTAATTTAGCACGTGTGTCGCAAATCACTTCTTTAATCTTGCCGCGTGTCAATCGCACTAACCTTCCATTTTTTTTATAATTTATTTAAGCAGAAAAGAGAAAGTCTCTTTGATACTCTGGTAGACTGTGATAAATGATACACACGCATATAGAAATTGCATGGTTGGAAAGCAAGTGATTCAAATTAAACGGTCCAGATTATGTGCTAGAATCTAGATGTATGATGAAATTGTAATTAAGATCATTTGATATTTTGACTATCTGATTGCTGGACATTTATTGGACCGTTAAAATAGGTAGTATCCTATTTCAACAAATAAGTATAACGAATCGGTGATTATAATTGTTGTAACAATCTGATTTTGATCATTTAATATAAATACGGTGGATCCAGAAATTTAGACGGTTTAATTTAAGTTATTGTAATCCACATATGCAATTTTGGAGTGCTTGTATATGAAACTCCATACCCCGCTAGAGTATGAAATAACTCGTTGAAGGAAACCGGCAAAATCATTACCTTTGAAAGAAACGATTCTCTTGGTTGAGGGAAAAAGCATCTTCGACAGCAGTATTAGGTTACGATTGCCACGTGTTAAAATCCTATTGTACGATAACAAAGGGCGTATATCACGTCCAACATTCCTCCGCCATCCATTTCTCTGCGTAGTAAAAACAATTACAATACGTAAGATTCTCTTCTTATATTCTAGATAAATGATTCTTATAATAAAAAGGTCTATGATGTATAAGATAGGATCAAAATCTAATCGTCCATTTGTTACGAGGTAGTAAATGAATGCGGACTGATATATTGACTATTTATTTTTGAATGATACATATTTGATTAATACAACCGTTAGATATCTTGATTTATGAGTTGTAGCTTATTCATGTAATGGCCCACAAGATAGAAGGTTCTGATTATCCGATGATACATTATGTATACTTTTATAAGGTATTGGATTAGACTTTTTATGTTACAGCACTATATAACTTATTATTATTATTATTATTATTTTGTTAGCTTGGTAGTACACCCCACTGTCAGTTCACACTTCACCATTAGCCACCCCCACTGGGATCGATACCAAGACCTAAGTGTTGAAACGAGGAATCTTTCACCCAATCTACCACTTGAGCTATAGATTAGGGTGTAACTCATTTTTATTATTGGAAGCCAACGAAGTCACTGACCTTATCATAAGTTTATGCATCATACGCACATATGTATTTTTTCTTTAACACTCTCGGACATCTGAGCCATTTAAAAGGCGGATCTCATTGATGAGATTATCGGATTTTAAATTTAGCTAGGCTATTAGAATTGTTGGTGGTCGATTTTCGACAACATTTATGCGGGTGTGTTAGAATTAGATTTTCGGCTCAATTTAAACCAAACAACTATGACCCCAAGCCAAGATAGACAAATACGTAGTGTATGACCGATATCTGATGAGATCGATCATATATTCATATACTCGTTCAATGTGTAAATAAGATCAGGTAATATTCGGAAGTTAGGATTCATCCAGGTTACTACACCTTTGACTTTTATATAAATGTATTTTTCATTGCCGATAAATGGAAATGATAAGAGGTATAGTTGATTAGTCAATCGTGGAAAACAGCTAAACACCTTACCGAATGAAGAACTAGATTCAATGTACAAGCATATAATCAAATTACAGATAAGATTACCAGCTACTTGATTAACATCATGGATTATACTACATAATGTAAATATCGGGCTGAAAGTAACGAATTACATTAAGAAATGTAATTTACTTAGCAGAGAAAGTAAAGAATTACATTATGAAATGTAATTTACTTAGCAAGGAAAGTAAAGAATTACACTATAAAATTTAAATTGATTGATAATTGAAAATAATTATATGGTTTGATTGGATTGGTAAAAGACGAATTCTTTCCGCTAAAATATTCCTTTGTTATTTATAGTTTTAATCCGACCATTCAAATCATTCTCGCGTTTTGACGGTTACTATAGCCATTCACCACTATTCGAGTTCCTCTATCATGTATCCCGTAACTACTCCTTCGCAATTCCTTTTTTATCTTAGATCCTTACTCTTGCCCCTGTGGTAAACTCTCAAGATCAACACCTTGTCAAGGGTTCGAGTATACATAGGTGGTGAAATCCCACTAGCAGCGTGAGTGTGTGGGAGTGTGTGTGTATAATTCCCCTTTTATCAATCGTTCTAGACAGTGACACGGCATTGTTTGATATATTTCTACTACATTTTTTCTCTGTTAGCTTGTTAGTACACCCCATTGCCAGTTCACACTTCACTGTTAGCCACCCCCACTAGGTCTTGGTACCAAGACCTCAGTGTCCAAACGAGGTATCTACATACGTAATTTGTGGGCCAGGGAAAATTCACCACACTGAAAATATGGTGCTGATCGTTACATCATTCTCGTACTTTTAATGGCTTAATTACCCTTACTTGCAATAAATTTAAAAAGCATCATGTGCTACACTTGAATGGTAGGAAAACGAGTACAACCAACTCAGTTTCGGAACTCCAATTATTTTAACTGTACTTCGTTGTTAGATAACATGTTGGCCTATTAATAGAAATGGTGGGGCCCACCATGTTAAAAAATTACATTGACAGTGGGATGTATTATTTTATACCATGAGTAGCTCAAGATGGGACCCACCATACGAATGGTTCACATTGACAGTGGGATGTATTATTTTATAATCAAAACTAACCATCTGCTTAACATGAAATTTCGATTGGATGGTTGTTACCATCCAATCAATCTAATTATTTCAAGATGGCCCTTGAAGTGCCTCCTAAGCCCAATGCACGGTCCAGATTAAATGATTAGACTGTCCACGTGCCCCTTAACATTTCTCAACCGGCAATATTCTTATAATTTCTGACATTAAGAAAGATTTGAGGGTAAAAAGGGAAAAGCCAAAAAAAGTGAAGAGTAAAACCGAAAGGCCCCAAAAGTCATATTCACAAAATCAATAGAAAAACAACTTTAATATTATTACACAGGAAAATGCTCCAGTGCTCCAGAGCATCATATCTTATAGTGCTCCTAGTTGCATAGATTCACTTGGATAGTCTAGTAAATTCATCTGAACCGTCCGTTAAGTTCATAGCGAAATTCATGATTTACCTTGTAAAAATCACACTGATCAGATGATCTAAACCATATTTGATTTGGCCTTACTTTCTACAGCCATCATCTTTCCAAGCTATGGATGGGATGGTTATGATTGCCTAGAAAAAGTGATTCTTTAGAAACTAGAGCAATCCAAGGTGGTCCCTAACATATAGATAGACCAAAATTTTGACTGGGCATTTTTTGTTTAAATGATCTTGACCGTCCATGTTTAATGATGTTGATCGAACGGTTAACATTCTTTCTATCGCTTTGATTTTTTTATGATAGCCTATGAAACGTACGATGGAACTTATGAACGGTCTAGATCAATGGATTGGACTGTTTAAGTGTCCCATCACAATTACTAGAGCTGTAACTTATAATGCTCCGGTGGAGTGTTTTTCTATTTGAGATTTAAAATAATCCCTGCTTTTTCCTGTGCTTACCTACTCCACCAAAGAATCTTGCGAGGAACCCAAAAATAATTCAAAATTAAAATATTACATTGTGCGGCTGACACAATACACTAAATTGTGGCAACTCACATATCTTGCACATGGCATGCATGCACACCAATCGGGCCCATCCGAAGGGTGGGCCATGGGATGGAGTATAAACATAAATTCACATTCTGCAGATGATCCCCACCATCCAACTTAGAATATAAACAGAAATTCGGACACTGCATATGAAGTCATTAACAAAACTCTTTAATAATATTATATCTTACATTAAAAATAATAAATTAATGAAAAAGTAGAAGAATCATTAGAAACATAGATTTAAGCATTAGAGTCAAAACATAGAAAAAGATTAAAAATATAGAAAATAATATTATAAACCATGATTCAATCTGAACTAGATGGGAATGAATAACTCGGTGATAGATGTTTTGCGTTTCAACATTAAAATTTTAATTTCAAGTACTTATATAAAATTACATGAGTGTTTAAAAAGTAATAATAAATAAATAATTAAATTTAACTCACTGTTACCTATTAAGTCAAGTCAAATCAATATGAATACATAGCTTACTCCTACTCGGGTGGTAGACTCTCAGGAGTTTCAACAACCGGTCAAGGGTTTGAGTATTCATAGGCGGTGAAATCCTACTATTGTGTGAGTGTGTGGGTGCGTGTGTTAAAAAAAAAAAAAAAAAAAAAAAAACTTTGTGATAAATGTTATGCTTTTCAATGTTGAAATTCTATATTCAAATACTTATATAAGATATATACAAGTGGTTAAGGGCGATCTTGATAAATCGCTGGTAAAGAAGTAATTAATACTTTTTTTTTGCTTTTTTGAAAATGAGTGAATAATTTCACCTAGAAAATTGGTCAAAAAATATTGACTTAAATCCGTGGGTCCCACTATAATGTATATAATATATTCGTGTCGTCCATCTATTTATTAGAATATTTTAGGGCATGATTCGAAAAAATGAAGAAGATCCAATGCTCAATTAACCCACATGAAAGGAAACAATGGACTTAATTTGTCCACCATTAAAAGTTGATTCTTTTACTGAGCCCACATTGAAGTTTATTCACTGTCTAACCCGTTCATAAGGTCACATAGACATGGATAGTTGATATATATATATATATATATATATATATAAGCCTAATCTAAAACTTCTAAGAGCCTCAACAAGTTTTTAATGGTAGGCATTCTATTTTCACAATTTCGTGTGGTGTGGTCTACTTGAGCTTTGGATTTACTAAATTTTTGGGCTCATGCCTCAAATTCATTTGGCATAATGAATGGGTGGTGTGGATAAACCATACACATTTTGGTGGGCACCATATTTATTTTACAAATTCCTTAATTTAAGTGTTTGAAAAGTAACCAGTAAAGTCAGCATTAGAATAGATGCAGGTAATTACCTTGGTAAATAATGATTACTCATTTACAAAGTAATTACATTTGAGCCCGAAAATCAAACGGGCCTTAAGTAACTGATACTTATTAAGTCAAATCAATATAAGTTTATATATGTCATGGGTTCAACTCATGCTTAGGTAAGGTTTTTTTTTTTTTTTCTTTTTTTTTTCCAGGGGTTAGTTTGTTAGTACACACTCCATGTTAGCCACCCCCGCTAGGGATCGATACCAAGAGAGCAAGTTAGAGTTGACTCGACTCATGCTCTTCTACCGAGTATAAGTCAACTCAACCGATGTTCGATCCACTCGACTTATGTTCGAGATGACTCAAATGACTATGAAACTCTATGTTTATGTGTTGTTATAAATTTTATTGAATTAGGGTGATTTATCAAATCAACGTCTGAGAAATTCATGGACTAATGTTTCAACGGTGTTGATTGAATATTTTATTTAGGGTGTTTTGCCTTTATATGCGACGACACGACGGTGACATAAGCCGTCGAAAAAAACCAGCGTTTCATTTCACTTCTTCCAACCGAATCTTTTATTTTTTTAATGCTCATCACCCGGTTTTAGCTAAAACCGCTTTCTGGATTCCAGATTCCGGTTTTTTTTTCCGGTCCGGTTCTTTTATATCCTAAATGGTATTATACATATCAGAAGCACTCAAAACCGTACACCTTAGAATCTTTAAGAATTTGTATTATGATCCAAACCTATAAAGAGGTAGGGCTGGAAGACAGTAATTACAACAATTGGATAATCATGACCGTTGAAATTCCAACATGAGCAGTTAATTCCAAATTAGATTCAAACGTTAGGTCTTAGATGTTGTGATTGTGGCCCATTCATGATTCCTGATGCATTTTTATGATGATCGAAACCACGCATCTGACGGGATCTTGCATTGATTAGATACTAACCAAAACTCTCTTACATCAGACGGTTATAAACATCCCATCAGATGAAGCTTTCCTCACTGTGTTCCGTTTCTGATTTTGTTTTTTAGCGTTCATTTGTAGACCACAGATTGAATGATTAGGATCGTCCGAAAAGTGTTGGATTTTTGTCTTATGGTCCATTCACTGCTGTACCCACTGAATGAACGGTTGAGATTATGTCCATGCATGCACGTGTGCATAAATGATATGGACGCAAGGTACCTCTTATGCCACCAGGGTCCAGCGACACTGGATCAGCTACCTAGGATTAGAAGCGAGAGAGATTTTTTGTACATGGCCCATTCATGTCGAGATCAGCCACTTTAACGGTTGTGATCTGCTGTATATAGCGAGAGTACGATTTCAATTCGTGCTCCGGCGGTGTACCTTACCGGTCCTCCTGTATAAATCCCGCTCTCTTGCTCGATCGAGAGAGAGAGAGAGAGAGAGAATGGGATCGTCTTCGGGTTTGAGCTTGGGTTTTGAGCCGAGTTTTACAGCGAAGACGATCGTCGGATTTCTCAGAGAGGTTTCGTCGACGGGAGATTTCGGGAAGAAGCTGTCGAAGCTGGAAGAGTACGTGAAATGTTTGGAAGAAGAGCGGAGGAAGATCGACGTTTTTAAACGCGAGCTTCCTCTCTGCATGATTCTCTTAAACGATGGTGAGATTTTTGTTTCACTTTTTGAAATTTTCATTTTTGGGAGTTGGGTTTTGATTTTTGTTGGATTTTGACATATGGGTCTTATTTTTTCCCGGGTTTTGATGGATGGATTCTATTTTCTTTCTGGATTTTGATAGATTTGGTTTTTGCGTTGTTTTGCCAAATGGGTCTTTATTTTTAATTTTATAAAAATTTTGATAGATGAGTTTTGGTTTTTGCTTGGTTTTAAAAAATGGTGTTGATTTTTTCTGGATTTTGATAATTTGGTTTTAATTTTTGCTGGATTTTGACAAGTGGGTCTTGTTTTTCTTTTTGTGTGATGATGTTTTTGCAGCGATTGAAGCTATGAAAAAGGAGGAAAAGCAATGCAGGAGTGAGAATGAGAACGACAGGCCTATTTTGGAGGAATTCATGCCTGTTAGAAGTAAAATCGGTGAAGATGGAGGCTTAAAAATGGAAAAGGATGGCGGAGATAAGATGAACTGGATGAGCTCCGCTCAGCTCTGGAGTGATAATAATAGTCCTGATAATGATAATAACCATAACAATAAGAAAAATCAATTAACAGATATGAAAAAGGTAATGAAATTTTCATTTTATTGGAATTTTTTATTTTTAATTTAGTAATTTGCTGATATATGTTTTTTTTTTAATGTCAGAAAGAGAAAGAACACAATCAGACTATAGACGAAAATCTATTTCCGGGATGTAATTATAAGAGTGGGGGAGGGGCATTTATGCCATTTAAGGGATTATCAGGCTCTCTGGTCAGTAGGAGGAAGGCAGAGGAGGCGGCGGTGCCGGCACCAAACCTCTCTCTTTTGTCTTCGGAAATTAAGAGCCCGAACGTCGAATCAGGTGGTGGTAGTTTGAATTCGAAGAGCAGTGGCAAGGATATGGTGTCCCCATCAGCAACTGCCCAATCAAACTCGCAGCCGCCGAGGAAGGCCAGGCGGTGCTGGTCACCAGAATTACACCGCCGGTTCGTCAGTGCGCTGCATCAGCTAGGCGGTTCACAAGGTTAGAATAGAATTTTAAAAAATCAAATAAAATTTGAAATTAATTATTGTTGGATTGTAGATATGACATACTTGAGATGGGTTTTTCTTGAATTGATGAATCTTCAGAAATGGAAAACAAATGCTCAATTTGAAATTAATTTCCTTTTTTTTTTTTTCTGAAAATGGGAATTATATATTTTTTTTGTTTTAATTTATTTGATTTGGTTTTTTGTTGTAATTACTTGAGTTTGCAAAAATAGGATTCCAATGATTGGTGAAACTGTAAATCTTAATTTCTTTTTGTTAATTGGAATGTTTTGGATTTTCAAGAAAATGGATGTGACTAAAACCAATCAGATCGGCAGAACAATAATTGTTCTTGAATTTGGCATGACATGTCTGATTTGGGTTCTTTTATGTTTTGTGGAATGGCTGCTTGAATCTACAGAATTTGAAATTATTAAATTGGTGAATTGTGTGATGATTTTACTATGCATCTGATTTTTTATTTGTTTTTTGGCACAGTGGCCACTCCCAAGCAGATCAGGGAATTGATGAAGGTGGACGGACTGACCAATGATGAAGTGAAGAGTCATTTGCAGGTCAGTTGTTTTTTTGTTTTTTTTTTTTTTTTTAAAAAAAAAAATTAAATTAAATTATGATCTTTAATTTTCTCTTCCTCCTATTTTATTCAGTTTTTGGATGAGATGATGATGAAAAGCTGGTCCTTGTGTTTTTCAGAAGTACCGGTTGCATACCCGTAGACTTCCGGCTGCTGGGGCAGCCGTGACGAATCAGCAGGTCGCCATGATGGGAGGAGTGTGGGTCCCCCGCAGCAATTACCACTCATCAAAGCCGATCACTTCCCAATCGAACTCTCCACAAGGCCCGCTTCAGTTAGCTGGTGCTGCCCGAGCAATCTCAGCTGCAGGGGGTGACAGTGGTGAAGATGAAGATGAGAAGTCGGAGAGCTATGGTTGGAGAGGCCACCTTCAAAGATCGGTTGACGAAAATACAGAATGATGGTTTAGCAGATGCATAGATAGATCACTTGAGTTTTGCAGATACTATACTGTGGGAGTCGGGACTCAGGAGTAGAATAATACACTATACATTAGGATCTTGAGAGAGAATCTTTCAATGAACGGAGTATGGAGCTTTCGCCCGTGAAATTTTGGAGGTTTTGATAGATAGGTTCGGTTTCGCTTTTCTTTTATTTACTGGTTTAAGCTGTTGTATAAGGAGCATCATGTAACATCTACCAGAAAAAGGCCGACGTTTCCCGATACATAATCTGGTTTTGAATATATACAGTTCCATTTCCAAAGCTGAGGCTTGAATTTTTAGCAATCTGTGAAATTCCAAGCTACAGTCAATGACTAGATATCTAAATTCCAGTTCTTTTTCCTGTTTCTTTCTGGTGAGTTTCATGTGGCTGTGACGGAACGCTGGTCTGAAGCTGAGTTGATGTATGGTAGTTCAATTCACTGTTTCGGATTGAATTCATCAGAAATTTGATGTGCATTGTGTTCGTTGAACTTCGGCCAATGCTCGTATCTCATCTGAGCTTTTGTAATTCGATTGAAGACCGAAATTGCAACCCATTGTAGCTGTGAGCGCTTGTCTTTGTTTTTCATTGGTGAATGATGTGTTTGTTTTTTGATAGTTCAATTTGTTGTACATATCTCAGATAAAATTCACTAGAAATTCAGTATGCGTTGTTTGTTGGACTTACACCAATACCCATTTCTTATCATTGTGTTTGTTGGACTTCCAATACCCATTTCTTATCAGAGCTTTATAATTCGAATGAAGAATGAAATCGCAGCCCCTTCTAGCTGCGACATCTTGTCCTTGCTTCTCACTGGCTATTTCTTTTCTTTGATCTTTCATTCTTCTCCTTTCAATTGGACTCTTTGATGATGACATTCATGGAAGCTTAGATTGCAATTCTCTAGCAATCGTTGTCCATCGATTTGATCATTTGGGTGTCTCATTCTAGCTTCAAACTTCTGATTCTTCAATCATCTTTCGATTCCTTGAGTTATATAAGCAATCCTCAATGGTTTTCTTCTTTGGGAACTGATATTTACACTCTTCTCAATGCATACACCCTCTTTTTCCAATTTCAACATCATAATAGTACATTCGTGAGACTACTCTCATACCATTAGTAGAGAGCGGGGTCGCATAGAAATCAAACTGTCCCAACTTTGTGATGTTACTCTGGTTGCAGTTCTTTTGCTCGCGTGGGTTGTTTTCCTGGCATTGCGTTTCTTTCTCTTCGAGCTTTGGGAGGTTGTCTGTGATTGGTTCTTTGTGATGCGAAGATAGGGGGATGGAATTTGAATGATCTTCACCCAGATTAAAATAAACTCATGTCTATGTTTCTCTTCTATCATTGAAGATCGTAGGATGGGCGGATATCTGTAACATTCTATTAGTTTGATTTTTTTCGCAGAACTGATTTACATTTAAACATGAGCTACTTTCGAAACCTCCGTAGAGTGAATTCATCGTTGTGATTTTGACAGCAGCATGAATGTTGATTACAGCATGAAGATGCAATGATGGGAATCAAGCATGGTGGGAAGTCATAAGACCTCTGTCCTGCCTGTTGCAAAAATGCACTGATGGTTCATAGGAGAGAGTCTACAACTCAGCTATAGTATGAAGTTCTTGTTTTCTTCCAGGACTTGGATGTAAGGATAGTTACCATAGCAAGAAATGGATGCGGTAGATGAGATGTTCACAGGCTACAATGTCATCGATCTCACTACAAGGTAGTTTTCTTCTTGAAGAGAAGATTGGGATTTGATGTGATTCGAATTGCTGCTTGGTTGGATAGACCACCATGATCCAACCCAACTTGGTTGTTCCTTATTGCAGGGACAGTTGACATGCTTGTGCTACCATCTTCACTGTTGTACTCATGTGATGAATGCGTCGCTGGTCGTCAATCTACAGGTAATGATTCCCATCCCAACCTGGTCTGACATGCTGATGCATTCAAATGGTCTATTCCTGACTTACATTGGCAACAAAAATGAGTTTGCTCTTCAGGTTCTCCAGATTACGCTGCAGAGTTTTGTGGTTTTCTTGGGAGGAAAACACGCAGCATTGTCTTCAGTTGCTTCCAAATCGAGCGAGTGTTTCAGCTTCCTAATCATTCAAGAAGGTTTGGATCATCAGGCACCAAGAGAATCTTAAAATCATCTTTCTTTACCCCCAAAAGAGAATGGAATTTGCTCAAGATCCATTCGATGCCGCCGTGGTGGGCCCTTTCTTATCCTATGCCAATTTGATGAAGATAGATTGTGCTCTTGAATCAGCCTTCAAAATGAAGGGGTGTTAGGCACCTCTCTTCACCGGCGATTTGATCTCCGCTCAGTAATGCAATAGAATTCAGATCTTAACAATCAACTCATGCATTCGTTCACGAAAATCATGTCAATTCAGCAAATAAAAAAGAACACAAAATCACAAGAGAAAAGGAAAGAGATGCTCGTCAATGGACGGAAAAAATCTGCATTTGATCTCCTTTTATTGTTGGTGCAGATGTCTCCAATCTTCAGTTACACTCATCAACTTGTTGTGGAAGAATTACCAGAGCCAATTCTCAGGCCTTTTGGTTCAAGTAGTACTTCTTAGATATTTCCAAGCAAGTTTCTTCAATTACTTGGCTTCTTCTCTCCATCTTCACCTTTGGAACTTGCTAATCTTCTTTAAAATCTCTTGAGGGTCTGAATGTGTAAAGAAAATCAGGATTTGAAATTTTTTTGGAGATCAAGAGCCCATTTTCAAATCAATGAAGGGGTATTTATAAATGCATTGCTAACATCTGTGTAATTTGAAAAAAAAAAAAAATGATCTCATAATCACAAATAGATGGAATTTAATGAGTATTAGTGGATGAGATGATGGGATGGGGAATAAACCAAGAGAGAAGGAAAATCAATTAAGAAAATTCCATCGTTTGAAGTTCAAATTTAAAGAAGAAATGGTAATTTTAGTCACTAATTCGGTTATAATGGCAAAAAGGAAAAGAAGATAGACTAAGGGTAATTTCAGCATAGATGAATTTTGGAGGAAAATTATCTAATTGAAGTTTACAAATTTGGAGGAGCATTTAAGGAAATTTCAGCAACATTCTACAAGAAAACAGTTTCCGGACATCCATTCGCATGGACGGCCAAATTGGATTGACGTGATCTAAAATGTCATTGGAAAGCTCAATTTACGGTGTCGTGAGCCTGAAATGATGGTCACAATTATGAGAAAATTCCCATTGAAATTTAGATTTTTCATTAGAAGTGTTAGTTTTATCATTGCCCGACCCTTACTTGCGGGGCCCACAATATTTTATACATGTAGATTATGTAATGATGAAATAGGGAATGAGAGAGAGAGAAGAAAGATGAGAGAGGAAAAGGTAGGGTTAGGGTTTCATGTCACTATCTTTCTATCTTTTATATTTAAGTATTTAAATATATAACATTAAATATTTTGATCCATTGAAAAGGCTTTCAAAATGGTCCAAAATCAACTCAGAGGTTATAAAAAGCACAGGTCGATTAAGAGAGCAGATGTGTGCGTTTGAAGGCGGAAAAGCCTCGCAATCTCCCAACTTCCTACTTGAATAAAATGTCTCAGCAAAACTAGTATTTTGTTCATCCTCATGTGCTTTTCATGCATCTTTTGATCAAATCCATCATAGTTTCCGCTTCCTCAAGTTGCAGCACATGGCCTTGAGTTTCATTTCTCCAAGGATGTGTTTGGATGTTCAATCTGGTTCAATTGTAACAATTCAATTCCATTCATTCACCATCATTCGAAGTGCAACTTGAATTCCACCCAAACTGCAAACCAATGTTTGGTTTGTTAAAGTCCCTTAATATACATTGATACACCATCTTCTAAAGGCTCGAGCTTTTAGAGAAACCGGTTGTTTGACATGGTATCAGAGAAGGTCTTGTGTTCCTGAAGTTTCACATTACAATTCAGTTCAATTAATCATTCGAACATTTCATTAATCTCGTTCAACACCTCCAATAAATTGGAGCCGTCTTAAACATAGCCTACCCAAAATACAATTAATCATCCAAACTTGTCCTAAATCTCATTCAATGCATCCAATGATTTCAAGCCGTCTTAAACATATTCTACCCAAAATACAGTGGTCCACAGTTATATAAAATAATAGATTTAATAGCTAAGAAAAAAACTAAGAAAAAATTCAAGCCCCGCCGCGTAATTGAATTTAATGAAATACCCAAACATCCAAATCACATCTCACTACTAATAATTTAAGCCCATGTTTATGTGGATGATTTAGAAACTCCCATTATCAGAATACATGACAAAAGAGTCACTCTCATGAAGAGAGAATAAAGCTCGGTGGAATTATTTTATACTCTGACGGAGTATGAGACTTGATACACATGCAGTCAGAAAATATGCACATGGCATGCATTAACTCAAATCAAACCGTATAAACTGCAGAGCGCCAAGTCACAGACCCAAAATTACATTGGTCTATTTATTCAAACCTCCGATTCCAAGGCACTTATTCATTTAAATAAGACCGTTGGATTTTTTTTCTTTCTTAAATTTTCAATAAATTTCCACCACCCTGATGGACTGATAATCGAATAAGTGTAACTTTCTGGTTCTGGATACATCTAAAGTGGGACCCATGATTTGAACCGTTTGATGTGAATTCCTAAGTGATTTCTGACTGTCTTTTTTTAAAAAAATTATTATTATTTTTTAAAAAAATTACACACGCTAGTGATTTCTGACTGTCTATCATCCATCAAACTAGGGCGGAGTATGATGATCACATGTATTGGATGATGCTGAATATTAACTGCTGGCGTGAAATTTAATGAAAATGATGGGTGGCCTCATTTAGGGTATGGTTTTAGTATAGACCCCGCTGAGCACCCACCATTTTTTACTTGATCCGAACAAAACCTACTAAACCAAAATAAACCTCTGCCTAGGGGTGTACATCGGGCTGAACCGAGTCGAACCGGGCTCAACACGGCCACCAGCCAAACCAGCCCGAACCCGGCCCGGTCAGCAATCGGGCGAGTTCGGGCCAGTTTCAGACCCACGATTTGGACGGCCTTGATTTTTTGACTTTGCTTCATCTACTCCATGGAAAGAGCTTTGGCAGGTAACTTGAACGGCCTTGATTTTTGGGAAGGGCTTTTGTCATAGATTTTTGGGATTTTGCTCCATCTACAAAGGGACCCACGATTTGAACGGCCTAGATTGCTGTAAATGGTTAGGGTAATGTAGACACCCCACCCAGGCTAAAATCTTGAGAAAGCTAAGACAATCCAGGAACCATGGGCATATCCTAAACCAAACCATAATCCGAACCAAACCCTAATCCCAGCCCAAACCTTAACCCTAGCCAAGACCCTGATCTAAACCCTAATCGAACCTAAGTCATCACAAGCCATCATTTAAGCCAAAGCATACCCAAACCGTCACCCACAATCAACCTATTTCTAGATCCATTTTTAGGTCACAATCGAGCCAATTTTGAGCCATTTTTAAGCCAAATATCCAAAACAGACTTTGTTTAACTCTCAGGACCTAAAAAATGACTCACCGGCCAAATTTCGGGAGAAACTGTACCCGATGTGGTAGTTTGATTACCGCCGGTGGTAGTCAAACTACCGCTTCCTCTCAAAAAACATGCGCGGAGCTAGTCACACGAGTTTTGGACCAAACCCAGCCCGGGCGGTAGTCGGACTACCGTCGGCGGTACCCGAAGTACTACCACTTGCAGCCCGCGTGTGGACATCTGGGGACAGCTGTCCCAGCGTCCGAAAGTCAACTTTCTCCTACAATTACCCCCCTATTCGAGCTTATTTATCATTACTAACCTCTTTAGCCAATGAGAGAGTGCCACGTGGCGTATCCCTCCCCTCAACCAATCACCACCTGCTACATCAGCATTTACCCTCCTCAAACCCAAAAATTACCAAAAGACCATTGGAGAAGACTATAAATAGTCATCTCCTCTTCACATTTCAATGATCCACTTCTCATTTTTCAAGCTTAAGTGAGAAGGAGAGAGAGAGAGAGAGAGAGAGAGAGAGAGAGAGAGAGAGAGAGAGAGAGAGTGAGGGTGAGGAGGAGCTCTAAGCCTCCAAGTCCAGATTTTTTAGCTATCTTCTTAGCCTATTCCCTATCTTCCCAACCATCCTGATCCCTAAGACTAGCCCAAATTGATCATGGCTCAGTCCGTGTCTTAGCTTACTCAAGCCAAAGATCCATTCATTATACACATAAGCATTCATCATGATATACATTCCTTTCTCAACCCCCCTGCTTCTCTAGATCTCTAGTGAACGTATGCTCTGTGACTTGTCGTACACTGGATCCTGTCACATCAGAATTTTCTAGTGATCTAATCCCATTTTCTTGCCCCTTTGCATAAGCATCATCACATCCGCCTTCTAGACACGCTGTTGGACGTATGCTCTGTGGCTTGCCAAAATCTCGGATCTTGCCGCATCAGAAATTCATGTGTGTGTCTAGTCCTATTTCAACCACATCATCCATCCCTTGAGATTGTTTTACCACACAAAGTAGAGACTGTACGTTCGTACGGGCAAAGAGGGTGCCTAACACATTCTCTCTTTGTTACCGAGGTCCCTTACCCAAAATCCCGGATCGCAGACCAAGAGTCAATCTAAGGTAAGAGAGTCTTCGGATTTCTCCAACCTTACATATTCCGTAAGTTCTAGCCGATTGCAGGATTCTGAGATTAATTGGCTAGTAGCGACTCCAACATCCACAAATCAGTCTAATCACCCCCACTACTCAAAATCCATAACATGCAAATCAGCGTGGGCGCCAATTTCCAGTGTCTACAGGTAACTGGGTAAGAATTTATATATATATATATATATATAGGCCGATTCAGGCCAAGTCGAGTCGGGTTTCGGGCCGAACTAGAACCTATTTGAACTCTGCCCGAACTCAGTTTCGAGCCGAAGAAAATGGTCCGTCCCGACTCGAACTCAGTTCCGGGTCGGGCCGAGTCGAGCTTTTTTGGGCCGAGTCGAGCGAGTTAATCGAGCTAGCCAGGTTTGTGTACAGCCCTACCTCTACCCGTACGGACGAACCCATAAAGACGAAAATACTCCCACTTTTTCCAGCTGCTTTACCCTGAAGACTAAGGGTATTTTCGTCCATAACCCTATTTCCGTACCCTAAAAACCTCCTTTAGTACCATAAGTTTTCGGGCATTGAAAAAAAAAAAAAAGGCACAGTACGAAAGAGTCTATAGTGCTAATTTTTTCCCTTATTTACTAGGGATTTACTTGATACTCTGCCAGAGTGTGATGGCTGATACGCAAGCACTAAGAAATGGTATATATGCCATAAGATTATGCAAACTAAACCGCATCCAAATTTGGGTGAACCATGATACATTGGTCCTTATCCAAAATTGAGATAGATCAAATGATCCTAACCTCTGATTATTGGGAATTTGTTTGTTGAATTTGGACCATTGACTGTCCATTAAGAGTCCATCAATGGGGCCAAGTTAGAAAATGAAACGTCTTAATTTTTGGTTTACAAGCCATATCTAAAGTAGAGCCTATGATTTGAACATTTAATTTAAGTTACTTAGATACCACCGGCATAGTTTCTAAGTGCATGTACATCAACTATCATACTCCCCCAGAATTTTAAAACAATTTTCTCCAATTTATTATGCTATGATACTTTTGCCAGGAATAGACTCAGAGGTAGGAGTATCAATGGGTTGGGTTACGCCAGCCTAGCTTGGCCAAAGCCCAAATGGGCTAAAGAGGCTCTGGCCTTAGCCTCTTTAGCCCTTTCCTTAAAGGTTAGGTTGGGCTAGGGTTAGGGTTAGGTTGGTGCCAGGGTGGCCTACAATAGGCCCATAATGAGTTATATGTATGCTACATGTACCGTTGGTGTTTATTTGATAAGTGCATGTTCACGAACTATCATGTTATTTAAGAGAATTAACGTAATACATGTGTTAAATAAGATTAATCATCAACCACGTGTATGCCTCACCTAATTATTCACCATATCCAAGGACTTAAATAAGTGTATATATATATATATATATATATATATATATATATATATATATATATATATATATATATATATAGAGAGAGAGAGAGAGAGAAGAGAGAGAGAGAGAGAGAGAGAGAGAGAGAGAGAGGAAATAGTACTATAAGGTCCACCTCATGAGAATGGTTGAGTTGTGTGGGCCCCACCTTGATGTGTGTCGAACATCTACCCCATCGGTTGGATGCACCATTCCATGGTGGGCCACGGGCTTAAAAATCAAGTCAATTAATGACTTGGGTGGGCCACACCACATATAACAGTTGAGAGGGCTTATCCTCCCGTTAAAACATTCATAATAATGTATTGGGCCAACTGAAATGTGATTCACAAATCCAGCCCATCCATTGTGTATGTCCCACTTAGATGAGGGGTCACACCAAGTTTTAACTGCATCCAAAACTCAGATGAGCCCCACCAAGTACTTTTATATGTTTTAAGCATGTCTTCACATGGTTTTAAATAGCATGATCCACCTTAGTTCCATATATGGCTGATTTTTGGCATATGCCATAACCCAAAGGGAACCCATAAAATGTATAGTGTTAATGTTCGACACACATCATAGCTTATATGTGTGTGTGTGTGTGTGGAAATGGTTGTGCTGTTGAGCTCATGGGAACTTCCCATCAGGTCAAGCTGTGTGGGCCCCACCGTGATGCTTGTTGAACATCAACATCGTGCATTTAATGGGTCCCCTTTAAGTTATGGGATATCCCAAAAATCAGCCGTATATGTAACTCAGGTGGGCCATATCATCTAAAATCATATGAAGACGTGCCTAAAAACATATAAAAGCACTTGGTGGGGCCCACTTAAAATTTGAATGCGTCTGAAACTTCATCTAACCCCTCATCCAATTGGGACACATATAATGGAATGGCTGGATTTATGAACCACATCTCAATGGGCCCAATACATGATTATGAATGTTTTAATGGGAAGGTAACCCCTCTCAACTGTTGCATGTGGTATGGCCTACAAAAGTCATGGATTGAGTTGATTTTTAAGCCCCATCATGGAATGGTGCATTTGACTGATAGGATAGATGTACAACATGCATCACGGTGGGCCATATCATCTAATGCCGCCGCCCCCCCCCCCCCCCCCCGTGTGCGGATGACTTGCAAATGTTGAGGCATAGGATAGGCTCCACAGTTGGCTTGGACTGGCTAAGCAATTGGGCGGGCAATATAGGTATCCTAAATAGTAAGGAAAAGGAATGGCACTAAAAAAAAGTAGAAGTACTTTATTGGGATATGGATCATAAAATCCGTCAATAATTCAACCCAATAAAATACTAGTTATTTTAGTTAGTTATCGACCAGTAATCAATGACGAAAACTCAAAAATCCATGGTTTCCTGGTAGAACCCCATTTCAACCAAGTTGCGGAACCGGAAAAAAGAAGCGGTTTTTTGCACGGCTTGCTCATGGTCTACAATTTAAACAGGTTATGAGTGCCGGTGTATCATCCATCATACTACCAGAGTATCAAAGTTATCAGTATTACTATTTTGCACCAGTATATGGCTTTACCATCTCTGTTGCTAATACATATGCACTATATACATACACCCAGAAAATGAGTTGGGCCAAGTTGGCCCATCATCATTGGTCCTGCATCGAACCTAGATTTTCAGCCCTACCCTAGCCCCTGGACGAAGTTTAAATGGCCCAAGTCCTAACCCTTCGGGGTTAGGTCACCCGAGCTGGGCTGAGCAGCCTAGCCCAGTGCTACCCCTACTCCAGTGATGATTAATTGTCAAGATTTTTAAAGTTACGGTAACTCTTCCTGCTGCATTCATTGCATGATCTGGACCGTTGTCGAATTTTTTTACCTGATTGTAGATGGACCATAACCCAAAAATTTCACCAAGCGTATGATAGTAACCATTTGATTTTGTCTTTAGAATTTGGACTATTCACTAGCCATCAATTTGATGGCCATCAATTATATATCTAAGACCGTTGGATCTACTTGATCATATTAATATGCTCCATTCACAAGCTGCCTCACAACTTTGATGGTCTGGATTGGAGTTTACCACCAGAATGGTTGTGACATTTTCATCATCCATATTAATAGCCTATTGGGCATGGAAGTATAACCCAAAATTCAGACTTGAGTGTGTGATAGCAACCATCTGATTAGCATTTGAATTTTTGACTGGTCACAATTTTTAATTTTAACTGTCCAATTTGAATGGTCGGTGTTACATTTTTAGTGTGATTTTTGAGCCATTTTCCATCTACCAATGTAAATGGATCACCAATTTTCTACAACAAAGTAAGGGTGTGGGTAAGTTTTTAGGCTATTTGATACTCTGGTGGAATATGACTACTTGATACACATGCAGTAGAAATTGTTCAAGTGGCATGCATTAACTCAAATTAAACAAAATAAACCCATTACTGCCAATCCCAAAATTTCATCGGTCCATTTATTCAAACCTCCGACTCTGGGGCACTTGTTTTGTTTAATTTAGACCATTGGATTTGTATTTTATTTTTTTCAATAAATTTCCATCATTCCAACCGTCTGATAATCAAATAAATGATTTCTTTTTTTTGTTCTTGATACATCTAAAGTGGGACCCATGATTTGAACTGTTTGATGTGAATTCCTAAGTGATTTCTGTCTATCATTCATTACACTTGGCCAGAGTATGATTGATAATGTATTTGGTGATGCTGAATATTAACTGCTGGTGTGAAATTTAATGAAAATGATGGGTGGCTTTATTTACTGGGGAGCTATTTGGTACTCTGGCAGAGGGTGATGGTTCAAACGCCAGTACCAAGAAATTGTATATGTGCCATGTCATGATGCAAACTAGACCATTCACATTTGGGTGAACCATTATAGATGGGTCTTTATACAAAATTGAGATTGATCAGATGATCCTTATCTCTGATTACTGGGAATTTGTTTATTGAATTTGAACCATTGACTATTTCTCATTTGACTGTCTATTAAGAGTCTACCAATAGGCCACATTAGAATATGAAACATACTAATGTTTTGTTTACAAGCCATCTAAAGTGGAGCCCATGATTTGGGCATTCAGGGCCCGTTTGGATACCACCGAACTTGTATTAAGTATCCGTTTGGATACTACCCAAAAAGTCACTTACACCGGGTCACTGTGATTACTGTGCAGGAGCTTGATGAATGGATGTGCAATGTTGGGAAATACACCTCGTGATGTTTTTGAGAAATCTATCCTGTCAATCATTTTATTTATATCATTGTAGGGGGTGGGCCTAAATATGAGGTAGATCCACTACTCAAGAGGGCCACAAAACATGCAACAATGATATTGATCACCCATTATCGTAACCATGCCCATTGTTATGTCACCCACCATGATGTTTTTGAGAAATCCACTATGTCCACCAGTTTTTCAGCACATTTTAAACGATGTATCCATATATAATGAAGATCCAAAACTTAAGTAGGCCACGCAGCTTGAAAAAGTATTATTAAGCCCCACTTTAGAATGGAGGAGTTCAAAAAATAGGTATCCCATCATAGTGCTTTTGAGAAATCTACCCTGCCCATTTTTACTGTCTCATTGTAAGTTGTGGGCCTAAGTATGAGGCGGATGCAACACTCAGTGGTGTAGACATCCCACCTCGAGTCGAATGGGTGATTGAGTTTGAACCAATGGATGGTCAACCAAAAACCGAAATCCTAAATCGTAACCCTAAAAACCTAAACCCTAAACTCAACTTAACTCTACTCGGTCAACCCAATCGACCTAATCCTAAACCCTATAACCATAAAACCCAAGAGCCTTGAGTCAATTTGATGAGTCAACTCACAAAGTCAACTCATTTCGTCAGCTTATGTAGTCTAATGACTCAATCAACTCCCTTAGTTAAACCAAAATCAATCAAGAATTAAAAGCTCAATCAAAGTACAATGCACAACATCAATGCAACGTCATTCGCATCAGAGCTTCCACGTGAATGAGGGAAGTGGTTTGCCAAAAGAGAAGTTCCAAGTGTAGAATAGCGGCAATCAGCTTGACGCTAGCCACACGACACTCCCCCTCTTTGGGATGACGTCCCTCAAATATATTGAGTCTCTCTTTTACAACCCCTTAGGGTGTGTTTGATTTTCCAAACCCTCCGTAAATATATTACAAATGGGTAATGATTATTTCCTTCAATGATTACAACATCATTAGCAATGCTTGATTTGACGCTTACTTTTTTGAGCTCTAAAACTGAGGACATTGCCAAATATATGTAGGCCCCACCTTAATGTTTGTGGCTTATCTACACTGTTCATCTGTTATGCCAATTGAATTTAGAACTTGATCGAAGAAATGAGGTTGATCCAAAGTCAAGTAAACCACACCGCAAGATTTAGGGAATCAAACATCTACCGTTAAAAATTTATCAGTGCCACTGCTTCCTTTGGTGTAGGCCACTTGAGTGTTGGATCAACCTCATTTTTCAGCTCATGCCTTAAAATGTTACGTTAAAATGGATGAACAATGTGGATACATCATATATGTCGTAGTGGGGCCCACAATTTAAACCAATTCTTTTGAACTGATTTTCGAAATAAAAATACAATTGCATTTTCAAATAAGATGGAGGAATAATGATTACTTATTTAGCAGGCATTTACATAGGATTTGGAAAATAAAAAAGGCCTTTAGTGTACGGTTGGTGTGTATTTACTCTGATGCTCATCTCCTTTCTTAAATTTATCATTTTTCTATCTCATCCAACCCATGAGATGATGCCATGTGACAATATCAAATCCAAATAATCTAATTATATTTTACCTCTGTACTTTGTAAGAATTACAACAAAATCGAGTTTGGGGGCTATAAATATCTCCATTCCCTTCTCATTCCAAGCATTTCCATTACATCCAAGCATCCACTCCAATGTCAAAGCCTCCTCATCCCTTATAGATTTAGCTACCTAGTCATCTTATCCCTCCATTAAGGAGAGTAAGATATTTCATCCCTGGTCTAGCCTAGCCTAGCCAAAGTTTGAATCTCATGAGCCTCAAAAGTCATAATCCGGGTCATTCGATATAGCCTTTGTGATAATATTATCTATCCAATTGTTCAAGCTTCAATTAAATGCATTTAAGCCAGAGCATTAGCATTATGCAACACTCATTCTCTTCTCAACCCGCATGCTCCTCAAACACATCATCATTGTAATACTCGTTCTCTTCTTAACCCACCAGCTCCTCAAATATATCATCACTGCATTGTATTTCATTGTTTTCTCGTATCTAATTGACGAGCATATGCTCAGTGACTTGTCGATATAATCAGAGCCTACTCATTAGAAACCCAACCAATTAGACGTCGTTTTGTCATATGTATCAAAATAACATCCTACACATCACATTTGTACATACATTGCACTCTTCACTCAGTCCGTTCAAACGTATACTCTCGCAACTTGCCAATATAATCGGATGCTACCTATCAGAAATTTAGATTGATTAGTCATCATTATCGTTGCATTGCATTTCAATCTTTTTGTGTGCGAATTAATCGTATTCATCAGAAATTTAATTAGATCTTATGAAGTAAAGATCGTATGCTCACAGGGACAGAGCGGGTGCCTTACATCTTCCATCTTTATAACCGTGGTCCCTTATTCAAAATTTCTATAAGCAAACTCAAAAGTCATCTCATGGCCAATGATCTTTATATTCTCAATTCCAAGTGTTTATATGGAGTATAATCGACTATATAATCAAAGTAATTGGTTAGTAATGACTCCGGTCAAACATAATACCATCTTAACTCCAAAAGCTCAAGAGAGAGAGACAACCCGTGAAAAGTGAGTCAATCCCCCACCTGGGATCCACGTTCACAAGTGAGCTACACTACCAAACAAATTTATTTATTTATTTAAATATCCAATTGTCTATCGATTTCTTCATACGATCTCATGGAATAGGAATGACCTTATGACCAGTTTTGATGGCATATAATCATCATAATGGGACTAAGATTTCAATGATGGTCTTAAGTAGAAATCCTATGGGGATAGGAGTGACCTTATTTTGATATATACTTATTAAACTAAAGTGATTAAGTAACTATAAATAGAAAAGCTATATATAATATTTATAATTGACAATAAATCAAACTTTACTTATCTTGAATAATTTACTAACCTATTGCTATAGGTAAAAAAAAAAAAAGTAACTTATTTGATGGTATCTAAAATGTCCTAAAAATACAGGTTCGTTGGGTTAGGTTAAGGGTCAACCTAAGTACACTCAACCCAAGAAGACCTAACTTATAGCCAAGTCGAACTTCCACCCAAGGAGCTAAACCCAAACAATTATTGTATTAAAAAATAAATTATTTGAAAATTCAAAATTTTTCTCCCTTTCTCTCTCTCTCTTTTTTAAATATTTTTTATTTTAATATGGCTATGCCTATTTGGTAAAATTTAAATTTATCACTTATTAGTGTTGAATTTGCATTTTCATTGAAAAAATGAATTTATTTTTAAGCTTCATTTCTTCGAATGGACGAAATTTTATGCAATGGAAGTGGGTACATCACACTTCCTTGTTCGGATTAGCATAACACGTGTCACGTGTGCGGCATGCAATCTGAGGCACGTGTCACTTGCAAAAGAGCTGCTACCAGCTGGAAACTAAATCGAAGGCATGACAATATCTAGGTCGGTTTAAATGGACGGTATATTAAACACATTTAAAAAAGAAAACGATATATAATTTGACGCCTATATTTTCAACAAAAATAGACCTAATAACTGGATACACCAGATGGACGGATCAGATCTTACCTACGTATCAACCACTGGACGATTAACTTACCTTCTGATCCACCGCGACACATCAGAGCCGGCGTATCTGCCCAAGGGAAAAAGTTCAATACTCTGGCAGAGTGCTTGTGGTAAATGATACGCAGGCGCCTAAAACTTACTCAGAAATTGCACACCTGGATTATAATTAATGAAAAATAAATGTCCAACTTATGGGTTCCATCTTACATGAATCATGAATAAGAAATCATACTTATATTACTATCTGGCTAACGGATTAGTGGACATTTATTGGACGGTTAGAAATGATGAATATCCAATGGTCCCTTATCAACAAACAAGTGTCTACGAATCAGAGGTTATAATTTACTAAATAATCTGATTCTGATCACGTGGATTATAGACAGTTTATTTTGAGTTATTGTAGGCCATCTATACAATTTCCGAGTGCTCGCGTATCAAGCGTCCTACTTCTCAGAGTATCAAATAACTCCCCCTTCCTAAGAAGAAAAACAGGGGAACCGGCTGCATCATTCCCGCCCTCTCCCGCTTTCAGCTCTCTCTCTCTCTCTGTTTTCTCAGTTATTAGAAAAATCAACGACAGTTGAATTCTCTACCTTCTCTATCTTTCGGCAAAAAAAGGTAAAAGCTTCGGTCGTTGGTCGTTGGTCGTTGGAGTATCTTCCATCACGTGTTTGTATAAATGCCTCAAAGAGAATTCGATATCTTATCTAATTAGTTATTCTGTTTTCCTAAAAGCAAATGCCTTGGAATACTTTTCAGTAGTAATTCTGTTGAAAACTAGAGGTTTGCTCGAATACATTCCGATGTATTGCAATGTGATATTTTACTTTTTAGTCTTTGAATCTGGTCATCTTCCAATGATCCGAACCGTTCATATGATGAGTCTCACTCTTTAGGGTGGAAGATCAACAGATAAAAGTTCTCGATTATATTATTTCGTCCATTTGATAATTCGTCTCTTTGCGTTGAACACGAATGGTCAGCATAACCTTTGTATAATCAAACGGTTGAAATATTCAATCAGAGTGTTTTTGTGAATCCCGCGTCCAAGTTGAGCCCTGTCAAATAAACTGTTTGAGTCAATGGAAAAAACCCTAATCCAATGGCTATAGTCCCCACATATCTTATTGTAATGTGTTGGGATGTATTGGAGAAAACTTCTTGAATCTAATGTTCATATCGTGCTTGTAGAAACTCCTCTTAAAGTTATGAGATCAGTTTCAAAGGGTTAAGACTCCTATGTTTGCTTTGCACCGTTTAAAAAAATGGTGGCGACTCTTCAACTGTGCACATGGCTCAGTTGTATGGAAATGTAGACTGTCTGAATTGCCGATCCAATTGTGGATGGAGCATGAGTGAAAAATTGCTGAGAAGATAATATTAACCATCTGATTTTTTGCTTTGACTTTGGGCCACTCACAATTTTACTTTCAACCATCCATTTGATGGCCATTTGTTAGATGGTCAGGATTGCTTGATCATTGTGATTTTAGAGGCATGCTCCATTCACAATGGGACCCACAGTTTGGATGGTCAGGATAGCTGGAACATCAGTGTCACATGTGAAGAATTTGAGTTACCCCCATTTCTTTAAATGGTGCTGAACTAACACAGGAGCCTAGTGCCAGTTTCAAGATATTAGTGAAAGAAAAATAGCTAATAGTTGCTTCTAGTGAGACGACTGTTCATAGAAATGCCTCCAAAGAATTTAAAGCTGGTTTTACAGTTATTACATTGGATGAAACATGGCAAGGAGAATGACTGAGTGAGAATAAAATACTTACAACACTACTTTGGAGATTGTTTGGACCATTCAGCTGTTTGGGCTCTTTTCCAAATTTTGGTAAGAAATGTTTTTTCTCCCAAAGGTTTTGATTGTTCATGGATTTGAGTCAAAAGGTTTCAGTTATTTCCATTCGGTTTGTAAAACCTAACACTTGGGAAGTACATGTCATGTTTTGATCTCCTTTTCCTGAGATATAAATGATACATGCCACATGCATCATGGCAACAGTTATCAACTATTGGGAGTACATCTGCACATGAGATTGCATGTATTCCTGCGCATATAGTGGGCAGTAGGGTAAGGCGTGACGATTGGGATCCCTGCTATTTTGTGTGGCCAGCTACTCTAGCCTGACCATCCATGTGTGGCAGTTGGTCTGGGGTTAGTACTAGTCGAGACCCTTTGCAATGGTTAGTTCCAAAGCTGAGGTGAAAGAGCAAGGTTGTCTGTTGGGCAACCATATGTAAAACATTTGGCAATTTATCAATTAAATGTTGACACCGCATTGTTTGAAGAAGAATAAGATGACGATGACGAACCAGTAATTTGGAATAAAAGACAAAAGAACAACCACACCAAGGGTATCTACCTTGTTTTAAACAGCAAACTTGCTTTAAATATGGATCTCCACAATGCCCTAATGAATTTGCTACCTAAACTCTAATAATCCTAAGATACTAAATTTCGAGAAATATTAAATTCTATAGTCATATAAAATACAAATAGATAACGCTGAACATGATAAAGTGGATATATGTAAAAAGCAAACTAGCCTTTTCTTACACAACCATCATCTTGTCCAGAGAATGTAAATATTACTTTTATTTAATTTTATAGTTATTTAGCATTGTTGAGTTCCGTTGTGGAAGGAGACCCCATTGCTTTAGAGAAGGCCTTTGCATCTATTCTTCTTCTCTATATGAAAATCTCACATGGAGGGTGACTCAAGCGTAACTAACCAATGGATGATGGACTCAAATTAGGGCCCTCGGTGGCTCATATATTGTATGGCTGAATTCAAACCTTTCTCTATTAAGATGGGAGCTCAACTGTTTGCTGTTCTGAAGGAGGCCAATGAAGAGGTTAGGTGGCTCGCCAGAATTGGAATAGTGAATGTCACTCATCATTGGCTGCTCCTTTTCATCTTCCCTACAGTTTATTCTTTGCCTTTTTCTTAACAAAAAGGTTTTGTGATTCTGTGCTCCATAATGTTGCCTCAGTCTCCCCCTTACAGAAACAGAGCTCACCCCCTTTAATCCACCCGACTGTAATTTAGTATAGATATTTTGCACCGTCTCTCTCTCCATCTCTCATGTACTAAACATGTTCCAGCTGGTAGCTATTAGTTCCGTTGAAATGAGAAGTTTCACCAGGCATCTAGCTTTAAAAATGTTCAAAACAAAACGGGCAGGTGGGTCCATCTTTTTAACTCAGGATTCATTTGGTGGACATGCATTAAAAAAATCATAAAAGTAGTAGGCATATGATCGTTGGATTTCATCTCCATATCCCCTGGCCTGAAATGGCCTGAACATCTATATCTCAATGATCTCATGTAGGGATGCATTAATCATCCACCTCATGCCAACTTGAGTCGCAAAGTGATCTCATAAGGCCATTGCTACACCAAAGTGAAGGAGTAGGTTATCTTCCTTCTCCTGATCTGTCCTACAAAATATTTGGGATAAAAGGCCCTCACACTTTGGCGCACACATCGTAGCCCTACATGAGGTCTAATTATCTTAAGAAGGGTTTGATGAGAATTTACCATCCTAATGCCACTTACAGATTTTCTCATCCTCCACATTTGAATCAGTAAACACCTCATTGAGCTTGCCCATAAGGATTTCATACTTAATTCCTCATCCAACATATTCCTTCTAAGGGTGATCTTCTACAAATGGAGCCCCTACAAATTCATAACAGTCCAACACTTTGGGTCCTTGTTCATGGATAACAAATACAGAGCTTAAAAACAAATGGCTGGAGGAGCATCATCTAACCACACATATTTCCAGAACCCCGATCTATCTTCTTTCCCAATAAGAAACCAGACACCTCCCATTCTTCGCAAGAGAGTCCTCCCATGATCCTCATCTCTCTTTCCTGCTCTGCCAATATCTCTCCACACCTTTGACCCTCATTTCTCGGAGAGAATGCTGGGAACCCAACCTGGATAACCTTTGACTGTGAAGAAGAAGGCTCTTCCTCAAACCTTCACCACCATATGCTGGAAAGATCCCACTTTCTCTTTACAATTGACCAACTCCTATGCCCCCATCATCATTTGGCCTTTGGACCCCCTCCCAACAAATTCTGTCTGATAGACGAATTGACATCCAATTAATTTTTGAACCCCCTAAGATCAACTAAATGAAAATTTAGTAGTCTGATTGGACCATGGGGCCCACCAGTCCAATTGGAGGGTCATACAAAAAGGATTGGACTATGGGGCCGACAGCCTGATCAAGTGCTTCCTTTTTGGGCTTATACAAACTGTAACACATGCTTTGAGTTTCCATACTAATCGTAAAACCCTATAAAGTCATATGGTTGAGTACATAGAGTGTTCAATGAAAGTTGGAATCGGTAGTAGTTGGTTCTTTTAGAACTTGCTATATGTTACATTGAGTTAAATAAGGACTTGCAAGTATGTTCCAATAGAAAGTGGGAGTAGGTGTTTTCTACACAGTTCATTCTAGAGTATTCAAGAGAAAGTCTGTAGCCTATATAAAGGAAAGGGGCAATATGTATGAAACTATCTTATCTCATTGAATTTCATGTTTAAAAAATGGCAGTTTTCTTTTAAGAAGGATTATTTTTATTTCAAGTCTTTTCTAGTTCCAGTAACTATAGGGTTATTGGAAACATCCAACTGTCCTTTATATGGGCTTCATTCTCCATCCTGTCCCGATCTTTGAAGGAATTGATCACTGAATAGGTATGTATTGTTTCCCCATTCATTCGATGTTCAGTTCCTTCTTGCTGCATCACAGAGATCTTTCTTTTTTCTCGAGAAATTTTAAACTTGGTTTTGAGCTGCTCGAAGTATAATTATATATAGCTTAATGCTCACACCATATAAAAGGTTTTTTGTTCCCTAAATTATGCAGCTTGTCACCATTTCTGATAAAAAAAATAACTGGAAGATGCTTACAGTTGATACGATCTTTTGTAGGGAATGAGTTGATAACTTTTCAATGTTTCCTCTAAAGTTCCATTTTAAATTTGACAACCTTTTAAAATATTACTTACCCAAACTGCATTTGGACAGAGGAATGAGGGAAATTGTGACTATCCAAGTTGGTGGGTTTTCAAACTACATCGGCTCTCACTTTTGGAACGTCCAGGTAAATTCAATTTCACTTCTTATTTTATGCCCAAAGCCTTAATTTTGTTTGGTTTAATCCCATGGTTTTATATATGAGAATATGACCCGAGTTGAGCTGCGTTGTCATGGTTCTGATTCCATGCTAAATAAGCTGGGAGCTTCTTCTAGTTCTCCTGCATGTTCCTTGCTTACTCTGCACATCAGGAATTATGGGATACCATTGGTGGGACCGTGGGAGTAACCAAGTGTGGGAAATTACATCAATGGGACTTGAGCCCTAGACCCTCTCTAGAAGGGGTGTCGTTACCAACAGGACTTACGAGGAGTACAATGAATGCATTGGTTTCATTGTTTCTTGTCCTTCTAGTTTATGTGTGTGTGTGTGTGTCCTTCTAGTGTGTGTGTGTGTCCTTCTAGTAGTACAATGAATGCATTGGTTTCATTGTTTCTTGTCCTTCTAGTTTGTGTGTGTGTGTGTGTCCTTCTAGTGTGTGTGTGTGTGCGTGCGCACGTGCGCGCAATGGGCAGTAATTTAATTTAATTTAATTTTTTTTCTTTTTCTTTTTTGCTTTTTGTGTGCACATCTACTTCCCTGTGAGTTTGATGAGATTCAATGTTGTTCGTGGAAAACTTGCAACAAATCCAAGGGAACAAATGATGACAAGTAAAATTGCTATTTGAGGATGTGGAAGTTTTGATATCAGTATATTGGAAAAAAAAGTTCAATAGCATTCTTCTCAACATGTCAAGAAACCAAATTAGCTTCAAGTTAGGCAATTGGTGGAGTATCTTCATCTTCATGTACATTTCCGATTGTGGTGCATCCATCTGGTCATGATGTTTATTAGCCACAAAAGTTCTAGAATGAGGTTGCTTTGGGTGCCCTTCTTTCTCAACCACCATAAAAAATTTATTAGCCTCAAAAGTTCTAGAATGAGGTTGCTTTGGGTGCCCTTCTTTCTCAACCACCATAAAAAATTGAGGGCATTACCCCTTTCATACAGGTAGGTAAAATAGAACATACCAAGGTAAAAGAGGCCCGCGAAAATAGACATTGTGCCCCCAATAGCTGTGTCCATTTCAAGGGAAAGTGAAAGTGAAGAAGACTATAGCATTTGTGTTTCTCATGACATCCCAAACAGTTTCGATTCTGGTGGAGACTTAGCCACAAGCCACAAACTTCCTTCTATAATATCACAACAAAGGAAGGCAGTTATTATGTCAAGTTGGAAGATGGGCCATCCATGATTAACAACTACAGATAGTACAACCCGGATGGAGTTCAACTTAGCCACAGGAGAGAAGGTTTCACTGTAATGCACACCAAGTGTTTGAGTATACCCTTTAGCGACTAGACAAGCCTTCAACCGTTCAACCGTATCATGATGATGAAACTTGATTGTGTAGCCCATTTACAACCAACAGTTTGTTTATCAGTCGAAAGGGTGGTGAGTTCCCAAGTGTCATTCTGATGAAGTGCATTTGTCACTTATTCCATAGCCTGCTTCCACCTTATGTAACAATGCTTCCTCATATGACTTGTGAGTTGGAAATGAAGTCAGAAGACAAAGACAAGGGAAAGTTACAAAAATTTGGAGAAGCAATGAAAGGAAATATATTTAGTGATGGGATTATTGGTCCATGCATGCTTACCTTTTCTTAGGGTAATAGGAATACCAAATTTATCTGGTGAATTCACTTCGGAAGAAGATATGGTGGACGACACGTCATGATTGACTGTACTATTTGTCCAGTTTTTGTTGCGAGTAGACTTTCAACTGAGAATAGTGGGAATGGAAGAGGAAGTAGAGAATGGAGGTTGGATGATGTCTTTGTTAACTGCAACAAGTATAGACATGGTTTTCATATCAAGGGATTTGTTGTCTTTTGATAGGAACAAGGTAGACTAAAAAAATCATTAAAAAAAAGGAGTAGACTAAAAAAAAGTAACATCTTTATATACATATTGTTTTTAAAGTGATGGATTATAACAACGATAACCTCTTTATGTGCGAGAATATTTAAGAAAAATGCATTTAATTGCTCAGGGGTCAAACTTATTATGGCTAGACTCTAATGGATGGACAAAACATACACATCCAAAAGCTTTAAGGGGCAAATGAAACAACATAGTATTTGAGAATAACGTTTGATGAGGTGATTGATCCTTTAAAATATACAAGTGCATCCAATTTATCAGAAAATATGCTGTAAGTATGGCATCACTCTAAAAACTCTTAGGAACATTTATGTGAATTGATAAAGCATGAGTTCCTCAAGGAGGTGATAATTTTTTAGTTTTGCAACTCCATTTTGTTGTGGGGTGTGTGTGTATATGATGTCTGATGTAGGATACCTGTTTAAGAATAAAATTGACTAAAAGCTTGGGACATGTGCTACTTGGTATTATTAGACCAAAACACAAATACCTTTGAATTAAACTAATTTTGCACTTCCATGTAGAAAGTTTTAAAAATAAAAAATTAATTTAGATCTATTTTTCATTAAATAAAGCCTTGTCATTCTCGAAAAATCATAAACAAATGTAACAAAATATTTAAATTCGGACCTACTAGATATTTTAATTAGTCCCCAAATATCTGAATGAACTAAAGAAAAAGTAACTAAATGACGCTTTTCCTCACGTGGTGGAAAAGTAACTAAATGACTCTTTTCCTCATGTGGTGGAAAAGTAGCTCAGTGATGCTTACTCAACTCATATAAATCATATGCTAGACATGACATCGATGACAAGGGAGGAATGACTCTCTTAAGAATCCCCAATGATGGATGTCTTAGACGACAAAGCCATTTATAAGGTGAGATATCTTTTCATGCTGTTGCACCTACAACATCACGATCAAAATAGTGCAATCCGTCATGTTCATGTCCTTTGCCAATCTTCCTCTTTATCTTTAGGTCCTGGAAGACACTTTGAATGATAGAAAGTGACACAACATTTAAGAGATTTGGTAAGTTTACTAACAGATAAAATGCTTATAGGAAATTTTGGAACAAACAAAATAAATGATAATGAAAGAAAGGACTTGTGTGAATGGTACCCATTCCACATACTTTGGATTGGGTACCGTTTGTTAGTTATAGACAGTGTTTTAGGTATTGACAATATCGGCCGATATATCCCACGATATATCTTGTATCCCACCCATGCGATACAAAACGTACAAAGTAGTGGCCAGTGGGAGAGATCCCATGTTCGATCCAGTGAGCATTTTTGTTTTTTGATCCTTTTTTTTTTTTTTTCCTGTAAATCATTTTAAATCAATGTCAAATTGTTATAAATCCATGTATGAAAAATCATAGATTGGGAACTTCAATTTCGAGATTTGAAGGAGATGGGCCGAGTTGTGAAAAATTGAAAAAATAAAAAAAATTCCAATTTCTCGCAAATTGGTTGCAATCTTTGTATCCAAATATAAAATCAAACATGTATCATGTATGTAACCTGATCTAGTGATTCTTCTTTTGCTTTTGAATGTATTGCTTGTGTTTCCACGCGTCTTCTTACATTTATAAATTATATGAATAGCCTTTGAATATACTTGCATCAATCCATTTGGACAACGCATATATTAAGACCCAATACAAAGAAAACTTATTATGTGTACTTGTTTTTTTGTAATGTTTTGATTTGTAAGTGTGTATTGATGTCTTTTTTAAATATCATTGAAGTTTCATTGAAAAAATCGACAAATTTCCCAATGTTTTCCCATGTTTCCAACAATAATGATACATTACGCGATACGACCGATATATCCCATGCGATAACCGATATGTATCTGTATTCCAAGGGTGCGATACGTAACGTGATACCGATATTTCGAACACTGGTTACAAATGAACATTTTAGTGACCTATCAATGGACACACTGGTCACCTATCATATGGTCGAATGCTCCAGAGTCAATGACCTATGGAGTCGGGGACTTAGATTCTCAATAAGCCATACCTGAGGTCACAAATGTAACCGTAGGGGTGAAAGTAGCTGTAGAAGCAGTAGAAATAGACTAATTTTGTAGATTGTTCAGCAACATGATTATTCTTAGTCAAAGTAATTATTTCATCAGTTGTACGTGCTTGTGGAGCTGTAGATGTAGAGTTACCTTGGGGCCAACTGCTCCCTCCAATGTGGGAAGCTTGATTAGCTCGTACAAGCTTCTTGTTGAGGTCCTTGCATTTTTCAACATAATGATTGGGGAGCCCCATAATGCATGTAGTTCTTAGGTTTGCGACCTTTGCAACGGCCGCCTCCCTGTCGCCACAACAACTTCTTCTACCACAACTACTACCACGATTCTGACCAGAGGACAATGCTAGAGCCGAGTTGTCATTAACTCCACTTGTAGAGCCTAAAAGATTCATGCTGGTGGCAAGCATACACCTCATTTAGAGATGCACATCTTTGTCACTCAAAACCTATGCACGAGTTGGTTCATATTCACATTTCAATCTTGATAAGAACTTGGCCACATGGAAGTCTTCATGTTGCAGACGTAGCTTCTCCAAGTCGGTAGTCAGAGGCTGATAGGCATTCAACTCTTCCCACATTCCTTTAAGTTTGGAATAGTATTCACCCAATGATTTATTTCCTTGTTGGATCTCAAATATTTCTTCATATAATTGATAAGGCGAGAGATGTTTTTATTGGATGAATGCATCTCTCGCAATTTATCCTACACTTCCTTTGCCGATCAAAAAACATGACATTTGCACTTTTAGAGGGTTCGTTCACACTATCCATGACTAGGTCATTTTGAGCATTTTCCTGGATCCATTGGTCATAAGTACTGTAGTCTTCACCATGTTTCTTTGTGGTAAGATATTTTAATTTTCCCTTGGCTGTTAGAAATACTTGGATTGACTTGAACCACTGTAAACAAGTTGTCCCATTTAACTTAATAGAGGTTATCTAGACCCCTAAAAAATCTGATGGATTTATAAATCCAGATTTTGGATCCATTTTTATCTCCATAACAAATAAAGAGAGAGCACTTCACTAACATGCTGACCTAGCGTAATTGATGAGCACCGCACTTGGATACTTCACACAATCCACATGTCACCCTAGACCGAGAAATCAGCCCACATGTCCACTACCTCCAACTGGCCACGAATGAGTATGATCGCGAATAGAACATCCAACACGGGCAACACAGCCCACTTGCAATAATCACACACGACGTGATATCGTTCAAGAAGCTATTGTCTTCATTCACCCACGTGCCCACAAACAATTACAAGAGGCCTGACACACAAAAGAAACAAAGAAGAAACTCTAGGTTTGTTAAGAAGATCTCAGCACAATCATGAGACACAAAGGGATAAAAGAAAACAAGAACTAAGAAAAGATTGAAGAAGAAAAGGTTGGATCAAAGACGATGCAGCTCTAATACCATGTAAAAGAGTAGAAGGAGAAAGAACAGAGGTGGAGAGAGAGCCCCCTCCCCAATAATCACAAAAATACCGTTAAGAACAGAAGCAAAAATCCTCATGACTCATCTAAGTGGGCCTGCGTAGGACCATATCACATTCATTAACACAATGCACGGAACTGTGAAGTACCGTACATTCTACATTTTACTGCTCCATGCTGTACACCTATCGATTACGATTGTCAGTATTTTCCTTTTGTCATTCACTGAGGTGTTTGGATTGAGATCAACAATTGCATATTTAGAGAGTACAACCTCCTCTAGTTCCATCATCATATTCCTTTAACCCTGAATAAGTAGCTATTTTCATGCAGGAACACCTGTTATGGACTGCTGTTACTTTATATTTCTATGTACTCCTTTTTCTTGAATCATTTGCTAACTTGATGATGTTTGAAGGATGAGTTGCTTGGTTTGGCTGAGGAGCCCAGTGGAGATTCCATCTACAAGAATCCATCTTTGGATATGGATGTCCTTTATCGTACTGGTGAAACACAACAGGTGGGCTATTTTGATATTGAATGCCGACAAATTTCATTAAATGGATGAATGAATGTTATCTATCGTTAATCTTATTAGGAAATTGCATGCACTCCATTGTTTTATAGGCCTGACTTTTTGATCTATCGTCATCACATGGGAAGTGTTATTGTTCTCCCAATGTCTTATCTTATTCTTGTCTTTGTGACATAGTTTTGTCCATGGTCTCACTATTGATTAGACTTTTGTAATTCCCTGCAATAGATGATTTGTAATTCCCATACCATTGATACCTATTGAGGAACCCATTATTAGCCTTTAGTGAGCATTGACATGGGATTTATTCATCCTCATCCTCATCCTCATCTAAGCCTTATCCCAATTAATGGACACGGGATTTATTAATCTAATTTGAATTAATAGGTCTAGCATCCTGGATGTCTCTCCTACAGATTTTATTTTATTTTTGTTCAGGAATAGAAATAAGTCGATAACCCATCACTATTATTTATAATCTTCTTGATCCGCAAGAACCGCTCATCCAATTTCGACTTTCAGACAACATCCTTTGTGCTGGAAATTACTGAAATACCCCTGCTAGGCCACATATTCCCAATATCTTCAACTCTGTATTAATGGCTATTGCCTTATTTTGATTGGTGATTTTTTGCAACGAAATAACAGATGCATAGTGTTGGCCTGCTGTTGCATCTCGTTTTCATCCTATAATGTCTTTATTGTTAGTGACAGTTATGAAATTCTATGTTTTCTATATCACAAGGGTCCCAAGTGGACATTTCCTGGTTATGATGTCGTTATCGTTAGAGACAGCAATGAAATTCTGTGTTTCATTCAATGGCTACCTATTGAAGAAAAGTTAAAATGAGTACTGGTTATTTTCATCCATTGTTCTTCATATAAGATCTGTCTGAAATAGTCTTCCGATCCATGAGATAATGACATCGATCATCCAGCCCTATCCCAATTAACTGGGGTTGGCTACATGAATCCTGTTTTGCCATCCCACTCCACAAGGACCATATTCTCAGAAACCATCAGTCGCTGTTGCAGCATCTCTTCTAGGGAATGCCTTAGCATGAGCTTGAAACATCGTGTCAGGATTCATGAGAAAAGATATGGCAGAAGTTTTACACTGGCTGCCTATCTAGCACAACCCTCTATCTGGGCTTGGGACTTGTAATGATAAACAAAAATTCACAGTGGCGGAGTTAACTTTCCATTACATGATCTTTACTGAGTAATAGATCCTGAATACAAAGGTGAATGCCACATTTTCATTCCAGATGGATGGGTGTAAGATTCCCAGCATGTTTAGAGACAAAAAGGTGCCCGACAACTTGAGGGAGTGAGAACCATGAGGCTTTGGAACATAAAAAGATGCCATACCATGTGTGCGTGCGCTCTTTCTTGAGGTACTGGGTAAAGGTCATAGGCTTATAGATGGTTACTCATGAGGGTTCTGTCGTGCCTGACATTAAACATATAGGTCGGCCTTCATGTTCCAGACAACAAATCACTAATTGCAAGAACACATGCTTGTTGAAGAGAATGAGGATGCTGTGGTTGATTAATTGAAAACTTTGGTAGAAGAAATGAAAACCAAATTATCCCAAGGGGCTTGCTGAAGGGATAAAGCAAGGTTGAGGACAGCCAGTGAAAAAAACTAGGAGTTGTGATTTGCTCAATTTGTCTTATTCAGATCCATACTCCCATAACTCACCAAACTACAGCCGGCTGCAGTCTTAATAATCTACATGATGAAACCTGTAGGGGAAGAAGGTGATTGTGGCTTAGGTATAGGTATGAAGACAGCCTAGTTGTATGAAATTCTTGGATGATCTAGCAAACATTCAATGTTTTTTTTTTTTTTTTTTTGTACTTCTGAATTATGCTATTGAAGCTTTACAGGTATTCTGTTTCTCATGAAGTTTTATGGTTAACCTTTTAAATACTGGAGAGTAAAAAATGAGAAAAAAATGTTAAAAAGTTACTTTTTCCCGAGTTTGATTAACAACCAAAAAGCCCCAAAAAAGAAAAAGAAAAAGAAAAAGCAAGAAGCATTCAAACAATCAAGTTCTAACAGAGAAGTCTGTAGAGAGATGGTGTGAGTTCAATACACAATATCTTCATTGAAATGCATTCTAGTAATCATTTTCTAATATCGAAGTTTTCACAGATGTCGTATACTCACACCTTAGAATAAATGCAGGGTATTCTTACATACACCCCTCGTTTGGTATCAATTGGTTTCCAAGGTGATTATCCTTCTTTTTTAGTCATTGACTAAGATAATAGTTTCTTTCTACCATGTTCAATATTGTTTGTGAGTACTATATAGTCAGATGATGCTATTTCTCCTTTCATGAATTATAATTTCGTATATGCATGGAGCTGACCCCAATTAGTTGGGATAAGGCTTAGATGATGATGATGAAGAAGTTTCCTAATCTGATTTTGGGACCAACTGATGATGTCATTTCTTATCATTTGGCCTTTGGTTAGACTATTAGTATGTTGTTGTCACATTAACATGGTTGGATGCAAAACTCTTATTTATTGTTGTATTTGCTTTGTTTTAATTCTCTTGAGAATCATGCTACTGGTACTTAACTGTATCATATCTTCTGGACCAATTTGCAACATGTAAACAGACGTGGAAGCTGGAATTGAAGTTCCAGGAGCTGAGACCCTTCATGGGTATAAACGTTTAGAGTTTGTCTATCTGTGATGTAGTTGATAGGAAAAGATGTATTCACAGTTTACAATACATTAATATCTAACTATTATTGTAATTGGCCTTCCTTGGGAAGGGAAAGATTTGGGAGGGGCCCATCATAAGCAATTTCAGGACCCATGGAACTCTCTTGAATATCTTAGTAGCTTTGCTTTAAAACTCGTTTCCCAATGCAAATTGTAGTTGTTCATTTTTAGTTTGAAATCATGAAGTGCACCCTGATAATAGGCTTGTTTCGAATTATGACTTATCTTAGTAGTAGCTTTTGGAAAGGTGGTCTTTGATGTTGTCATGCTGGGAATCTCAGAAGAAAGGAGTTACCAGAGTTATAGAGGCAATAGATGGGACTGCCCATAAATAAATGGGACTACTCATCAAGAGAATCATGACATTGATTGTGGAGAACTATACCCCTCTTCAATTTTAATTGGAATTGAGTTTAGGGCCTGTTTGGTTTTCCATGATACTTGTAAATCACCGTAAACAAGTAATTATTACTTTTTCACCGTGTTTGAAAATATGAGAGTAATTCCACCTCAAAAATCGAAACAAAAGTGTTGACTTAAATATGTGGACCCCACAGTAATGTATATGATATATCCACACCATCCATCTATTTTATTAGAACATTTTGAAACATGAACTGAAAAATGAGGTAGATCCAACACTCAAATGGCCCACACTAAAGGAAACGGTGGCCTTAATTTGTCCACCATTGAAAGTTATTTTCTTCACTGGGCCCACATTGAGGTTTTTTCATCATCTAACTTGTTCATAGGGTCACACAGGCATGGATAAGGGAAAAACACAAATATCAGCTTGATGAAAACTTTCAAGGGCCCCAAGAAGATTTTAATGGTAGGCGTTCGATTCCCATTGTTTCCTATAGTGTGGTCCACTTGACCTTTGGATCTACCTCATTTTTTGCTCATGCCATAAATTCGGCTGGCATAACAAATGAGCGGTGTGGATAAGTAACATACATCATGATGGGCCCCACATTAATGTTGTAAATTTCTCGATTAAATGTTAAAAAAGTAAGTTGTCACATCTGCATTGGGAAAGATGTGGTAATTACCTAGGTAAATAATTATTACCCATTTACATGGTAATTACACTTGAGCCGGAAAACCAAACAGGCCCTTAGAGTTTTTAACCGGTGGATATAAAACAAAGATCACGGTGAGCCCTACAGAGCTTGGGGTTGCAGGGGATTCATGTAACCTCATGTTAGAGGTGAGTCCCATCCTACCAAGAGTCTAAAGCCCTCTTCCTTTCAATTCCCCTTCCCGCTCCCCAAACCCTATCCTCCCGATCTACTACTTGGCTCTGCATCTGCAACTTCGGCTGCATTCGAACAGTCCAACTTTGACCATCTTAGGGAGCGGGTCATGAGTTGGGAGATTGAGGCCCCGAGAACCATCAAGATCCCCAAAATCGTTGCGAGTTGGGAGTAGAGTAGCGAGAAGCAAATCGAGCGATAACATAAGGGGAAGCTTGAGAGGGGGATTAACGGTGAGGGGATATAACAAGGCAACTTGGAGGTCCACAAGCTCCGAGATTGTCTATTGGAAAGGAATGCTCAGAAAGAGCAGTGATGATGGTGGAGATAACCTAGCCTTGGGGAATGAGAAACATAAGGGGATTGAGGGCAACAACTTCAACGTAATAGGGGGATAGAAGCAAAGATGTCGAAGGTGTTGGACTGATTTGGGTTGGTAGGAAAAATGGGTTTGGAATTGGTTGAAAGGGGGAGGCTAAATCCACTCTCAAGGTTCTTCCTACTCTCTTTGTGAAGGGCTATCCTGCAGGGTGTGATGCAGGACAATTAACCACTTGCTCTAAAAGCTCGAACTGTTAGAGTATGATGAATTAATCCCTTTACCTCATAGCCCAGGCCCCACATCTCATGGGTTAGGAGCTCGGCCAAACCCCATTCGTGGGCCCCAAATCACATAGGCCGCACACCCCGAGTGTGTCCCCGCATCCTACAGGCTACCCCACTCGAGCCTGGTGTGAAATGCGCATTAATCACCCCCGGTGAGGAGTCTCAAACACGAGACGTCCCCCGTGGGCCCCAAATCACATGGGTCACCCACGCCGAGTGTGTCCCCGCATCCTACGGGCTACCCCACTCGAGCCCGGTGTGAAAATGCCCCTTTATTAGGGTGGCTACCCATTAACTTCGCTAAGGTCTTTGGGAGGGCCGATGAGGTGTTGGAGGTGGTGATTCCTCATCTTTAGGGGTCGGGGATCCCTTGGGGGTTTCCTTTTGTTCATATGAAGACGGAGGAGCTGGAAGCGATATTTAAGTTATTGAATGGCGAAAGCTTTGCAGGGAGAAAGCTGCTTGCGCAGAGGGCAAAGTTTGGCCCGAAAGAGGTAAACAAGGAGGGGGAAATGAAGCCAGAAGGCAAAAGGGAGAGTAGGGAGTTCGAAAAGATGGGGAAGCTAGCACAGGGTAGAGGGAGGAAAGGGAAGGGGAAACTAGTAGGGATGTGGTTTCTGTTGGGAGGGCCAGGGGAGTTGATGCCATGTTGGACAATCAAGATCCTTTAAGGAGGTTCTTGCAGGGGGTGGCTCTGAGCATCTAATGTTGGAGAGAAGCGATGGAGGACGCGGGGAGGCAGGTGTGTCGATTCATGGAAGGTGGGTCTGGAAGAAGCAATCAACGTGGGTGTGAAGGTTCATGTTGATATGAAGGTGATTGAGAACGCTTTACCTCTACTCCAATGGTCTATGGTGGCGGAGACAAAGGAAAGGGTGATGCTATCTCAAATTAAGTTGTGGCTGAGAGCTTGCCGTTGGTTGGAGGAATGGGATTACAAGCTCAAACCACGGAAGGCGAACAAAATCTGGATCTCTGTGAAACTAGGTATGGATCTTAACCAACTGGTCATGGCTGGGATGAGATTCAATGATGGCCCGATCTGTTCTATCAGGAAATGGGAGGATGGGTCTATTCTAGGAAGAGAGGTGGCATGGTTCTTGATATGGGGGATCCCTCAAGGTGTGGAACAAGGACGTCTTTGCTGCCATTGGAGAATGAACTAGGTAGCTGTTAGCCATCATGAAGCCTTTGAGGTAGGTGAAGACCCGAGTGCCGCTCACATTTGCATTAGGCAAAACAGAGCTCTGCCAGTGCCAAGGTTTGGGACTCTCAGAGTGAAAGAGATCCATATCTAGCTCAAGGTAACGAAAGAGGCATGTGGATTGCCATGTAGGTGGGGGATGCTTGGAAGCAACATGAAGGGTTTCAACATCCTTTCCTGCAAGAAGGTTACTCTCGGGAGGATGGAGCACAATTACTTTGGTCCAACGAAGTACCTAGAGGAGGGACATTATCATGCCCTTCTTAGAGAAGACCACATAGGGTAGATGAGCAACTGGCGCATCCATAGTTGTCGGATGGGGTGAAGTGCTTTGCATGAACACTGAACAACATAGGCACGCAGCTTGTTAGCTTTGAGGATTCCAGAGAGGCCTCGCATGTGGGTGAGTTGGCCATACGTGCTTCAAAGATCTTTTCACATGAGGCGTCGAAAGAAGGGTCAGACAACAGTTCAATCTGAATCGAAGGATAGGCCCCTGCCTTGGAGTGACTCGGAAGGTGTTGATGGATTGGTGGTTGTAGCTTGGTTCTGAGCCTCCTGCCCCTCCCTTGAGGGGTTGACGCGTGCCCGCCTCTAGACAATCTGCTCTCCCTCTCTCTAAAGGGGGTGACATGCGTCCCCCTATCGCTTTCAGTTGTCAACGTAGAAGAAGGTTGGTGCCTTTTAACTTGTAGTGACACTTGTGCTACCGATGCTTCACATCCATCAGACACACAAACTTGTGCAGTTACTGCTCTTACACCTTTAGTAGCTGAGGCACACGTCTCGTCTTGGGTTCATGTTGTGTCTTTGACATGTGCAAGGGAATTAGACTCAAGGTATTTCACTCCTGAGAAGTGACTTCTCCAACCATACAGTAAAGGTGGCTCGAGAGCCATTCTCCTAAGTAGCGAGAACTTCGCCCATCCTCATCTCGGAAACGGTCGTCATGGAGATTTCTCATCTTCCCAGGGGGAGACAGAGGGCTACTTCTAGGAGGGAGAGCTCTCCATATTAGTAGTCAGAATCTCCTCAGGTTGAAGATGTCGAGGAATGGAGTCAGAATCTCCTCAGGTTGAAGATGTCGAGGAATCCAGGGCGATCATTGTAGCCTATGTTGAGCCTCCTTTGGGAGAAGGGGCAGGGAATTTGGGCATCGACGTTATGGATATGCTGCATTTCACTTTGCTGCAAGTCACAAATGAAAGGGTGGCGTTTCTAGTATGCGGTGAGACTCAGCTTCTCGAGGCGTTGGTCCCAGTTGATGGAGGTTTTGGGAAAGTTTTATTTTTGAAGAGGGCTTGGACTGAACCAAGGATGTGATCGACAGGGTGGGGAGGAAGCTCGGTATGTCCTTTCAAGCTTGTGATGAAGGGCGCACTGTACCGATTCATTCAACAATAAGGCTGCTTGGGCTACAGGCAACTGCCGATGCACACCCCGAGTAGTTTAAAGGGAACCGTTGAGGCTCGAAAGCATAATAAATTACAACCAGGGATCAAGGTTAGTGGACCGATTAGGGGAAGAAAGGCGAGGTCAATTTCTCAATGATTGTCCTCAATTAGTGGAACATCGGGGGGATAGGGAGCAGGGAGAAGCGCACCCAAATTAAGTGTGTAAGAAACGGACGACTCAGATCATCACATTGCAAGAGACTAAGTTTTCTTGGACAAGGTGTTTCGTAACGGTAATGGTGGTCATAACGGTCACCACTTTTACCTTTACGATACGGGTTGTAATGGCCGTTACGATTTCTTAAAAAAAAAAAAAAATTGAAAAAAGGACTCGAAAAACCTATATCGACCTCATAATGGACTATTATGGGGTCGTTACGGGAGGCTGTAACAACTGTTATGGGCCATTTATCTATAATAGCTGTTACGACCTCGTAACCTGTAATGGTCACCATCGCTACCTTTACGTAATGGCCTTTACGGCCCCGTAATGACACACCATGGTTTTAGACTCTCTATGGGGGTAGATGTCTTAGGAATTTGTCTATTTGGATGCTGTGGGCTCCTCAAGGGGGCATCTTGGTAGCCTAGGATTTGGGCATCTAGAGAAGGGAGGACAATTGGTGCGATGAGTTTTCAATATCTGTGGTTCTTTGCAAATTATCTGATGGGTTCAATTGGTTGTTCACGACTGTTTATTGCCCCTATGAGGCAGATGAGAGATCTAGGTTCTGGGAGGTGTTAAAGGCCATTTCTTCGAAATGGGCGATTCCCAGGCGCATTGGAGGAGACTTCAATGCAACTTGATTCCCCTATGAGAAGTTGAATGGTTCTCGTATATTCAGAAGCATGACGGACTTTTCCGAATGGATACAGGGATACGATCTTATTGACGTTCCGATGTCTGGAGCCATCTTCACAAATGGACAAATTAATTCTCCAGATTGGATGGATAGATACCCAATGGTTCAATCGAAAGGGCTTTCGAGAATCTCCTCTGATCATATACTCATTCTGCTTGAAGCTGGGACTGATAGTTGGCATGGCTGGAGACAGAAGAATTCACTAAAACCTTGTGAAGAGAGTTGGTGGCAGTCCTTCCAGGTTGATGGTTCTGCTAGTTTTTTATTGCACAAGAAGCTGAAGCTATTAATAGAAAAGTTGAAAACTTGGAAAAGCGAAGTGTTCGGGGCTAGAGAAGCAGTGTTGGCTGAGATCCTCGACGAGATTCATGCTCTCGACCTGAAGGAAGAGGGGGACATCCTATCCAATGAGGAAAAAGAGAGGTGAAGATTTCTCACGGTCGACTATTCTAAATTCCTCTAGGTGGAGATCATGTGGGGAAAATGTTTGTAGGCCCTGTGGTTGAATGAAGGTGACAAGAACACGCAATTCTTTCACAACATAGCCTCGACGAGAGCTAGATATAACATAATGTGCTCTCTAGTCGTGGATGGGACAAGGTTGGAAAAGAAAGAGGAAGTATGTGACAGTTGTGGACTTCTATTAGATGCTCTTATCCAAAGAGTGGTGGATGCGTTGCATCTTGATTACTTGCACTTCGATCGCTTTTTAGAAGAGGTAGCTAGGCTGCTGGAAAAGCCCGTTTACGATGAAGAAATTAAGGCTGCTATCGTTAGCTTGGGGAGGGATAATCCCCCAAGCCCAAATTGTTTTCCTCTTGCCTTCTTCCAAATGTTTTGGAATGTGGTCAAAATAGATGTTATTGGGTTCGTAAAGGAATTCTTCGAGAAGGGCTGGAAACTAGCTGAACTTGGAGCTTCTTTCATTGTGCTAATCCCTAAGATAGGAGTGAGGGCTTGGAAGATTTCAGAGTCATAAGCCTAATTGGAAGTCCTTATAAAATATTGGCTAAGGCGCTCGCTTTGAGGGTTCAAAGGTCTATTGGGAAGTGTAATTTCCTCGAATCAGGGGGCTTTGTGGAGGGGAGACATTCTAGATACTGCACTAATAGCCCATTAATGCTTAGAGTCACGTTTCAAGGACGAGAAGCTTGTAATCATTTGCAAGATTGACATGGAAAAGGCATACGACCATGTCGACTTGGAATTTCTAAACTGTATGCTAGGCAGGTTGGGTTGTTGGGAGAAATGATGCAGATACAGGCGTGCGTGAGATCGCCTATTTTTTCGGTTCTTCTTAGCAGCTCCCCGAAAGGCTACTTCAAGGTGTCTAGGGGTCTAAAGCAAGGAGATCTGCTCTCCCTTTATCTCTTTCTCGTGATTGCGGAAGCATTCGGCCGTATGCTCGCTAGGGGCCAAGAGTACGATCTAGTGGTTTCAAGGTGGTCACTTTGGGATCAGACATCTCATCTCCATTTTGTTGACGACGTGATTATCTTCTGTGATGCTGATGAAGACATGGTCAAAAAGTGGTGTTATGCTTCGTGGTGGTCTCCGGCGTCAAGATTAATGTAGGTAAGAGCGAAATGTTGGGCATCCATTTATTGAAAGAGGAGACCTCAAAGTTCGCATCGTTGTTTGGGTGTAACGTAAGGTGGGCTCCCTCCCTTCCACTTATTTGGGGCTCCTTCTATGTGTAGGGAAGCCCGCCAAACACCTTTGAGATAAGGTGATAGAGAGGATTGAAAAGAAATTATCCAAGAGAATAGTCGCTATCTTTCCTTAGGCGGTAGGTTATCCCTAATCAAGGCAGCTGTCTCCAACATGCTGTTGAACTTCTGTCTTTATTCAAGCGCCCTCAATCTGTGCGTGCTAGATTGGACAAGTTGAGAAGGGATCTCCTTTGGAGAGGTTCAGCTGAAGATAACAAGTTCCACCACCTTCTAAGTTGGGAGGAGGTGTGTGGGCTAGTTAACCATGGTGGTGCGGAGGTGCGCGATCTCTCTTGCATGAACTTAACTCTCCTTGGGAAGCGGTTTGGCAGTTTAGAACGGAGGAGGGGGGTTTTGGCGGGAAATTGTTGCTAGTAAATATGGTCTTAAGGAAGAGGGTTGGGTGATAGAAGATCATCCTTGTATAGAGCTTCTCATATCTGGAAGTTGACGGTCACTCTTCGAGGGGCTTTTGACTGCGCTATCTCCCTTTCCATGAGGGACGACTCCAAGACAGTTTTAGAAAGACATTTGGTTTGGGGACTCTTCGCTATGTGTTGAGCTCCCTAACTCGGTCCATCTCGCGCCAAATAGGGGTCTTAGAATGGTAGACTGCTTTTCCTCTAGCTGCTCATCCATTTGTTGGTCCCCTTCGTGTAGAAGAAGCCTGTCAGATAGCAAAGTCGGAGAGTTTATCTCCCTTCTCGCCCGTCAACCAGGGATGCTTTGCCCCGGAGGCAGTACAAACCAAGAGAGGCATGCTTACTGCTTTTGGTTTTACAGTGTGCACCCAAAGGTTGCTGCTTTCACTTGGTTGGCAAGGTATTCAAAATTGGTTACGTAATGTTCATAACCGTTATGCATTACGGGGTCGAAACAACTGTTACAGAAAAACAGGCCATAACGGCCCCGTAATGGTCCAGTAACAGTTTTTTCAAAAAAAAACAAAAAAAAACTGGCCGTAACGGCCAATATGGGGGTTGTAACGGCCGTTACGGCCCGTATCATAACAGTAATGGTGGTGGCCGTTACGGCCACCGTTACCGTTTTGGAATACCTTGTTGGTTGGTGGGTCAGAAAAGGGCCCTCACAATAGATAATCATCAGAAGAGATCATTGGTCATTCCTAATATGTGCCGTCTTTGCGAGCAAGACACTGAAACCATTGATCATCTCTTCATTTCTTGTCCCTTCACGATTAAAGTTTGGGAGCATTTTATCGCCATCTTTGAGGAGCATTGGGTTATGCCAGGTTCGGTTAGGGACCTCCTACGGGTGTGGCATGGGGCAGGCAGGGGTAAGAGAGGGAGATATCTTCTTGGCATATCGCATTACCAGCTTTATGGTGGGTCATTTGGGTAAGAGAAACAAAATACGATTCCGTAACTCTTCTTCTTTCTACACGGTTTCTGAGTGGTTAGCCACTTCTACAACTGTCTCTGGTTAATGTAGCGGTCCCTTTTGTGTAGTTTGCGGCTTTTGGCTTTTGTATTTTTTCCCCGTCTGGCTATTGCTGACGGGTCTTCTAATAAATTCCATCTTCCTTAAAAAAAACAAAAAAGAGAGTTCTTATTGATTTGAAAGAGTGTTACCAGTTAACTGCTTAGACTTTGCCCCTCTATTTTTAGCAACTCCCTCCAATTGATATTCAATTCATATTATAAAGAAAGCATAAAACAGATCGGGCTCGATCAGTGATAAATAGATCTCCATCCATTAGGTCTGATTCTTTACTGTGCTTCATTCACACAATGGGTATATTACCTAGATGCTTCCACTTGTAATGGGAATTGTCTATATTTCTAGAACACAGTGTACCTATGTCAATCTAGATGACAATCTAGCTTAGCAATGACCTCCGGATCATATTTGATCAAGATCATACCCATGTCAGGATGAAGGCAATTTAGCTTTCTCATTAGTGTCTTTGATCAAGGCAATTAATACTCAACTTGACTTGAAAGCCCGTCAGTCGAGTATGTTAACTCGGATAAGTTGAACACCAAGACGCTATAATATTTTAATATTTAAAATTATGAATATTGTAGACTCCTGGAAGGTAGAGTTGATTTTTTGTTTTGGGGTCAAATCGTAAGCTGCTTGCAACTCGAAAACCAAGCAACCTAACCACTAAAGCAACCAAGAGTAAAGTTAACCGAGTCAACTGAGTATTGAACTAAGGGTCACTAAATTGAGGTTTTTGGGGTCTCGATGAAATCTGATAGAGTCAAGTTGAGATCTCCTGACCATTCAAATATAGGGGTAAATATCAAGAGATAATGATGAAACTTAATCCTAGTTATTTCCTTGAACGTTTTTAGTATGCAATCTAATCTGACTTTCTTTACTCTCTAGTATATGTGTTTTCATATTTTTCATCCATCTTCTCCTAAATCAAGGCATCTAATTCTTGATGTTCTGAATTAGCTGAGTATTGGCATTGGAATATATTGCTTTAATTTTGTATAGACCCATGTTGCAAGCATTTTGTGATTCAAATCCTATATTTGGGTCAATCACATAGAAAAAATGATTTAGGATTTAACTTCAACACTGCTTCAAAAGGAAAACACGCATCATTATAAAAGTGGTTGGACCAAAAATGCTGATTCGACCAAAACTGTGTGATATAACGGGTTGGGTTACTAAAAGAGGTCTGTTTTCGGGAAAGAAACCTTTTGAACCGCCCAGTTGAGCTGGTCCAAGGGTCTGGGTCCAATATTTGACCAGCTGGATCAATTGGCCAACTGCTTCCTTCCTAAAATTTAGATATATAAGAAGTCATTGAAGCTGGGTTGAGTCAAAACAATGACCTCCTCGAGAAATCATTCACAATCCTTAACCACTTTAGTTGACTACGCGAGTCAACTGGTTTACTACTTTCTTTTTAAAATTTAGATATATAAGAATTAATTTGAGCTGGATAGAGTTGAATCAGTGACATGATCCTCAAGAATTTTAGAAAGGATTTTAGACCGATCAGTCTTTTTGGGGGGCCCTATAAAATCACGGCAAAAATCCTTGCCATGAGATTGAGAATGGTGTTGGGTCAAGTTATTTCTTTTGTGCAAGAGGCTCTCATTCATGGAATCACTGATGGGGTCCTTGTTGCAAACGAATGCATCAATTCCAGGTTTAGGGAGGGAAGACCGGTTGTTATATGCAAGCTTGATTTGGAGAAGGCATACGATAATGTTGATTAAGATTCCCTTACATGATGCAAAAATGAGATTTGATGTCAAATGGAGTTGGGATACACGAATGTGTTAGCTCGGCTTACTTCTTGATAAATGGCACCCAAAAGGCTTTTTCAAAGGGTCAAGGGGGTTGAGACAAGGCGATCCATTATCGCCTTTTTTGTTTCTTATTATGGTGGAGGCTTTCAGTAAGATGCTGACAAAAGCTAACGAGGTTGGGCTCATATTGGGATTTAGTGTGGACAACACAAGACTCTTCCAGTCTCTCACCTTCAGTGTGTCGATCATACTATCTTATTCTGGGATGCAAACTGTCAGTAGGTGGCTAATTTGTCCATCATTGTCAGATGCTTCGAAGTTTTATCTCGGTTGCGATCAATCTAACCAAAAGCGAGATATTGGGTATTTGGTTGCCTCCTTTGTGTTGGCAACCCCTAATGCGTTTGTGGAATTTGGCAGTGGGGAGAATGGAAAGGAAGCTATCGGGATGAAAGCATGAACACTTGTTGTTTGGCAGCTGCACAATCCTCATTAATTCTGCACTGGCAAATTTACCTGTATACTTCATGTCCCTGTTTAAATGCCCAGCGAACATGATTAAGAGATTGGAAAAGCTTCAGAGAGATTTCTTATTGCAGGCTGTAGCGTGATAAGCACAAATACTTTTTGGTTGGAACAGTCAGAAGTGTGCAAACCAAAACGTATGGCAGGTTTTAGATCTTTAAAGCTTATGAATACGACATTGTTATGAAAGTGGATATGGCAATTCAGAAGGGAAGATCTATGCAGATGGGCGATTATGGGCAAGCACTGGGGGGGGGGGGGGGGGGGGGGGGGGGGGAGGGGGGGGGGGTGGGGGTACGGGGGGGGGGGGCGCGCTCTACAATTTGTGTTATAGAATGTGTCACATATGGAGAGACCTCATGGGGGTGAAAGAAGAGTTTTGTCAAAAGGTGGCTGGCTCTTTGGGAGGATGTTTGGATTGGTTTCCATGTCTCTGAGTCAGGCTTTTTGTCATCTCTATTCTATAATCGAAGATAAGGGCTGCTTGATCTCTCAGGTTTTTAGCTTCTCTGGAAGCCGAGGGGTTGGTCTCCCCACTTCTGTCAGGGTCTCTCAGAAGAGCAAACTGTGGATTTTGCAAATCTGATGGGTCTTCTAGTTGTAAGAGCCCTAGAGAGGGAGAAGGAGACTTGTGGAGATGGATTCTCAATAGTTGTAGGAAGTTTTCTGTTAAATCCTTCTACGCAAACTTCTTCAGATCCCTTAATGTCTCTTCTCAACCCTCTTTGGCTTTCATTTGGAGCATCGCTGCTTCTCTAGGGGTGGTGCCTTCGGTTGGTTTGTAGGGGGAGATAGTTCTCAGTTCTCACAGTTAACCACTTAAGGAACAGTAATTGGACTATTCCAAACATTTATATCCTTTGCTTATGAGAAGAGCCGGTCGATCACGTGTTCATGCATTGCAATTATGTGATCGGAATTTGGTGGCAATCCACTCAGCTCTTTGAGGTCCAATGAATGATGCTGGGTACTCTATACAGTTTTTTTTTTTTTTTTTGGCTTGGAAGGGGACCTGCAAAGGAAAAGGAAGGGGTACTCTTTGGAGGGTTCGTCTGCTGGCAAGTCTTTGGGCAATCTTGAAAGGGTGGAACAACAGGGTATTCCATAATGCTTTTGGTCAGTAGCAGGAGGTTTTCGAGAGAGCCCGAAATTGGGCTATTTCCTGGGCACAAGTTCTGAAAGTTTTCGTTGGCTGTTATTGTTTGTCTTTTATTGGTTCAGGGGCTCCTGATTCTGTTCTCTTTCTAGGATGATCTACCGTTGTCCATATTCTTTTGGTTTGTAGATCTGTGTTGGCTCGTTTGGTTTTCTTTCTTTGATCAAAGTTCAGCTGCCTTTCCAAAAAGAAATTAAAAAATTATTATTATTATAATAAAATAAAATTGTAAACTAAAGATTCACCCTTATAATAAAATAAAATTGTCATGCCATCTTGTCCAATTGTTTATGTCAATGGACACGGTTGTTCATATGGTCCATTCTTCTTCTGCTTTAATAAGGTATGTTGCATTTCATTTTCAGGATCCCTTGGTTCACAAAGTTCTGGCGGTTCATTGTATGATGAGATTCCATCATCTGATCCTTCAGGTGTTGTCACATGGTGAGATGTTTTCATATTTTTTCTTCTACACCATGCTTCTTTCTTCCATCTAGGGATTGGCTTCTTCCTTCCATGTTCAGTCGTGTGTATCATTATTAGCTCACTACTTTGCATCAATGTGCAGGACTGGTATTGTTTCCAGGCATATATCTGAACCTCGTAAAAAGAATCTATTTCTAGAAAGCTTATATGAGGGACAGGGGAAATCAAATGGTCCTGGTAATGGCATTAAGACAGATGATCCTTGTGGCCAAGTCCAAGATAAAGAACTAGTTGAATCCCTAGAAAATGGTGTTCAATTCTGGACAGATTTTTCAAAAGTGCATTATCATCCTCGAAGCCTATATGAATTAAATGGGTCGTGGGCAGATGTTCATGAATTTGACAATTATGGAATTGGAAGGGATGTTTTATCAGGGGGTATACAGGGAGAAGAGATGAACGAGAGACTGCGTTTCTTTGTTGAGGAATGTGACCATATTCAGGTACTCATATTTGTTGCATTTGTTCCTTCACACAGAAGGATGGGATCCATGCCATTAAAACCATTTTAACTCATAGCTATGGAGCTCATATGTTGTTGGGGTTCCTTGAGAATGGAAGCATGTAACTTGTTTTGATGAAAATCCCAGTCAGTGTTGTCAAAATCCTACGCTTTACGAATTTACGATTTGAGTTGAATCTTAAGCAAAATGATTTGTATCCCACTTCGAATCCCTCTTTGTATGAATCTTACGATTTTATGATTTGAATCCTGTGACTTACGATTCAAATCCCGATTTACGATTCAAATTATACGTATTCTCTACTATTTTAAGCTTTACTTGGCTTTTATTTTATGTTTTTAATTTGGTGGGGGCTTCAAGAATCATTTAAAAAAGATAAATTATTTTATTTTGTTCTTTATAAGAGACTAAATTGCACACACACAGAGACACACTCTTCAACATTAAATCATGGAGTTTTTTTTAAAATGGATTTCTTCTTAATTGGTTGAGACACCCAATTGATGTAGACTTATCTAGAATGTTTTCGTGGATGGTCATGATCTTATTGACTTGTATATATTGTGGAATGATGGTTAAAAATCAAAATATCTTTTTTCGTCGGTTTACAAAATTAAATCCTACTTTTCCAATGTGATTCTACATTCAAGAAAGGTAGCAAGAAAATAAATTATTAAAGGATCCTCGTATGTCTTTGAAGGGAAATTTCTTGAAAGACAAAAAGATTAGGAAAGATTTGAATCCTTTAAAACTATCATGACAAGGTATTTTTTGTGCATATTGATGGAAAAAGGAGGATTGATGAGTTTTTTTTTTTTTTTTTTTCCGATTTATTTAGATTTAGATTTTTTATTTTTCAAAATTTTAAGAAAATCATAAAAAAATCTTACAATTTATGATATGCTTTGTGATTTGATACGATTCAGCCCTCGATGATAACGATTTTGACAACATTGATCCCAGTTAGTGATTGGGTTGACCCGGATCCTTGCTTATGTTAATCCTCACCTTTCAACCACCTGACCCTTTCCTCTACCTTCATGTGAACTAAGGAATTGCCCAACCATATATTCACACGTCTCTCTCTCTCTCTCTCTCTCTCTCTCTCTCTCTCTACTGTTCATTTTCATTTATCTGTGCCCAGGTCTTACCCTAACCTTACATACACGATACGCCTATATTTCAGACATCTCTCGTTGTCATCCATTTAACAATAGAAGATTTAGAAAATGCTATACATTTTATCTTTCAAAAAAAAAAGTTAAAACAGTTTTTTTTTTTTATACTTTGTGCAACAAGGGTTTCAAAATTATCTTGTACTCCAACTAAGAACTATTGTGGTCCTCAACATGGATTTGAATATGGTCCCTAACTCCCTCTACTTATTATTTTTTCTTTGTTTTTGAATTCGATGCTGCTTTTACAGGGCATCCAATTCATTGTGATGACTCAGGAGGTTTTTCCAGCGTAGCTGCAGAATTCTTGGAGAATATTGCAGATGAATACAGTAACACTCCTGTGTTGCTTTATTCTGCAAGGGGTTCAGACTCCTACATGAACACTATAAGCCAGAAGAAGTCCATTTCAGGAGCTCTTCATGATGCCGTCTCCTTTGCAACACTGTCATCTTTATCCAAACTAATAGTGCCAATTGGATTGCCTTCCCTGAGTACAAGTATGAATCTCTGCAACTTTGGAAATGTTTGTGGAATGACATGGTTTTCTTATCTCCTGCTTAACAAGCTTGTCTTGGCACTGTATTCTCTAGACATTCACTGCTTGCAAATTTGCCATTGTGGTTAATATGCAATAGTTATGTTAGGTTGCAGTGTGGGGCCTGACCATGTTGCCATGTGATTCATGTCAATCGCCATCATGCATGCAGGTTCCCTGCTATTTTGAGCAGCCAGCTACTCAAGCATGACATCTGCTTTGTTCATGATGGTTTGCCTGGCAACTAGGGGTGCAATTTGGGCAGGTTGGGTTGGGTTGAGGGTCAACCTGAACCTGACCAGAACTCAAGAGGACCCAACATGCAACCCGATCCAACCCGACCCAAACCTGACCCAAATACACGTGATTATTCCCAACCTGATCTAACCTGACGTGAATTTGCTCAACCTGAACCCACCCTGATTTCAAATCGGGTTGGTATTTTCCAGCCTGAACCCGACCCAACCCTACATGAACTCGGGTTGGGTCAACCGGGTTTGGGTTGACCTGAACCCAAGTTGCAGCCCTACTGGATGCTATCCCTCCAAGAGCCTACTTTGTTAGCTCGCCTTTTGGGGCATGCATATAGTAGTTGGCTGGAGGTTCATACTAGGTAGGATGGTTGGCATGTTAGTGGTGTTAATGTGAGCCTCTGCCATGGCTGGCTCCAAGAGCCTACTAAAAGAGGAAGGCCGATTCCTGGAGGGCAGCTGATTGTAAAATTTTTGACAATCTAAAGGTTCGACTACCCCAAATTTATGGGGGGAAAAGTCTATGGTGATGGTGATGACAATGAGGTTGTTTAATCCCCTACACAGATTGTTTCATATGGAATAGTCCTTTTGTAAATTGATGGTGTTAGTTGGATCACTTCTCTCAAATAGAAGAATGTGTTCCCATAACTTGATGAAGTATTTGTGGATTGATACAAGTTCTCCTATATGGAATGTTCTGCAGTATTCGTTGCTCCAAAAATGCTAACCAGAGTGAGTTTAACCTTTTTTGTGGAAAGCATATTCAACACACCACCATGCCCTCAGGCACACGCATCGACACACATCGACACAAACACACAAGCATGCACTCACAGTTTTTTATTATTATAAATCTTTTCTTTCTTCATATTTTTATTTGAAGGAAAAGAAAACCAAAATCAATGCATTGAGCAAAGTGTAGAATGCAACCATAATATCAAGTCAGTGTATTGTATTGTTCAACGGGCTGATATGATGCTCAAGAGCGATATTTTGCATCCTAGTGTTGCTGTAATTTTTAAAATGGATTCTTGGTGGCAGTTTGAGTGTTGCATCACATAAAAGGCATACTTTGCTCTGCTTTTATAATGATTTTGAGGACTCCAGTGGTTAAAACTAAATATATGCCATACATGTTTATATCTATGCCATGTAGACATCCCAAAATTGTGTTGGTGGTGTTGCGATATAACTAATACTAATTTAAGTTGCATATTTTTTGCAATAATGTTAGCATGGTTAAGTTTAAATATGTCGCATATGGCACTTGCATTGGTTTTCGAATTGACCAGTAGAGTACATGGTTTTAAGACTCAGACAAGTCTGATGCGACTCATCTGGGAAAAAAGAAAGTCATGACTCAACTCAGGGCTGAATAAATTGATCCAAATCTCCAGGTCTTAAAACCATGGTATAGCACCATGAATTTTATGTTGGTCTTCGTTCTCATTTCTCCCTTTCTCTAAAATGATCTCCTGTTGTTACAGGTAAGGCATCTTCCTTCCTTTGCATTGATGATGCAAAGCCTTTCCACTCCAGTGCGGTTTATGCTGCTGCATTACACTCCATAACTCTTCCCTTCCGAATGGACTTGCATAGGCCTACTGTTGATTCCAATTATGTTGCCGGTGCTGTTGATGTTAGCGGGTTGGTGCATATGTTAGCAGATCAAGCTAGGCAAAATATGGTGGCGATTCTTGATGTAGCGATGCCAGCTCCTGCATTGACTGGTATTGTACTGATCAGTGGCTCGATTTTATCGGGTTTGAATTTCAAGGTCAGTAAAGTTATTTGTTTTCGAGTTCAGGGGGACAGAGGCTAGGATCAATCCAAGGGAGTCTGTGTTCTTTGACAGCTGATGTTGCAGAGGACGTTAAAGACGTGCTGGCGGTAGAGTCCACAGTTATTCATGGAGCCCTTCATTCAGGTAAGTCTTTCTCATTGGTGCTGGTATATCCTATGTTTGTGCTTTCTTGAGCTGTGCATCTTCATAATTTTATTGGGGGTATGGAAAACCTGGGTAGTAGCCTTGGAAACTGATTTACATTTCCCAGATTTTCCTAAAAAAACTGTGGATATTCCATTTTCCCCCCAAATATACATTATATCAATTTGTGGGCAGTGAAGACACAGGGTGACCATTCGAGGTAACGGTACGTGCAATCCATGTAAAATCGGAATCCAAACAAACAATGGAAGGAAAATTGGAATCCATGACTTTTGAGTTACTGAGGATTCCAAGTTAGATGTCTGCATCCATGTTTTAGTTTTCCTCCATCCAAACACCCTGGTGTTTGCGAAAGTGGAAACCATGGGAAATGAAATTGGTTTCAGTGGAAAACCCACTTTTCCTCCATTTGAGGGAAAAGAAAAAGAAAAAGCAAAAGCAAAGGAAAAAGTAGCCTTAGAAACAGATTTCCATTTCCAGATTTTCCTGACAAATGTGGACATTATTCCCCACACAAAAAAAAAAAACTTTGAATTGATTTCCCAGGCATAGAAGACAAGACGCACGAGGTGATGGTTTGAGGTGACCATATGTGAAATCCATGTAAAAGTTGAATAAAAAAACAAACAACAGAAGGAAAATCAGAACCCATGGTTTTTCCTTTCTTAAGGATTCAAGGTTACTTTTCCATATCCATGTTTTAGTTTTCCTCCATCCAACTCTTCAAAAGAAAAAAGAAAAAAAGGTTTTACTCCATCCAAACACCCCTTTAGATTCATTGGTCTGGTCTGAAAGAAAATGTTATCATATTTTACTTCCTGAACGTTTATATAACATACCACAGTTACTATATAAAACCTGTGAGATCCAGAGAAATTGTGGAAATTGTGTTGAAGTGCATGAATCTCTTATGAACTTATAAAAACTAGCATCCAGTTACCTATTTTAGCATAAATTGCGTATGTCCTATTTCTCACCTATGGTAGGTTTACCAAATCAAAACCTACAACTTGGACTTTCATCCGGTCTGTTTTCTGATCTGATGACTTCCGCTCATTTAGGGCTCTCAACAGGTGAGATGTGGTCCGGTCCTCAACAGAAAATGCCATTAAATCTCGACCCTGTCCTGGTTTATTTGTCAGGCCTGAAAAAAGGTGCACGCCCTGCTTATGCCTAAAAATATATTCCTAGCAGGGTTACCTGAATCGTGGGTCTCTCCAGTACATGGTATGGGAATGGTAATGCGGTACCCTGCTTCCTCCATGTGTGGTATGCTAGGGCTAGGATCATGTGGGTCACTCCTATATATATATATATATATATATATATATATATATATATATAATATATATATATATAATATATTATATTGGGTGTTTAGGTATAGTTTTATATACGAATTGATATTTTAATTTGAGGTCTGCGAAGGGCACGCATGTGTGCAATAAATCTAGTGTACATGCCACACATGTGCCAGCATGACACATACATGCCAGTTCTAATCCATCCATCAGGTTGGTCCAACCTTCTACATGTTTTCCCAGAAGTAAAATCTTGTTCGATCATCATGTGGGCCCCAATACTGAAACAGGTAGATGGCTTTGAAAGCTTCAGCCGAGTTTGATCAGTAAAATCTTGTTTGATCAGCATGACACATACATGCCAGTTCTAATCCATCCATCAGGTTGGTCCAACCTTCTACATGTTTTCCCAGAAGTAAAATCTTGTTTGATCATCATGTGGACCTCAATACTGGAAACAGGTAGATGGCTTTGAAAGCTTCAGCCGAGTTTGATCAGTAAAATCTTGTTTGATCAGCATGACACATACATGCCAGTTCTAATCCATCCATCAGGTTGGTCCAACCTTCTACGTGTTTTCCCAAAAGTAAAATCTTGTTTGATCATCATGTGGGCCCCAATACTGGAAACAGGTAGATGGCTTTGAAAGCTTCAGCCGAGTTTTTCAGAGCTGTTCATTCGTTTTGCAACCTGTGGCCCACCTTACTAGTGGATCAACCCACTCTTGGGCTAGAACATCAATATAGTGGTTACATTGATTGGTTCTTGGACCTATTATGCCATGCTGGCACGTGTGGTGTATGCATGAGCTTTATTGCACAAGCCTGGGGCTTAACAAAGCTCTGATAATTTATATATGAATTAATGAACATTATTATACATAGGTCCCACATGCATTTTAATTTGTATCTGTATCAAAATACAAGTCTATATGTTATGAATATAGATCGACATTACAAGTTAATCTATGCTGGGACTGGGAGTATAGAACCATAATTTTGGATTAGTAAAAATAGCGATCTAGATCACGAATGACCCATAATCTGGAATGCGGGATTTGGAATGGAGAATGTAGAGGGTTGGTAATTTAGGTAATATTGACTCTGAGCCTGGTAAATGGCAGGCTGTCTTTTAGGAGCCTGATGGGTGGGTCAGCCAGCCCCGCCCATCGGCAGCCCTACGATCATCTGTTCCGTATATTTTTGTAGTTTAGCTTGTTTGTGTAGTCATGCTGTTTATACAAATCCCGATACTTGATTCTACTCGGTGATACATTTTTCTTGCAGGAAGTTGCCGGGCTTCAATTTCTCAAGTGAAGGATTCAGTTAATGATGCATACCAAAGCGCATCGACCAGACCGCTGTTCTCGCATCTCTCAGCATCTCTCTGTCCTCTACCAATACCTCTGCCTTTCCCTTCAATATTTGGAAACTATGTGGGCCAATATGGGGAGTTGTTAGGCAGTCCAATTCCTGGGCCCCGATCAAGGGGATCACTTGACATCAGTTCGATTCCCATGGCTGCAAGGCTGCGGTCGAGCAGTGCTATCCTGCCATATGTTCAAAGAAGGTTGTCTGACCTTCGCAGATTTGGGATCAATAGAGGAGCTCCTGGGGCTGAGTTGGTGCGGAGATGGGGCTTTCAGAGTGACGACCTAGCTGATATGGGGGAGGCGTTGTCTAAGATGGTGGCAGCATTGGATCCTCATTCTGACATTTCGTCGGACTCGGATTAGATTCCGGGTGAGTGTTTGGCCATTGCGTGCTTTTAAAGATCCGCGTTTGTTGCACATTTAACATGTTGTTGTTGTTGAGGTATGACGCTGATTACTAAGAAAAATAGTAGATCTGTTCATCCTTAAAAGATCGAAAGATGTATATTTCGAGTTCTATGTCCTAAAAAAACCAATAAGTGTATATTTTCGAGTTTCATGCGGCATTTGTACTCTGTTTTGAGTTTTGGGTCCAAACTCTCGGTATTATGGTTTTTTGTTTTTTTTTTGTTTTTTCCCTGAAAGAAGAATTCAAATAAAATAATCATCTGGAGTTTTTTAAATTGGCAGGAAGAAAGCTCATTGGATGGTAGATTAGCGGTCCAACCAATTGTATGTGAGCATTTCTTATACATGCAGAGCATGGTGGGCTTGTGGTGGTTGATGCCGGTCCAAATGAGATGCATGATAAGGACTTCCCACCAATCGGATGTTTCTAACCATTCCATCACTAGCTTTGCAGTTATATAGACTGAAAAAATAAAATAAAATAAATCCACGAATGGATGGCTACGATCATCCTATTGAAATTATATTTGTGCGGCTTCTCGTCCAAATTGTGGCCCACTGATTCGGATGTCTATGTTCTTTGATTATAGACAGTTGGTTAAAACGATGTAATCCAATCAGATTTTGGCCAGGCTTAGGAGTGGCAATGGGTTGGGTTGACCAGTTAACTGTCCAACCTGCTTTTGAGGTGGGTTTGGGCCAAGCTAAATGAGTAGCAGGTTTGGTTCGGGCTAGAAATGTGACCAGTTGAAGTAAATGGGTGGGGCATGGATTGAACCGTATACAACCTGACCCACTCATGTTGGTTATCAGGGTTAGCCCATATGAGTCTACCCAAAATCCCAAACAAAATAAAGAAGAAAAATATGAATGATTTTTTTTAGTATGGAACTGTCCACACCAGCTTATTTTATCTATGCAGATCCAAATCACAGGTGGACCACACCAAAGGAAAACAGTGTTGATTGAACGTCCACCGTTAAAAACTTCTTAGGGCCCACTAATGTCTATTTGCTATCCAACCTGTTGATAAGGTCACGTAGACATGGAAGAAGGGAAAAAACAAATATCAGCTTGATCCAAAACTTGTATGTACCCAAAAAGCTTTCAATGGTAAGTGTTCGATCTCCACTGTTTCCTGTAGTGTGGTCCATTGCGGTGTTGGATCCTTCTCATTTTTGGGATCGTAATCTAAAATGAGCTATAAAAATGGATGGATGGCGTGGATAAAACACATACATCATGGTGGGGCCACAGAGATTTGACACCAGCTAGCTGGCTGGTGTTGGGGTCATCAGCCTGACCGCCTCCGGTGGTGTCGGGTTTAGTAGGTAATGGGCAATAATACATAACATAGGGAGGGCGGGGCTTTGGCTGACCCCAAACAGGTCCGAACCGGACCTATTGCCCCTTAGCCAGGCTCTCCTGTGTTGATTCTGCATTTGAAAATGGTGGTGACTCTTTAAGCACACGTGGCATATTATATGGAAATCCAGGCCCTCCATATCGCTGAAACAACTACCAACGGAGCATTACCAAAATAAAATAAAATAAAATGCAGAGATCTCATTTTCCATTCAGATTTGGACCACTCACTATCTTACATTTGACCATCTATGTGATAGCCATCAATTGGATGGTTAGGATTGCTTTACGAGGATGATTTTAGAGATATGCTCCATAAACACCGGGACCCACAGTTTGGGTGGTCTACATAGCTGGGTATCAGTCCACTGCCACGTGTGAAGAGGATTAGTCGCCACGTGGTACTCTGGTAGAGTGTGATGTATGTATGTTACACAGGCACTTGGATGGAAGTTGCAAGCGTGTGGCAGCCAAGTAATTCAAAATGAACTGTGCAATTTACGGGTCCTAGTTTACACATACACTGGACCAAAAATTACGTTTATTTGATTATCTGACTATTGGATTAGTGGACACTAATTGGACGGTTGAAAATGAAAAAAATAAAATCCGACGGTCCTATTTCAACAACCAATTGTCCCCGAATCAGAGGCTACGATGGTTCAGCCAATCTGATATTGGGACTGTGGCTTGGACACGGTGGGTCCCACGTTTTGTCGGTTTGAGTTTTTGAATGACACCCATCCGATTCTTGAGCGCCCGGGTATCAATTATCAAAGCATCATACTCTGGTAGAACATCAAAGCCCGGGGCTATGTGGGCCCAACAGAGATGCCCATGACAAATCCACTCCGTCCATATGTTTTAACAGGCCACAAAAGGACAGGATTTCAAAAATCAAGAAGATTCAAGATTCAGATGGACCACATTTAAAAAATATTGGGAACATAAATGTCTACTGTTGAAACTTTACCGGAGCTGACCATGATGTGTATATGTCATCCAAACTGTTCATGAAATAAATTCGAATTAAACTGTTCATATTTGATCAACTGTATTTTATTATATGGACATAAGATTGTTGGACATTTATTGGACAGTAAAAAATGAAAAACAATCCAAGGGCCCTAATTCAAGAAACAAGTTTCCACGAAATCAACGGCTAGTATTGTTAAACCAATCCGACACTAGGGATGCAATCTGTGGACTGCGGGTTGCACAATTTGGTCGGTGTGTATAGCACTAATATACAACACGTGAAGAATTTCTCAGTGCCTGTGTATCAAGTCTCATACTCTTCCGAGTATCAAATAACTCTCCTTTCTTTCCTCCTCCTTTGGCTTTTCAGGACGCTCCCGTCGGCCGGCGCGAACGGAATCAACGGATTGGCTACTCCCCCTGCCACCAGCCCGGTGGCTGGTGGTCGGTGCTATGTGGGACCCACCATAATGTATGTGTTTCATCCATTCCGTTCATCCATTTTTACAGATCATTTTAGGGCTAATAAAAAAATTGAGAGGGATATAAATCTCAGGTGGACCACACCACAGGAAAACAATAGTGATTGGATATCCACCATTAAAATCCTCCTAAGGCCCACTGTACTGTTTATTTGACATCCAATCTGTTGATTAGGTCATAAATATCCAGATGGAAGGGAAAAAACAAAGATCAGCTTGATATAAAACTTTTATGGCACCCAAAAAGTTTTTAATGGTAGACGTTCATTCAACACCTTTTCCTGTAATGTGGTCCACTTGAGATTGGGATATATCCATTTTTGGTCTCATACCATAAAAGGATCTAGAAAAATAGATGGACGGCATGGATGAAACACATACATCATGGTCGGGCCCACAAAGCACCGACCATCAGCCACTGGCTGATGGCAGGGGGGAGTAGCCAGTCCGTTTTCGCGGCCGGCCAACACTCTACGGGGAAAAAAAAGGAAAAGAAGAAGAAGAAGAGGAGGAGACAGCCGTTCGATTCGAAGGTGGGCCACGTGTGGTTATCTGACCATCAGATTGTTGGACATTTATTGGACGAATCAGAGGTTAGGATTTGCTACAGTCAGTTCGACAATTTTGTCGGCTTGGTTTGACACGTGTACACTTTCCAAGTGCGGCTGTGTATCTAGTGTCATAATCGGCCAGAGCAACAAATAAACACCCCTATTTCTTTTTCGCGCTCTTCTACAAATTCCAAATCAATCCCAAAACCCTGTCATCTCTCTCTGCGGCAAAAAATGCCATCTCCTTCAAAGGTAATTTCTCTTTACGAAGATTTTCGATTTTCTTCATAGGTATTATAATAGATATGTTGCAGCGATCTTTGTAATTTTCCCCCGAACTCTGCTTGTGTATTTTCAATTGAATTGAATTGAATTGGAATGCAGTTCAATTCAATTCGATAAAAGAGTGAGGGCGTTTGGTTGCACCAAGTATCATGAAATTTCAGGATTAATCAGTCTAATTTGGTGCAGAATATCACGAAATTTCATGATATTGGGTGCAGCCAATCGCACCCTGAAGAAAAAAGACTGAATTGAATTGGCCTTTTGTTGCCATTTTAGGGCCTGTTTGGGAATGGCAGAAGCCGTTTCATACAATTGCGAGTTCTGTTGGGAAATGTAATTCTGCCCTTTGCTTGCAGCTCAGGAAAACAGCTTTCCATGGAATGGAAAGCTATGAGAGATTTCCATGGAAATCTGCCAGTGCACTATGCAGACAAGCAGTTGCTTGAAACGCAAAAACCCTACTCGGTGTGAGTGCGCCTGCTTGCATCTGTCTGTCTGTCACTCTGGGTTCTGTGCTGTTGGTTATCTGTTGCTTGAAATGGTTTCGTGGATGGTTTTTGTCAGAGGTTTTGAGTTTCTTCCTTCTCTTTTCTTTCTTCATTTTGGGGTGCAATCTGTTGCAATTAAGTGTGATCAGAGGTTTGGTTTTTACCCCCTTTCTTTTTTTCTTTTTCAACTGACTTGTGATTTTTCAATGATGATTTGTGATTTTTTCTGCTGTCAATTTTTGGGGATTTTCAAGCCCTTATCTTTCAGGGATTCTTAAGTAATTGGAAGTCTGGATTTTTCTTACTTCAATTTTATTGGGAATGATTTTGATCCAGGATTTGGGTGTTTGGGGCCTTTTCCGTTGATTGAGTGCCTTTAATCTGTTGCAGAAGGCATTTTTGGTTCGACCGAAGCCTGTCTCGGTTCAATTGAAAATTCTGGTTTTGTCCCTTTGCTCGCTGTAATGTTTTGCACAATTTCAGTTCGACACTCGGTCCGACTAAGGAATGTTGGTTTTGTTCGGTCCAAATGAAGGTTATATCCGGTCTGACCGATCGGAATGCGTAAGTGTGAGTTTTGTTTCTAATCAGGTATAGGGTGTATAAATACTCTTGTAATTACGTGATTAGGGTTAAGACGAATAGAGCTTGAGAGCCAAATAGGGTTTTGAAGGGAGAAGCTAGGGTTTTCTACTATAAGTTGTTTCATCTCTTGTAACTTTTTGATTATACTGGATTGATTGTCGCTTTGTGCCGTGACTTTTTCTCGCAAGGGTTTTCCATGTGAAATCTTTGTGTACTCCGTGTTTGCTTGTTCTTTTTTGTTCTCTATTGATTGTTTGATTTGTTATGAGGTTGCTTCCTTGCCCATTAAGGGGTTTCAACGCCCAACAAGTGGTATCCGAGACTAAAGGTTGGGTTATTAGATTGAATTTGGAAACATGATATCGATGAGATCGCAGAGAATTTCACAGGTAAAAACAACTTTGAACTATGGAGGTTGAAGATGAAAGCCTCCTAGTTTAGCAAGGGCTGCAACATGCACTCCTTGGGAAAGTGAAACGTTTGGAATTTATGAAGGAAGATGATTGGGATGAACTTGATCAGAGGACGATTAATACAATTCAATTATGATTGGCCGATGCAATCCTTTATAGTGTCATTGATGAAACAACTACCACAAGCTTATGGGTGAAGTTGGAGAGTATCTACATGATCAAGTCGTCCACCAATCGTCTATATCAGAAGATATGATTTTATACTCTTGAGGATGACAGAAGGGTCAGATCTCTCTGAGCACATTAACGCCTTCAACAAACTGGTTCGCAAGTTGACAAGTGTGGATGTGAAGATTTATGGAGAAGACAATCCTAATTCTGTTGATGTCTCTCCCGGAGTCCTACAAGTATCTGGTTGATACTTTATGATATGGTAGGGATACCTTAGACGTCTAGACTGTTATCTCAGCCTTTTAATCGAAGCAGTTGGGAAGGAAGAGTGAATGCAGAGGTACTTCTACGAATGCATCGTTTGCTTGGGGAAGACCGTCTGAGCGAGAGAATGGGAAGTCGTGATGTAGATCCAAGTTGAAACGCAAAGGCAAGTTGAAGTGTTGGAATTGTCAAAGGGTGAGATATATGAAGGACCGTCAATATCCCAAAACCCAGAAGGAGGAGAAATCATATGCTTCACCAAAGGAAGCCAATTCGGCGGAATCTAGTGAAGGAACGAGTGGTGGTGACGCGTTGTTAGTGTCCAAGGCCAGTCACTTCTATCATGAGTGGATTTTGGATACGGGGGCATCATACCATATGTGTCCTCATCGGAGTTGGTTCACCACATATAGCGAGTATGATGGTGGCCTGGTTCTTATGTTCAATGTTCATGCTTATAAGATGGTTGAAAGTGGTTTGATTCGCATCAAAATGTTTGATGGGGTGGAGCGTACTCTAATTGATGTGACATGCGTTCTTAATTGGAAATAGGATCTGATCTGTCTAGGAGCTCTAGATGTACTTAGGTGCAAGTTTGCCGGGTATGAAGGTGTCGTAAAGTTTTCAAAAGGGGCACTTACTGTTATGAAAGCATATAGGAGTGAAAATCTTTACAAGTTGATTGGTAATACTATATTGGGTGGAGTTGCAATGCCTATAGCGGAGTCCACGTTGGCATGTTTGTGCCATGCGTACCTAGGCTACATGAGCGAGCACGATATGAAGGTACTTCTTTATCATTGTTTAATTCCTCATTTTAAAAGTTTTGATTTAGATATATGTGAGCATTGCATATATGGGAAACAATCAAGGTTAAGCTTTAAAACCGAGAAGCATGTTAGTAAAGGTTAGCTTGACTATGTGCATTCGAATGTGTGGGGGCCGTCACTAGGGGTGTACATCGAGTCGAACCGAGTCGAGCTGGCCTTAGGTCGACTCGGCTCGGCCACTAGCTGACCTCAGCTCGAACTCGGCTCGGTTTGGTCCTCGAGCCTGACTGGCCAGGTCGGCTTGGTTCGGTCAGCAGCTTGGGCCAATTCGAGTCGAGTTCGAGCCAAGATCGAGTCGAGTTCGCCATTGCAGCATTTTCACAAACACCTGAACTGCACCTTCAAAATCTCATTGTATTTGAGACAGCAGCAATGGTGCAATGGTTTTACAGGTATTTTATCAAACACCTTCTAAGCAACATAAAAATCAAGAAAAAAAGGGTGTTGGTTTCATATACTTACCTTTTTTTAAAAATATCCAAACGAGCCCCAACTAAGCAAAGGACTCAAAAGTTAACATCTCTAGTTTTAGCAATTGGTGCAGTAGTCACATTAAGAAAAACAAAAAAGAAAATAAGTTACATTATCTGGCTGTACATAAAACTCCCAAAAAAGTATTCCATAGACACCAGCCGTCGTGATGTAGTTACATTTGCATAGTACTCTGCTTAATACCCCTTGTTTCCGCGTATTCGAGCTCACATATTAACCTGACCTCTCTTGCAATTGAAATATGTCTCCCTTAGGCCAACACACTCGCTTGATATGGATGGACTTTTTTCTCTAGCACAATCCCTATATGAGCGCTTCTCGACCTTGACACAGTTGGTTTCGCTAAGGCACTTGACAAGTTCCATGGCGAGGCCTTTGCACGACTTCGCCATTCCTAAATCTAAACCCCCTATACATACCTTCCTTGCCACCAGCCACACTTCTTTGAGTCATTTCATCAAACACTTGGTGAGCAACATCAATACTGAGTTGGGTTCAACCGAGTCGAGTCGAGTTGGGTTCAATCCGAGTCGAGTTGAGTTGGGTTCAATCCGAGTCGAGTCGAGTTGGGTTCAATCCGAGTCGAGTCGAGTTGGGTTCGAGTCGAGCTGGGTTCAATCCGAGTCGAGTTGGGTTCAATCCGAGTCGATTCGATTCGAGTTGGGTTCAATCCGAGTTGGGTTCAATCCGAGTCGAGTCGAGTCGAGTAGAGCTGGGGCCAACTCGAACTCGGCTCAAACTCATTTTCAAGCTAAAAAAATCAGCTCGAACTTAGCTTCGAACCGAGACGAATCAAGCTTTTTCAAGTCGAGTCGAGCGAGCTAACTGAGCTAGCTCGGTTCGTGTACACCCCTAGCCATCGCTTGTTGTTTTGGAGGAGGGTCGCCATTCTTTGTTACATTCATTGATGTTTTCGTCACTTTCAAGATGTGGAAAGCAATGGTTGAAAAACGGACTAGGCGAAAGGTGAAAATTCTGAGGACAGACAACGGCGGTGAATTTACTTATAGGGAATTTAATCAATATTTGAAGATTGAGGGGATAGTGAGGCACAACACAATGAGGCATACATCAAAGTAGAATAATGTGGCTGAATGTATGAATCCGACTCTTTTTGAAAGGGCCCGGAGTATGCTGAGTAATTTTGGGTTGAGCAAGGAGCTATGGGATGAGGCTGTGTATACGGCTTGCTATATAGTGAATCAGTCTCCCTCTACAACCATTGATTGTAAAATTCTAAAAGAAGTATGGAGTGGTCAGGTAGTTGATTACTCGGGGCTGCGGATATTTAGTTGTGATGCTTACTCTCATGTACCGTCAGTTGAGAGAGATAAGCTAGACCAAAGGGCTAAGAAGTGTACTTTTGTCGCGTATGGTGATGGAGTGAAATGATACAGATTGTAGAACCAAGTTTCATTAAAAATCATATTTAGCCAGGACGTCAAGTTCGATGAAGGTTTCTTATTTCGAAAGGATGAGTACAAGGAAATGGAAAAATTAGTTATTGATGTTGAAATAGACAAAAGTAAAACATTTGAAGAAGCTGAGTTGCAGATAGAGGTACAGGAAGAGGTGGCTGCACCACCTGTCAGCAGAAATTCACCAAGGGATCGCAGGTTACAGTTGAGATACAAAGATGACTCAAACCTTGTGTTTACTCTCGTTACAGATAAGGAAGGCATGTCTACTTTTTAGGAAGCACTTGAAGACAAAGATGCTGAGAAGTGGATGACAGTGATGCATGATGAGATGGACTCTCTTTACAAGAATGAAATCTGGGAAATGGTGGAGCTACCTATTGGGCATAAATCGATCAGTTGCAAGTGGATTTACCGGAAGAAACTGGATAAGTACAATGCTAGATTGGTGGTGAAGGTTTGTGCTCAGAAGGAGGGTGTTGACTTCGGTGAGATATTCGCGCCAGTGGTAAAACAAGTATCTATTAGATTTGTATTGGCTTTGGTTGCCCAATACATTCTGAAACTGAAACAATTATTTAGATGTGAAGACTGCGTTTCTACATGGGGAACTAGAAGTGCAGATCTTCATGAAGCAACCTGAAGGGTTCGAGGTGTAGGGAAAGGAGAACATGGTTTGTAGGTTAATGAGGTTGTTGTATGGCCTGTAACAGTCGCCTAGGTAGAGGTACGACTTGCTATTTAGCGAATTGATCTCCTTTTACAATCATTGATTGTAAAATTTCAAAAGAAGTATGGAGTGGTCAGGTAGTTGATTACTCGGGGCTGTGGATATTTAGTTGTGATGCTTAGTCTCATGTACTGTCGGTTGAGAGAGATAAGTTAGACCAAAGGGCTAAGAAGTGTACTTTTGTCGGCTATGGTGATGGGGTGAAATAATACAAATTGTATGACCGGGTTTCATGAAAAATCATATTTAGCCATAACGTCAAGTTCAATGAAGGTTCCTTGTTTCGGAAGGATGCGTGCAAGGAAATGGAAAAATCAATAAATGATGTTGAAATTGACAAAGGTGAAACATTTGAAGTTGAGCCGCAGGTAGAGGTACAGGAAGAGGTGGCTACACCACCTATCAGGAGAAATTCGCAAAGGGATTGCAGGTTATCGTTGAGATAAAAGGATGACTCAAACATTGCGTTTGCTCTCATTATAGATCAAGGAGATCTATATACTTTTCAGGAAGCACTTGAAGACGAAGATGCTGAGAAGTGGATGACAGTGATGTATGATAAGATGGACTCTCTATATAAGAATGAAATGTGAGAGATGGTGGAGCTACCCATTAGGCATAAATCGATCGGTTGCAAGTGGATTTACCAGAAGAAACTGGATAAGTATAATGCTTGATTGGTAATGAAGGGTTATGCTCAGAAGGAGGGTGTTGACTTCAGTGAGATATTCGCGCTAATGGTAAAGTAAGTATCTATCAGATTTGTATTGGCTTTGGTCGCCCAATACAATATGAAACTGGAACAATTAGATGTGAAGACTGCGTTTCCACATGAGGAACTAGAAGAGCAGATCTACATTAAGCAACCTGAAGGGTTTGAGGTGCAGGGAAATGAGAATATGATTTGTAGATTAAAGAGGTCGTTGTATGGCCTGTAACAGTCGCCTAGGCAATGGTGCAAGAAATTTGATTCGTTCATATTGAGTTAGCGCTAGTGTTCGAAATATCGATACTATCGGCCTATATATCGGCCAATATTATCGTTATCGCACCACTATGAGACGATACACTCGCGATAACCCCTAAGATACCAAAAAATCCAAAATCCAGATATCGGCCGATATATCGTCGATATCGCACCAAAAAACCGAAAAATTTGAATTAGAAAAAAAAAGAAGAAATCGGAGAGTACCTGCATGTAGCGGTGATCGGAGGTGGGCCATTCGACATGTAAGTACGGTTCCGGCGAGGAATCGGCCGATTTTCTTGCCATTTTCTTCTCTTTCTCGGAGATTGTGGCGAGGAATCAGGCCGAATCGACGAACCGTTCCTTCCGGAACGAGATTTGAGGCGTTGCGTGCGTGAAAGACGGATCGGACTGCGTGGATGGGGATAAAAATCGAGAGGGAAAGCGAAAGAGGGGTGCGGATGAGGAACAGACGAGTTGTACGATGCCTTTTTGATTTTCGCTGGCCGGAAGACATATTAGGGTTTGGAAGCTGCTATTTTGACCAAAATACCCCTTGACTGTAAGGGTAAGCAGCTGTAGAAGGAGGGGTATTTTGGTCTCAGTAAACTCAAAACTCAATTTGGCCACCTTTAATATTGTGGTCCTCCACACCGTCCATCGGTTTTTCCATCTTATTTTAACGGTTGACCCCAAAATTTAATCATACCCAAAGATCGAGTGGACCATACCATAGGAAATAGTTGGAATAATGATTTCCATCCACCGTTGAAACCTTTTTAGGGCCCACAGTCATGTTTACATGTCATCCATACCGTTAATAACGTCATTCTTACGGGGAGAATTGAAAACACAATATTAGCATGATTCAAAACTTCTGTTGGCCCACGAATATTTCAACTGTGGACGTTCAATTATCCCGTTTTCGGCCCACTTGAGTATTGGATACGGTTCATTTTTGGCCTCATATCCTAAAATGCACTCACAAACGGTGGACAGAGAGGATTTATCACAAACATCACAGTGGGCCCACCCCACCTGGGTTCCAGCGCAGGAACTTCATGCGAAAGGCTTTCGCAGAAATCCGTGTCCGAAATGGATGGCTACTCCCACGGGCACCAGCCAATGGCTGGTGGTTGGTGCTCTGTGGGCCCACCATGATGTATATGTTTCATCCTTTCTGTCCGCCTATTTTTATAGATCATTTTATGTTATTAGAGAAAAAATCAGGTATATCGAAATATAATCTGGACACATTACAGAAACAGTGTTGAATGACGTTGACCATTAAAAATGTTTTGGGAGCCATAAAAGCTTTGGATTAACTGATATTTATTTTTTTCCCTTCATCATCTGGGTCTTTTGATCCAATCAACAGATTGGATGTCAAATAAACAGTGCAGTGGGCTTTAGGAGGATTTAAATGGTGGATATCCAATCATTATTATTTTCCTGTGGTGTGGTCCACCTGAGATTTATATCCTTATAATTATTTTTATTAAATCCTAAAATGATCCATAAAAATGATGAAACAAATACATTATGTTGGGGCCCACATAGCACCGACCGTGGTTGGTGTCGGGGGAGTTCTCCCACGTCCCCGGATACTAACATATTGCGTAGCCAGACCGGCTACTGAATTGACGTCACCAAGTTATCTGGGGCCCACCATGATGTATGTGTTGTATCTACACGCTTTCCACTTGGCTATATAATTTTAAGCATGAGACAAATAATGATTCAGATCCATATTTGGAGTGGACCCCACCACATAAAACAGTGGGGAGAGGGACGCCCACCATCCATCCATTTCTGGAATATTACTTCTTCAGTTCTTCTTTTTCTTTTCAATGAATTGATTGTGTTTTCACACATGACTATGATATATTTATAAATATCATGCATCCAATTTAATATAGTTACATTAGTTCAGTTAAACATTGCAATAGCTTAGGACCCTATACACAGGAAACTTATTATGTGCATATTTTTTTTGAGATGTTAAGATTTAAAGTGTGTATTAAGGGTTTTTTAACAATCCCCAAGTTTCATTAAAAAATTCAAACCATTTTCTCAATGTTTCCCCATGTTTTTCCCAAAAAGTGCGATAAACTATGCTATACAAACGATATATCCCGTGCGATAACCGATACGTATCTGTATCCAAAGGGTGCGATACATAGTGCGATACCGATATTTCGAATACTGGTTAGCGCTTTATCAGAAGTGAATTCGATTATTGTGTCTATTTTAGAGCACCGAGTGACAGAGAATTCATCATTCTGGTGTTGTATGTTGATGATATGCTCATCGCCAGCCATAGCATGTCTGAAATCAACATATTGAATGCTCGGTTATTCAGGATATTTGACATGAAAGATCTGGGGGCCGTAAAGAAGATTCTCGGCATCGATATACATAAAGACAGGGAAAGGAGCAGGCTATGGTTGTCTTAAGAGGAGTATCTTAAGGTCTTGCTCAAGTTTGGACTAGAAAAGGCTAAACCTGTTAGCATATCCCACGCCGCTGACTTTCAACTTTCTTCGGAGCTATGTCTTGCATCAAATGAAGAAAAACGGTATATGTCTCGTGTGCCCTATTCCAGCGCGGTTGACAATCTTATGTATGCCATGGTCTGTACTAGACCAGATATTTCACATGTGGTTGATGTTTTGAGTAGATACATGTCAAATCCCGATAAGCAACATTAGGAAGCAGTGAAATGGTTACTTCATTACATACAAGGTACGACGGACTACGTCTTGACATTAAAAAATTTAATGGAGAAACTTGTAGGCTATGTGGATACGGATTATGTAGCAAATGTGGATAATATAAGGTTGACTTCCGGTTACTCGTTTGTGTTAGCGGGTGGAGCTATCAGTTGGATGTCGAAGCTTCAGTTTGTGATTGCACTTTTCACAACCGAAGCCGAATATATGGTAGTGACGGAAGCATTCAAGGAAGCCGTTTGGTTGAAAGGGATGATGGATGAGTTGGGGCTTCAGCAGGAAGTTGTGCCTGTGCATTGTGACAGCAAGAGCACTATCAATTTGGCGAAGAACTCGGTGTATCGTTTCCGAACTAAGCACAGTAATGTTCGTCATCATTTTATCTGGCAAATGCTAGAGGAACGAGGTGTTACTCTTAAGAACATTCACACTAGTGAGAATCCGATGGTCATGCTTACGAAGGTTGTTCCTGTAGAGAAGTTCAAGTTTTGCTTGACTTCTCTAGGCTTGACAAAAAAAATAAAAATGAAGACGGCGTGTGCACGAGAAGCGACAATGATGGTGTTATTATTGAAGATGATTAGAGATGGTGATAGCAACTTGGAGCAGTAGAGTTGAAGGATTAAAGCCACGATGGAGATTGTTGATCGAGTGCCTTTAGTTTGTTGCAGAAGGCATTTTCGATTTGAATGAAGCCTATTTCGGTTCGACCGAAAATTCTGGTTTTGCCCATTTGTTCGTAGTGATTTTTGCACGATTTCGGTTCGACACTCGGTCTGACCGAGGAATGTCGGTTTTGTTCGGTTTGATTGAAGGTTATATTTGGTCCGACCGATCGGAATGCTTGAGTCCGAGTTTTGTTTCTAATCGGGTACAGGGTGTATAAATACTCTTGTAATTATACGATTAGGGTTAGGACGAATAGAGCTTGAGAGCCCAAGAGGGCTTTGAAGGGAGAAGTTAGGGTTTTCTACTGTAAGTTGTTCCATATCTTCTAACTTTTTTTTTATTATAGTGGATTGATTGTTGTTTTGTGCCGTGGTTTTTTCCACGTAAGATATTTGTGTTCTCGGTGTTTGCTTGTTCTTTTTCGTTCTCTATTGCTTGTTTGATTCGTTCTGAGGTTGCTTTCCCGCCCATTAAGGGGTTTTAGCGCCCAACATTTTTCACCAATTTATGGCTTTTGCCACTGTCGATCCTTGGGGACCTTTTGAACTTTTTTTTTTTTTTTTAATCTTATAAAATAAAAATACAGATTTTTGAGCTTTTTTTTTTCTTCTTGATTTTACTTTTCATGGAAGTGAACCATAAAAAAGGGTGAAACTATTTTGGTTTCCACACTTAGAGCTCATCTTCCGCTTCCGCGTGATTTCGACAAATTTCTTCTTCTCTTCCACTAATCTCAAAGAGGGCCTTAAACAAAAATGGTCCACCTCCACACTTTGGTTATTTCTTCTCCATTGAATCGAACAATCAGAGAGGGAGCTTGGGCCATGCCGTCGATAGGGCATCCCCCAAAAGTTACATCTCTCGAGTTATTGGAGCCATTGAAGGAGGGATGGAGGGAGGCAAAAATCCTTCTTGGGCTGCAATGTCGATGTGGAATGCCCTAAAAATTGCACCAGTCGAGTTATCAGAGCCATTGATTGAAAACTCTTCAGGATTACAAACATGCAAAAAAATAGTCCAACCAATAGTTTTGTTTTAAAGATCATGCCAAATTGTATTAGGACTGGACAAGAAATCCTCTTATTAAACTACAAAGAAGGCTGGAAGGAATTAAAAAAGACGAAGCAATTGACCAGGATACAAAGGGCTCTAGAAGCATGGTCCAAGAATAACATCCAATTTTTCATTCCTAAACACTTCATCTAGAAGTTGGTGATGGTTGTGAAAGTACCTCTCATTCCTCTCAGTCAAAGCGACCATAGAGTGGCAGGAAGCAAAATTCTCCAAATAATTCTCCCCTTCTAACCTAGGCCCCATTCATTCAAAGCAAGGAAGAACTGCCTCGATCGAGCCTGGCATCACTCAACAGTGCATTGGAAAAGATCAAAGAAGTGTTCCTAGATGACTCTAGCAAAGTTTACAATGCAAGAATATATGATTTGTTGTCTCTGTGTCTTGAGGGCACATCAAGCATAAGTTGGGAATGATCATGCCTCTTTATTGAAACTTGTCGATCATGAGCACTTTACTAGTTTACTTTTTCTAACAAGTGGTTGACATTCAAGGGGCAAGAAACTTCTGATCGTGGCCAGGATCATTTGATTTGTGTGAATTTTGGTGTAAGGCCTGTCCACAGTAGGGAGCAACAGATGAACTGTCTAAATCTCATAACATGTGCCATTTGTGCACATAATTTTTTGGCGTATTGCTCATCCACAATAGGGATCAATAGATGAACTGTCTAAATATTGTACATGTGTGCCAAGCAATGTTTTAAATATCGATGATATTGGCTAATATATCCCATGATATATCTTGTATCCCACCTGTGCGATATACAAAACGCACATATAGTGCCGATATATCCCACATGTTCGATCTGGTGAGCATTTTTAATTTTCGATCCATTTTTTGTTGAAATTATGTTAAATCAATGTCAAATGGTTATAAATCCATTGGTTCTTCATATTTTGCATGAAAAATTATGGAGTTGGAGCTTTGATTTTGATATCCATTGGTTCTTCATGTTCTCCATGTTTTTTTTTTTTTTTTTTTTTGAAACATGGAGTTAAGAGCTTTTATTTTGATATCCATTGGTTCTTCACGTTTTCCATGTTTTTTTTTTTTTTTTGAAAATTTCCTTCAACCAGCTGTCAATTGAGACTAATTTCGAAGTATTTAGGAGTATTTGATGAAATGATAATCACATACACTCTAGCTTCGAAATTTGAGTGTAGGTGGTTTGATTTGTGAAAAATTGGAGAAATTTCAAAATTTTCTCAATTTCTTCCAAATTGTTCACAATATTGCACTCCAAACATGAAATCAAGCATGTATGAGGGATGCTATACTGATTTGTTAAGTCCTTGTCAATTTTCAAAAAATAAAAATAATTTTTAATTAATATATATATATATATATATATATATATATATATATATATATAATATATATATATACATATATTGAAATTTCCCTTCAACCAACTATCAATTGAGGCTAATTTCGAAGTATTTAGAAGTGTTTGATGAAATGATAATCACATACAATCTAAATGTTATGCATTCAATTTGAATATAGTTGCAACAGTTCAGTTAGACAACGCATAGCTTAGGACCCTATACCAAGGAAACCTATTATGTGCACTTCATTTTTAAGATGTTATGATTCAAAAGTGTGTATTAAAGTTTTTTTTAACAATCCTTGAAGTTTCATTGAAAATTCAACCATTTTCCCAATGTTTCCCAAAAGGTTCGATAAATTACCCAATACAAACGATATATCCAGTGCGATAACCAATACGTATCTGTATCCCAAGGATGCGATACGTAACATAATACCGACATTTCAAACACTGGTGCCATGTGTATGGAAATTGAGTGCCTGGCAAATAACTTAGATCTTAACACTTGGCATTAGATATTCTCTGGCAATAATAACAAAGCAACAATGATAATGGTAACGATAGTTCTGAAATGAGCTTTCCATTTGTTAATTAATAGTTTTTTTTTTTTTTCCCTTTTGCAGGCTATGTCAAATGATTTTCCGTTTTATTGAAAGCTGTCTGCAGATTATTTAGATGGGAAATCCCGTCTTCAGTGGTATTGGCTGTTAACTTTTCCTTGTTATTCCCTCATAGAAATTGAAAGTTTCCACCTTATATATGCCTCTTGTTGGAACCTTGCTAAGGCCTATTTGCTGGACAAGTAGGCACACATGTATCATGTGTGTGATCTGGGCAGTTCACCAGGTGAGCCCCACCATGCATGTGTCCTGGCCTAAAAATCAGGCTGGCCTCATTAGGTGGGCACACACATGAAGACAAAATAAAGGTTAGAAAATTGATCAGCGGTCTACATTCAACATACATGGCAGGGCCTGCCTGAACTGATTCGGATTCTGCAAATTCGTCCATGGGTAGATTTCTAATCCCACTCGAAAATGAGTGGCCTTTGCATTTCCTTGTCAAGACTTTATGATTTTGATCAATGCTATGAAAAAGCTCCATGTCTTGAGTCTGCTATGGTTTAATGAGGTGGTAGTAACACTAGATACATTGACAATGATGTCAATCCAACTTGAAGTGGTATCACCATCAACTAGTTGCTAACTAGTTGTTGATGTCACTCTTCATTTGTTGTTGTAATGTTGTGTTAAGAACCTAACCAATATGCCAAAAGCCCCAGGATTGATGGTAGTTGTCAATCTAGGCTCTTAAACCATTGGGATCGTAACATACCAATCCCACCATGCTTCGCAGCTGACATCTGCAGTGGCCCACTCTGTGGTAGCACTCACCTTAGCCTCTATTTTCAGGTTGCCGTTTCTAGTAGCCCTTTTCCTCTTGGAGAGGACATAGTGGCTGCACTTTGGTTACTTGGGTAAACCTTTCCACCCTAAGACAATATGGCAGCTCCACTCTGGTTGTCCAGGTAGCCCTTTTCATGTTGTGGTGGCTTTCACTTCGGTTGGGGTTATGCTTTCCACAGGACATCCCTTCTGTGACTTGATTCACTTGAACACCAGATGTGGTGTTGCCTCCGATCCAATTGTTAAGAACCTAAACCACGGTACTTTGGGAGTAGGATTTGTACATACGATACAAGTATACGATGTATAGTTATATTTCCAAATCGATGTTGTAATTTACATATGAAATGATGAAAGCTATTATTATCCATCTTACATGCATGGTATTCTGTTATATGCATGCTATTGTATGAATCAAAGTTATATGCCTCTTATTGCATAAATCAATGTATGATCTGCAGTCTAAATACAAAACTCATTGATTGCATAAACCTATGTAATAGACTAGATAGCGCTTGATTGTGATCAACCTATGTAATAGTCTCTTACATTGTGCGTGTGGGAGTTTTGTGCTCTCATTGCCGGTACCAAGTCCGGATAAAGAAGGGTTGCATCATGTTGACAACCAGCATCAAACTTAGCCATAACTTCCATCTCATGAATCCAAGTGGAACAAGATTCATGTAATCAACCCCAATTGAATGGGATAACGCTTAGATGATGATGATGATGATGATAATGATGATCTGCAATCTAAATACCAATTTAAATTGCAACTTAATCAACAATAAGAGTGTCAAACCAAAACTTCAGGTTGGTTAAAGTAGCAATCTTGGCATCATATGAGCACTTTTACTAAGTTCTATGCTCAAGAGATTCGTCCAAGCGAATGCTAATTGACTCAGCTTTTAACTCATGAGATAAAAGTAAAACACATTCATAGCCGTCTATCTTGACTTTATTCAAACTATCATATGGTGATCTTAAAAATTAAAAATAAATAAATTTTGAAACACAATTGTCCCATTGACAGCTCCAGTGTGACACATATCAAGACTTTTTTTTTTGAAAGGTTAACACATATCAAGACTTGTAAGAAGGTCACATGGATTCTCATCTTGCCGATGAGGAGGCTGTTCCATTTGTATGCCCTTAGTCCCCTTAGGATCTGCACCCCTTATAGAACCCATTTATCACTCTTTAGTTGTATTCAGTATTCATGAGGTGTGTGCAAAAAAACTGAACATGTGGCACGTGGTCTTCAGATGGAACCATTCAATGTAGAAGGATTTTTTACTATTGAACCCAAATATCCGTTATTTTTTATGATAGAATGGGAAAAATTCCATTAGTCAGATGGTTAGAATTCTCCCATCTATGTGCTTTTGTGCAGTGGCCCATCTACAGTAGACCTAACATTCTGGATCACTGGAAACTTGTTACACGTGCTGCTACTTTGAAGTGCACAGCAACATGATATCCCTGTTCTGTGCAAATGTTATAAAAATCCTACTTCAAATTGGGATATCATTTTGAGTTTCAGATATATCGATATCTAAATATCTCCATTGCATTAGATTCTTGCTTATGCTGCATGGGAAGGAAGTTTTGTCAGGCATGTTTCCTTGGAATGAGATAATGAATCCTGTGTTTTCGAAACTTGTTACACATGTGCTACTACTTTGCAGTGCACGGGAACAGGATATCCCGGTTCTGTGCAAATGTTAGAAAAACCCTACTTCAAATTGGGATATCATTTTGAGTTTCAGATATATTGTTATCTAAATATCTCCTGTGCATTAGATTCTTACTTTTGCTGCATGGGAAGGAAGTTTTGTCAGGCATGTTTCCTTTGAATGAGATAGTGAATTCTGTGTTCTTATATATGTATATATATTCTGACTCTCTGATCCTACAGATGGACCAAAGACTGAAGCTCCTCAAAGTTTGATTGATAAGCTTTATAGCACCTTTTCAAACAGCCTTCCTTTTGCAGCACCCATCTCCAATTTAAGGACTACTGAGCATGAACTGGTATGCTTATGTCTTGAATGTGGAATTATAGGACCTTTACTGGAGGATTTGCGCATCATACTTCGATTTTCAGTTTGTGCAAATGAGGTCCAGTGGCTCTGTGATCCAGAGCATTGGTTTGGTGTGCCCTCAACAGATGGACCGTGCCCCAAAAATCATCAAGATCTGAAGATACTTCCTATAATCTTGGGACCCTTTTTTGGGTTGAAATTTGACTATCTCTGTATTTCTCTTCTTAACTGTATTTTCAGGCCACAAAATGGAAGTATGGATTCTCCTACCAAGGAGATTTTTCGTATATGGTCCATCCGTAGTGGGGCCAACAGATCTACCATTTGAATGATTAAAACATGGCCCCATTTGTACAAACCTGAGTATACTCTGGATATTATTGGCTCGACGATTATATAAATCCTCTCTTAAAATATGTAATCCATGTGCCAGGAAGCCGATAACCAAAAAAATGCTCATTCATGCTCTTTATAATGCATTCTTTTATAGGTACAAGGTGTTTTGCAAATGCTACAAGGATTCTCGAGTTCATTGTTTTACTGGGAAGACAGTGAACAAAGATTCTGCGTTAAGAAAGGGATATATGTACCTCACCTTTCACAAACAAGTCTCATTGGAATTCTCAGCCAATTTGTATACAGTGCGACATGCTTACATTTAGTAGAAAGTTTTGTCAAGAAGGTGGAGATCTCTTCTGTAAGATCTCCTCCTACCCTGAGGGCTTTTGCAAATTCTGTTTCTATTTGGCTCAAGGTATTTATATTCCTCCTGTAATATATGCAGCAAGTTTTAGTAAATTCTTGTTTTCTGCAATTCTTGATTTAATACTCTTTTGAGGAAAAGAGGCTGCGAAGTGTTGCACTAAGGAAGGAAACGGTGTCAGTTGGATCTGATACAAAAGCTACACTCACACTCCTTGGACTAGCGAACGCTTTATCAAGGTTCAATCTTTGACTTGATTGTCTAAAGAACCATTATCAATTCTCTCTTGCATGGTTATGAGGAATCAGTGGGAAAAGAATTTGTTTTTGCAGAAAATCACAATTTTCCACAGTTTGGATTGCTAGAATCAGTGAGGATTTCTCAATTCTGTTTCCATTGCATTTATTGTGGTTTGGAAATCATGACTACCTTTTTCCACAAAATCATTGTTTTCCACTGTTCGGATTGCAAAGAATGGTGAGGAACCGTCTCTAGCATTTATTGAGGATTTCTCTTTAAAGAGAAATCATTATTACATTTTACACAAAATCACTATTTTTCACTGTTTGGATTGCACACACGTGAAAAAAAAAAAGAAGAAGAAGTGAGGAATCCTCAATACAATTTCCCATGCTTTTATTGTGGGTTTATAATTGTGATTACATTTTTCCATGACCTTATCTCGGATATCTTTATCTCATGTTCTGGTTTTGTTCTCTTGTAGATTTCAGTGTATTCTGTTTTACATTGATATTTGGATCCGTGAGGAACAAAAGGCAGCGTGATATTTGATATATCACAACTGTTATCATGTGGCATGGGATATTACTTTTTTTTTTATGACCATTGCATGTCTTGATTCACTAAGCAGACACCAGAAAAATTGTAAGATACTGTGTTGTCTTATTTTGTTTTGCATAGAGCTACTCTAGAAGGCATATGGTTCACTATGAGCAATGCTAATTCCAAATCGTCATTTTGAAGTGCCACAGAAAACACATCACACATGTCAATGTGGCATCTATGTGCAAGATCCCAGACGGTCCCCTCAGTGCATGTCTAATCTTAGAAATTAGGTCATCCTACCATTCATATGAGCAATATGTGCACCTTGGGCGTAGACCATTGATTATCATTTTTTCTAACCATCCCATTTCTTCTTACATGTGTTTCACACCTCACAAATGAATTGGCTAGAGTTTTAAGGAAGATTCACCATGGGACTCACCATATGAATGTGCTGGATCTCACATGCATATGCCTTATGATGTGTGTCTGTTTGTCTCTGGACTTGAAGATGATGTGTCTGGAATTAGCATATTCCCAGTACACTGTTTCCGGAGTAAGATTGAATTAGAAATAGAACTTTTCCTTTTCGCGAGTAGATTACATTGACTGAAAAAATTACAAGAATTTAAATCTTTGTACCAATGACAATAAAAATTTGCAAACTCAAAATAACCTGTCTTTTTTTTTTTTTTTTTGTCAAGATCCCTGATATGGTAGAGCAGGGTGGCAAGCTGATGAATCAATCTGACCCATCATTGTAGGGCTACCTATCATGGATGGCCTATGTTTACAAAAGCACACCTTCTACACAATCACAGATGCACCCCAGTTCGTTTTCTTGGCTGATTAAAGGATTTCCCTTATATTGTTCATTTTCCAAATATTATCACTTCCCCTGCAGACCTTTTGAAGCCTATATCTTGATTTCAAGGTAGAAACATTCAACCACTGTAGTGAAAGCACTTGTGGAAGTAGTGTGGATGTTATTGAGATGCTGCTTTAGATAATCTTCAAGGACCCTGATTCTTTGCCTTTGGCCCATGCTGGAATATATTTGATCCCATTTTATCATTTGTTTCTTGTCATGATTTTGGCGAATGCAAGATGGGGAGTGGCGGATGTTCTTTACTGTGACGAGTATTTTTTTGGCATTTGAACCACGACCTTATTAGCATTTTGCTCTTTTACGAGCTCTGCATCTCTCTTACAATATTCCTCCAATTTGCAGTCTTTGCTTTGGGGCAGAATATCTACTGCAGGTAGTGCATGGAGCAATTCCTAGCGCTTACTTTGAATCTGAAACTGTTGTCCCAGCTGGTGAGATGTCAGTTCATATTCTCAACCATCTTTATAAGCAGTTGGATGAAGTTTGTCCTGTGCGAGGTGGTGAGGTTCGAGAAATATTTTGCCGCTCTGTATGTCTGTTTGTGGTTCTTTGGTTTTATGTGATTCTAATTCAAAGTGGTCCTGCTAATTTCAGGAGGAAGCATACCATATGCTTCTGGTGTTGTTTGTCGGAAGTTTACTTCCATACATAGAGGGGCTCGATTCTTGGCTTTATGATGGGACACTCGATGATCCATTTGAGGAGGTAATTTTTTTTCTGAGGAATATAAGGTTTTGAGTGGTTATGAAATGTCATTTGCCAAGTTGCAGGATTTCATTTATGTGGGGTCCATGGTCTCATGAACTGTTGATATGATGAACCCACTGTGGATGTGTGATGCCAAGAAACTTTCCGATCAGATGATTCAAACCCTTCTTTCTCTTACCTGTTTTCTGATGAATGTAGACCATGGCTGTATTTTTTGAAACCTATTTTCAGGCCACTGATCGAAGGTCGGCATCTTCTTACCTGGCAGATTTTTCGGGGCATCCCTCACTTGGTTGGATCCATCAGATCAACGTTCTGGATCATCAAACGATGGTGCCCACATATATGAAACCTGCATCTCAGCAAACTGTAAGTCCGCTGAGGAGCAGCACCCTATAACCCTCTTGTATTCTTGGGGCTTTCTATATATAGTAATCCTCTTGCATAATTAATGAAGACTAGTAATTTATGAAATCTAGCAAAATTATAGTTCTATCATAATTCTTAGAACACATTGATTCCTTTTCAGCAATTTTCCTACTAGATTATTGCCAACGATCAGAAGTTTATGCTTGATTCACTGTCTTTCTAATACTGCATTTTTTTTGTTGTCTAAATTCTCTTTCTTTCCAGTTGTTCTTCCACACAAACAATGCAATTGCCATAGATCAGCCAGCATTCTGGGAGAAGAGTTATCTTTTGAGATCACTGCAACACGGAAAGTCAGGTCCTGGAATCTCACTGATTACTGGTGATGATGATTCCATGAAGAATGATAAGAAAGAGACAGGTGACAGGGAACCCGTCCGTCTATCTAGTTCTGGAGGGGGAAAAGATCAGAATGATATGGACATTGTAGTCTGTCCTCTATTTTTAAAGGACATGGCCAGGGCCATTGTCTCTGCAGGGAAATCATTGCAGCTGATGCGGTATGTTCCAGGGGACTCCGCAGAAATACCGGACAGGGGTAACGACTACGAGATGCCTGTTTCTGGCACATCAAAATGTTTAATGTCCAGCTCTCGGTTAACTGCCAATAGACATCCAGCAGGTGGCAAACCTGAAGATTTGAGCTTTGCAGATTTCGAAGATCCAAGGTCCAAGGATGATGGTTTCTTTCGTGACGAATCTGATGCTCATTCAGGAGAGATGTATCATGCACAAGGAATGGGAGGGTTAACCTTGTCAGAGGTCTTCTGTGTATCTTTGACAGGTCTGATAGAATATGGCAGTCATGTCTTTCAATACTTCCGGCAGGAGTATCCATGGAATCCCAAAATAGCAGAAATATGCAAGTCTTACATGGAGACAGAGAAGCTGGAAAATGAAGATGGCGAGGCCATGCCTGCTTCAATTGGTTCGGAGAATATTTGGTGCAAGTTTTTGGTTGACACAATATTACAAAGAAGTAGTCAAGCAGATATTGAATTGGTTAAAGGTTATTCGAAGGGCGCAATGAAGGATCTGGATTTCTCTGTGGAGATAAAAGAAGTGGTCAAGGCTGTAAATTTCGTTAGTCAAAAGTGGATGATAGATAATAATGGCGGTATAGATGAAATGCATCTTGCTCAATCATTCTGCCCTGAAAACCCCGCCATTACTGTATCTAGAGATTTCCTTTCTAAGAACAAGGATTCCTGGGATGAACTGAACTTATCTAGAAACTTCTACCTTCCCCCTTTAAACGATGACAATATGCGAGAGGCTATTTTTGGCGGGAATGATATTAACACTAACAACGAAATCAATGGGTTACCTAAAGGAATATTCAAAGGGACAAACTATACTTTCGGTTTTCAATTTGGTGAATATCAGCGTCTTCGTTTGGAGGACGACATAAAGACTACAGAAGCGTTATTTCCTTTTCCAACTCTTCTTCCTTGTTTTCAGGTATGGTTAGGCTTCTGTTGACTGGAATGTTTATCTAGCTAGCATTTCTCAGCATGGTTTAAAATATCTTCCGATGCCAGGTAGATAGTCTGACTTGGCTTGGTATCAGCCCCAGACGAGATGATTCAAGGGCCTGATTCAGAAAAGAGGAAGGAGCTTGACCTGAATCAGACGAATCAGCCCATGACTCTTCCATATTGAATAGGTCACACAGTGCATGTCGTATGTGTTGTTTGATACAGTCATATAACAAAGGGGGTTCGACTTAGTGCAACTTGTCTGAGTTGTATTGATATCAGGAATTCTACCAAACTCCACATTGATCGAGCTGCTCACGGAAACTGGTATTTTAAACCATGCTTCTAAGTGCGGTTCTAAAAATCAGATTATATGGAACAGGAGGACGTCCCGGTTTTGGAACTTTTGCCTTTCCAGAAAAACAGCACCCTTGCATCAAGAGTTCTCAATTGGGTTCAGAGTTTCAGCCCAAAGGCTACACCACTTCCTCTAGTTATTATCCAGGAATGCCTTCTTATATACATAAAGAAACAGGTTGATAGATTGAATTCAGCTCTGTTTTCTTTTCACTATAATCTATATATTGTGGACTCAGTTCACAAGGTTGTGCATCCTAGGTGGATTATGTTGGTAGGCATATCTTGTCAAAGCTGATGAATGGATGGAGATTGATGGATGAACTCATTGTGTTACGGGCTATTTACTTGTTAGGTTCAGGTATTTCTTGGTTATCTTGAACTGTGGTTTTGTTCATAAGACGATGATGTTGGGCTAAACTGTGTACTGTGTTTTGATAGATGGTGGTGCCTCATCAGACATGTAGCATGCACGTCCGTCAATGCAAGCTGCCAGATGATAGGCCCCACTGTGGGATGGAGCATGGCACAAACCTCTGATCACTGACAATTTTAACTGTCTGATCGTGGTCGTTGAATTTCAACTGGCTGACCATGTAGTTTTTAATCATCCATTTGATGTCCACGAATTGGATTAGGATTGCCGATTGGTGTGATTTTTGGCATATGTTCATTTGGGCTAAAATTTTGGATGGTTTAGATATGCTGCATATAAGGGGGATGACTGAGGCACTGCCATTTAAGAAATGATGGAAAACACATCCACATACTAATACTATTCTAGCTCAATGTTTATTTAATTTGCTAACATGAACCCATCTTTCAGGTGACCTTCTTCAGCAGTTCTTGACTGTGCTTTTTGATAAGCTAGACAAGGGAGAATCTTGGGATGATGATTTTGAATTGAATACCGTACTACAGGTGTAGCTAAATTGAAATTTCTCTCGTGCAAAGGTGCATTCATTTTTCTTCTTTTGTATTTAGATTAGTGAGGCTTCATGGCTACAGGAGTCGATCAGAAATTCTGCTGATGGCATGCTTCTAAGTGCGGAGGATTCTTTGGTTGTGTCAATCCTAAAACCTCATGCCTCAGATGATGAAGAACGTACAACAAGCAATATCTCAACTCCCCGAAGAGGTCGCACCCACTGTTTTGGGATTGATGCCCTGGACATGCTGAAATTCACATACAAGGAATGCACTTATTCACTAGTTGGTTTGTTTGTTTTGTTGTCAGCAGTGTTGTTTCTCACTGTTTCCAGGGATGCAACAGGTTTCTTGGCCCCTCGAGCTTATTGCTAACCTGGAGGCAATTAAGAAGTATAATCAGGTAGGTTTTCCTTTTAGATTCACAGTTTTACAAGTGTCATCATCTGATGAGGAATTTTGGTCCAGTGTCCAGCAAACCTATGATTTATTGCTGCTTTCTATTCTGCACATTTGGGGGCCATGTTATGGTGATCTACATTGTATCCAATGAGCCCCATTATGTATGGAAGGTGGCCCAGAATCACCCAGATTGGATGATCAATCCCTTCAACCAGTGTTCTGTTTGAGGAAAAAGGACCGCAACAGTGGATGTTAAAAAAACAGGCCAAAGAAATAAAGGTTAGGAACTTCAAATGTGGAAAGTTTTTTTTAGCATATCCCCCATCCATGAGATGGAGATCATAAGATCGATGATTTGAATCACAGAACTGTGGGCCGCATAAAAGTGTTTCCTGAGGCTGTCCCCTATAGTTCCTCTCATCTAATTTCCTCCTGATATGGTCTGTGATGGAGTGGAATGTCATAACAGGATCATGTAGCTGACCCCAATTAGTTGGGATACAGCTTTGATGATGATGATGAATTGATGATCTAATTTCCTCCTGATATTTTTGACATTTTTCATGTTCCCTATAGGTGATGGGTTTCTTGTTGAAGGTGAAGCGTGCAAAATTTGTTCTTGACAAAGCTCGGAGGTGGATGTGGAAGGTTCTTGCTTCATTAATTTTCTTAGCACCATCTGATAGGATAATCTCATGAAACATTCTTCAGTTTTTTTCTTTCCCAGTAGGATGGTAGTTGAATTCGTGCGATTCATTTCTGATGATTCTTTCTTATATTTCCCATCTATGACACCTGAATCTTTCAAATCCCTCAAGAGTAACCGTGTTGGATTCGACACGACATGGGTGTGGTTGCAGGATTCATGTCAGATGTGGCTCAACCTTAGCTAAATATTTTATATTTTAGGAGTTAAATTACATTATGTTTTTAGGGGTTTTCGGGTTTTTTCCTGTTTTGTTTTAGTTCTGAGTTTCTGTTGTTTTTCCTTTTCTGTTCTAGTTTGTTGCTGTTTCTCCGCTCTTTTCGAATAAAATTTCACCTTTCAATTTTTTTTTTTTTTTACATTATGTTTAAGAATTGATAAAGTATGTTAAAGAATGTTCAATTATAAAAAATACTAAAATACTACTTACATAACCATGCCTCCGCACCCTGAGATTTTGGCGCCAATCAAGTCCAACAACTGCATTTGCTTCAGCATATAGATATCTGATGATCATCTTCTTCTTCTTCTGCTCCTGCTTTTGCTTCTCCTTCTGCTTCTCCTCCTCCTCCTCCTCACTTTTTTGAGCAAAGTATGGAAAGGTATAGGCCTCCTAGCATTTGCTGGGATCTTTCTTTCTTTCCTTTTGTTTCTGACATATATGATACAAAATCTGAGGAAAGTAACACCAATACCCTTATAAATAGCCTTTATGATCATTAACCTTCCAATGTTGGAAGTTATGCATTGCAGCAATTAATGAAGATGCATCGAATAGCTTGGTTGTAAAACAATAATCTTCTCGTGGTCTTAACTATAGCAAAAGCTAGTTATTTGAATGATTCACTATATATTATTTTCATCTGTGACCCTAATAACTGTGCTGCTGCACAAAATATTGATGCAATAAGTTTTTTTCTTTTCGTTTTGTAGAATGAACATTTTCATTGTCTCATTTACCATTGCTTGGGGAATTTGCATCTGGTGAAACTTATTCCATTTATCCAGCTTCTACCTTAGAGTTACATTTGCTATTGTTAGACAATTTTCTTTGGATTATTAGTTGATTGGTGTTCATTAGCTGCTACATTACTTTGTTATTGTTTGAATAATTATCGGGTCCTGATGCATCAGGATGTAATTAATGCCCTGATGTGCCAATCCCATAGAAGTCGGGCCATTGGTTCGGCAGTCCAGACTCCAGACATCGACCTGATGGCCCCAATGAGTAGTCACTAGAGATCCAATCTTTGGCCTTTATTCCAGGCTGATTCTGTATTTTCTTTCAACTGTCAATTTGTTGTTTTTTTTCCAGTCTGGAAGGTTTTCTAGGCATCCCTCATCCACATGGGCCAGTCAAATCAATGGCCTGGATCGTGAAACCATGGGCTCAACTCATATAGAACAGGTGCATCAGAACTCTATTCACGTTTTGATGCGTCATGACCCGATAATTCTTTTGAATGTGCTGCAGTCGACTTCCTAACTTCGGTCATGGTTTAAATTTCCTCTGGAACAATAATTTCTGGAAAAAAAAAAAAAAAACTCTGGAGCAACTTTTAGTAACGAATGCCTCATATTGAACATTCAGACAGAGGGCTGTTTATGTGGCACTCCTCTCCCTAGCTCATTCCAATTTTCTCTCCCCCCTTTTCACCACTCCCCTTTCCCTTGAGGATGTGTGAATGACCGCTTGGAATTTCAGTAATTTGATGAAATACTCAAACAATGTACTTTATGTAGGCACACACTTCAAGACAATACACGTGAGACCAAGGCCTGCATGATGTCCAGCCTTGCTTATTTTTTAGCCAATGAGCAGGGTCCACATCTTAAACGACTTGAAAATTACACAATTTCAAGGGGTGCATGTGTTTTGCACCCGCACCATGCAATTCCTCACTAGTCGATCCATATAGTTCTGAATCTGCATGTTTTGTGCCATCTCAGGGTGGAGGGACCACAAGGATCAACCATAAGCATCACTTGCTGGTTGAGCAGAAGCTTCTCCATTTTGTGGATGCATTCCATCAGTATGTCATGGATAGGGTAAATACAAACATTTCATGTCTCAACTCTTTTTTCTTTTTTTAAAATTTTTTGAAAGATTTTCACCTCTCAAATCATATCAAAAGTAGAATTGGAATTCTTTGTAGCTGAGCTGATCACAATAAAATAAGCAGGTGTTCCACAGTGCATGGCTTGAACTCTGCAAAGGTATGGCATCTGCAGGCTCTCTTGATGAAGTCATAGAAGTGCACGAGGCCTACCTCTTGTCTATCCAACGGCAGTGCTTCGTGGCTCCTGATAAGTTGGTAATTGTCTTTAACTGCTAATAGGCATTTGGATTGTTTTGAGTTTTTGTTTCCATTGTTGATGTGATTGAAGTGCGAAAAGATGTAAAGTGACGTTTGTCGTCTATTTGCAGTGGGCATTGATTGCGAGCCGGATCAAGAGCATTCTTGGGTTGGCTCTTGATTTCTACTCCATACAGCAGACGCTGTGCAGCGGTGGTGCGGTTCCTGCTATCAAGACGAGATGTGAAATGGAAGTGGATCGGATTGAGAAACAGTTCGACGATTGCATCTCCTTTCTACTCAGAGTATTCATCTATCCCTTATCATCTTTCCTGTATTCGTGATCTGTCTCAGTGCATGCGGTACTCAATATTCACACAATCAATGCATACATATTTACACGCATTCATACTGAAATCAGATTCAGACCCATCTCTACCTACAACTGGTGTCCATGCCAATCTATCTGGACCATCCAATTGTGGGCTACCTCCTGGAAGGTCCTCCCTGTCTAGTTAATGGCCTGTTTTTGGATGGTAAGGAGAGTTTATGGCAGAAGGTCCACTGATCAAATGGTTAGGATCATTCAGTCAGTGTGATCTTTGGCTTACGGCCCATCAATTGGATGGTCAAGAGGCAGGAGCTATGGTCATGTGTGACAATTGGACAGTGTTTACTGGCTCATATCACACCATTAGATAACTGGTTCTTATTGTGAATATATGTAGGTACTATCATTCAAGCTCAATGTGGGGCACTTCCCTCATTTGGCAGACTTGGTTACTAGGATCAACTACAATTATTTCTACATGTCTGATAATGGCAACTTGCTAACCATCCCCGGCTCAGATACAACTTCTAAGCTGGGAAAAGCCTTCCCGTCAAGACCTGACTCATAAGGAATGCTTGGTATGTTAGTCGATGACTTGTGTTTTCTTCCGGATTCTTTATGGGATTTGGAAGGGGAACAACATGATATATGACACTGGTGTTGCCGTGAGGAGGAAAATCATGTCTAAGATTGTTAGAAGGGTGCTAGCAAGACTAGAATTCAGCGGCCTCTCATTTTCAATTTCAATAGAGATGTGGAAGGGGGGGATTTTGGTCATCCTTGGCTCACGTGCCTTGCCTTTTATTCCCTTTACTTGCTTTTGTAGCGGTGCAGCAAGAGAGAATGTCTCCTGCTTTGTGGCTTCTTTGCGTCTTTGTGTGTGTGTGTGTGTGTGTGTTTAAGAAATGGATAATTGCAGAAAGGTTTTTGTTGCAACATGTAAAAGATGCATTAACAAATCAAGCAACTCGTCAAGGGGTTGAGCACACTCCCAATGAACAGCATTAACATGTAAAAGATGGAGATCTATTGCAAATTACATCATTGAAACCCAATACAAAGCGGAAAGATTACATTACACAAAAGCCTCTAAACATGAGGCCTAACCCATTACATCCAACTGGGACCAATCCGATATTGCAAAACCAGAACTCAAAATTATCTTACAACTCTTTAAAATTCACAATCCAAATGTAAAAGTGTACCCCAAATGCTCTTGCCTACATTCAACTTTTCTGAACTAGGGCCATGTTTGGAAGTTCAATGAATTGAACTGCATTTCCCACAAAATTTGAATCAAATATCGCTTCAATCCAACTTGAATTGCAGTTGGTCTGATCATCATTTGAAATAAATGGCATCGCCCTGCTTTCATTGACTTACAGATCATGACAAAATAACAGTTCTCGAGTTTGCATATAGTGCTCGAATCTATATTTATTTCCAGCCTAACTATATATGGAAATGCTCCTAATGATCGGTTCAGAGATAATCAAGCGATCAATGAGGGATTTATCATGTTCCCGCTGAACAATATGGCCCCACTAACCTCTTCTCTGATCATGAACATGAATGGGTGATCCGCTACAAAGTTGATGGGCGTCATAACCTGACCGCCGCCGCTTCAACCGGGCTGCTGTCACTGCAGCAGCTTCAGTCCCTTCCTCATTAACCTCCACGCAAGCCTTGTGGAAGATCTCGGAGACTCTGATCACACCATGATTCTGCACGTATTCTACCATCTCATCAAGCTCAGCTTGATCTGAGAAGGGTAAAACCAGTCCCATTTCCTTCATGATCTCCGACGCTTCGAACCCAAATGAGATCTTCAACCTCGGCACTCTAAACTCGCCGACTCTGACTTCATAGAGCCTTGTATACTGGTCCAAGAACTTGGGGTCCAAACTCAAATTTTGTACTAGATCTTGCAGCCCGTCCCTCTCATCGGGGAGGAAGAAATACATTGCGAACTCCGTCTCGTCTTGGCCTCTCTGGTAAGGGAGTTTAAGGACTTTGAATCCGTCGAACGAGCGTATGAATTGCTTCATCTTGCTGGTCATGAAGGCTACTTGGACGCTATTTCCATCGAGCAGGTAGAATTCCCTTTGAATGGTTTCTGATGTGTCGAACTTCTCGTTCCAAGCTCCCTTGAAGTAGAGTGCATTTGCAAGAACAAGTACGGTGGATTCATAAGTAGGCCCCGAAGGAAGAATCTCTGTGATAAGCCCATGAGTCGCGTTTTCGGCCCATGCGTTCACTTCCTTTCTCGCTTCATCACCCTTCTTCAACATCATAATACTTATTCATTATCATCGTCACGGATGGCACCGATTTTCGCACACTAGCAAACCACCTTGGTTTTCTCAGTGTGTGAAAATTCTCTGTTACAACCACAGTTCTAAAACTCAGTGACTTGAGTTGAACTCAACCAAGTCAACTCGACTAGAAATGTAGCCTAGTCACTATGAAACTTGCTGAGGAGTCTGACTCAGTCTACTTGACTCATCGAGTCGGCTTGCCTAGTTGGTTGACTCAAGTCGAGACACTTTTTTAGAAGTGCTGATGATTGAATCGTACTCATGACCTCAACCAAGCTGGCTGGATATCAAGTTGAATTGGATTTTCAAGTTTTTAAACTACGGCACTGACCGTTGGTGTAAAATTCAGAAAACAGAAGATGGAAGATGAAAGCTGTTCATTCGACATGGATGGTGATCATGGATTGAACCAGTTAGGCATAATGAAGAAGCATGGCATATACCGAATGACATTTTGGACAGCATATCATGCACCGATTGATATGCTGCCATCATGATGCAGGACATGAGATTTAAATATGATATGTAAGATTTCAGGCTTAGTTCATACCAATTCAGAAACAATTACACAAATTCCACATCTCATATAAAAATTCAAACATTCAATTAAAGGGGAAGCTATGCGGGTCCAGGCCTACACAGGCTAGGACTGGACCAATAAAAATTATAAGCCAAACGATCTCAAAGGGAAATATAAATCAACCACTCATGCATAACAAATAGTCCCTAATCTAAGGGATTCTCTAATCTCAATTCAAGGAACCCTAGGGTAAAAAAAAAAAGGCAAATAAATTAGGGTTAATGCAAACTAAGGCTAGAGTTTAGGAAATAAGAATGAAAAAAGGAAAACCAGAGGAAGACCTGACCCGGAGAGAACTTTGGGGAGGTGGGCTTCCATCACACGTGCGGCACGTGTGATGGAAGCCCGCCTCCCCAAAGTGACACCTAGGCCTTAGTTGGATAGGGGAGACCTCCAATCCCTCCAAGTTTGACGACGATCCGACGTAAGGTAAAGGCGTAGTGCTCCACCAAAATTTCAGCACTCCTACAGATCCAGATTCTGGAAACTAGCTGTAGGGGAATGAATAGCTGTAAAAATTGAGAAATTTAAAGCAATAATCATGATAGAAAATGAGATATATGGATGAGAGATGGTAAGGACAGATGAGGATAGATGTGGCTTCACACCACGTTGTTAGCCCTTCGTAAAGGGAGGGCTTCACACCCTTTTGAGTTCTTTCACAACTCACTAAGAGAGCAGAAAAATAAAGCAAGAATTTTTATTAAGCTTGAATGAATGAAAAGAACTACATGAAGTGCCTATTTATAGGAAAAAACATACACCCCAAAAACTTGCATCATGTGCGCAACCTATTACTTGGCGATAAAGTAAACTAAAATAAAAATCAAACAAAGAAATCTAAAGCGTTCACGATGTTCTAAATAATAATAATAAGCAAAACCTAAAATATGAAATCAATCCGACGAGTGGGCCACGATCATGAGATCCCATGATGGGCTCTTCTTGACTATCGGGCCCACTTTTTTTGGACTAAAACTTGTCTTCTAGCTAGGAGGTCTTCCCTGGACGTCGTCATTGAGCCAGATCGATGGTGGAGTCCTCTTTCTGCGTACGTACGTGCATAGGGGTGGTGGTGTGTGTGCGTGTATAGGCGGCGTACGGGCGTGCATGTGCACGATGTCCTCATCACATCAGAGATACCTCATGGGTAGGATGCATGTCACGGGGTCCACCATGGTCATAATTCACAAGTTTCTAACACCAGATTGCTTATCTACATTGCAAGAAATGATCCAATATGTGTATCCAATCAAAGTAGATCAAAGATCAATCAGCCATTGGAAGTAGGTCTCACTTCCTTTCAACTTCTTAGAATTTAAGAAAGTGAAACTCACTTGCTCAACTGTTTGATTGTTAAAGCATAACAGACTACATTGTGAAAACTGTAACTTGTTTATTTAATTGAGAATAATAGAAATATAGAAAAGATGAAATAGATCTTAACAGATACACATCTTTAACAAATAAGGAAATATTACAATGTAATACGATTACCTGATCTACTCTAACATTGATTGTACTCAGATATTTTGAAATTCTAGTAAAGTGTTTTGTTGGGAAGCACGGAAGGTGAGCCCTCAAGATCTGACGGTCTACACGAGTTTTGGAACCCTTACAAAGCAGAAGATTGACACTCCAACGGCCCGCTTATCTACTACCGGAGTAGATGGATCTATTCACACCTCTGATCCTACAGTATAAGTGGCCCCGGATTGCGATCTATGGATTAGATTGTCCCAAGGACAATCCAAAATGGATAGACTACTGTGCACACTATATCTCTCTCTGTATACTCTCGGTATTTCTTATGATTCATTTACGAGAGAAGTGCATCCCTTTTTATAGGAAAGGAATGAGAGTTTGGATGAGATTGGATGAGACCATATCATCCGATCACATCCCTATCTCCCATCAAAAATCAAATTCATATTTGAATTTGAAATTTAAATGAAAAGAAGAGGCCAGAAAGAGCATGGGACGTACCCACTAGTGATTGCTCACCAGTGGGCCCCACTAGCCTAGGTCTAACATCTCCCACTCAATCACATTGTGGGATAGGCACAAAAATTTATCCATTTAACTCGCCTAATAACAATCAAAGACCAAATATCGCGATCAAAAGAATCAGAGGCGCGGGACCAGCCGGATCACAGTAATCTTCTCACAAGTGCTTAAGTACTAAGTGACCACCTAACTAGTACTCAATAACCCAAGCTTTGCAATGCCTGTCCTAGTCTGCATGACCACACTAGATGGAGTTGACTCCCGACTTGGAGTACTCGGCCAACATATACACTTATCCAACTAATCGAGTTATTTTGAAAACTTGATTTTCACAAACTTCGACTAAAACCAATTTAAAGCAATACTATATACATATATACATATATATATATATATATATATATATATATATATATATATATATACAAGATATATATATATAATATATATATATATATATATATATATATACATATATACATATATATATATACATATATATATATACATATATATAATATTATATATATATGCTTCTTAAGAAAAATATTGTTTGCAAAAGTCTAATAAAAAACAACTCGATACTGCCGGCGGATAAGTCTTCAAGTGCGTATTTATAGTTCTAGAAACTTGGTGTAGCTGTCATGGGATCTTCCTTACACAGATGTGTAATTTGGAATTAATCAAGCCGCTTTACTAGCGTAACTGAGTCTGACCAATCAAGGACCTTTCGTCATACTACACTAAAGTAGCGACACTCAATCTCATCCTTATATACACAAGAGGAGGGTATCTAAGGAAACAAAGAGTCACCTACGAGACTGACTACTCACACGTTGCAATAATTAGATCGAATCAAAACAATCTGTAGGCAAAAGGTCCCAGCATGTGGCTACAATCCACGTCGTAAAGTAGATAATACTAGGTGAATATCGGGTCTACAATACACAGGTCATTCTACATGAGGTATGACTCATCTCATAATCTGGCTTTAAATTCAGGCCATAACATTGATCGCATAATAAAAAATGGTGCGATTATATTATTCGACTTTATTAGTCTCATCTTCAATCTTGAACGATTGTAGGCGAATACGACTCACTCATATCCTCATCATTATTATTCAAAATAAAAAGAAGTTCATGCCTCAGTGTATGAATATGACCCCAAATGTACTTCTCTTGTACATTCAAGGTTGGTCAACCCGTGCGAGTGGGTGACCGGCCTGCCGACAAAAAATAGAAATCCTACATGATCTCAAGGTAAATGCTAATGATCTACTTACCTAGTTTATATTAGTGTTCAATACTGAATAAATGGAATGTACTATTCATTAATGAAAGATCAAAGGTACTATAAAACAAGTACATCACTCAAGCTTTTCTCAATCTCATCTGCCTGACATGAACCTGAAATAGATCTCTAGCTATAGGTTTCGTCATGAGATCAACCATAATCTCCTGAGTAGGAATGTAGCTGAGGGTGACCTTCTTATCCCTCACTTGATCACGGACGTAATGATACTTGATCTCAATGTGCTTAGATTTTTGGTGGTGTTTAGGGTCCTTTGCTAAATCAATGGCAGAAGTATTGTCTATCTTCATCGATATAGGCTGATGAATACTCGATACAACACCCAGACCCAATAGAAATCTGCGAACTCATATACACTCCTGAACTGCAGCACAACATGCAATGTACTCAGCCTTCATAGATGAAAGCGTTGTGGATGTTTGTTTCTTACTCGACCATGAGATAGCTCCTCCTCCGAGTAAGAATACATACCTTGAAGTAGACTTTCCCTCGTCGGTGTCATTACCCCAAGCAGCATCAGAATATCTTTGAATTCGAGGCTTGTGCCTTAATAACACAACATTAGGTCTTTTGTTCCTCTAAGATAGCGGAATATACGTTTGACGGCTTGCTAATGAGACTGTCCCGGGTTACTCTGATAACGGCTGACTATGCCAACTGCATAGCTAATATCCGGTCTGGTGCAAAGCATAACATACATTAAGGTCCTTATTGCACTTGCATAAGGTACTGAGGACATAGCCAGTTTCTTGGCTTCAGTCTGGGGACACGATTTTCTGTCTAGCTTGGTAGCTTTATCCATAAGGGTTTCAACAACTTTTGAATTTTCCATCCTGAACCGCTCTAAGATCTGTTGTATATAAGTTGCTTGAGACAAGCCTAAAAATTTCTTAGGGCAATCCCTGATGATTTTTACCCCAAGAATAAAGTTGGCTTCACCAAGATCTTTCATCTCAAAGTTCAAGAATAGCCAATCTTTAGTCAATATCAACAATTGCATGTCATTACCAGCTAACATGATATCGTCTACATATAGAGATAGTATCATAAAAGATCTTTTAGACCATTTCATATATACATAATGATCTTCTTCACTCATTGTGAATCCAAAAGTGGTGATGGCCAAGTGGAATCTCATGTACCGCTGTTTTGAAGATTGCTTCAGCCCATGGATAAATTTCAACAACTTGTAGACTTTCTTTAGATGCTTTTTGTCCACATAACCCATGGGTTGTTGCATGTATATTTCTTCATCCAAGTCACCATTTAAGAATGTGGTCTTTACATCTATCTGATATAACTCTAAGTTTAAACTTGTGACAATGGACAAGATCATGCGGATTAAGGAGAACTTTGCAACAAGTGAAAAGGTCTTATCGTAATCAATACCTTCTTTTTGTGTAAAACCTTTAGCAACTATTCGTGCTTTATACTTATCCACTGTACCATCTGTCTTTCTTTTAATCTTTAGTACCCATTTGTTACCTATCACTTTACGATTGGAAGACAGATCAACAAGTTCCCAGATTTTATTCTTCTCCATGAAAGCGATCTCTTCGTCCATAACATTCACCCAATTGGCCGAGTTAGAAGATAATAATGCATTCTGATACGAATCAGGTTCATCATCATCAACTCAACGCAAGATAATGTTTGTCTCTCAATATCGAAGTATCTTCGGGGAATCAATCCTCTTTCGCTTCGACGTAACTCAGGAGCCTGCTGAGATGTCTTCCCACTGTCTCGACGAACTATAGGAGCATCATCATCTTGAGAAGCAGAACTCCCACTCTCCTGAGATACATCGGGTATTTCAAAAAGTTGTATTGGAACCTTTTGCTTTATTCGGCTTGGGTATCTATCTTCAACGAAGGTCACGTCTCGGGATTCTATATCAATCCATCGTCCATGGTCCTCATAAACTAGAACATATCTTTTTGAATGCATAGGGTACCTAATGAACACGCATTCAATGGTTTTACTATCAAGTTTACCTCTATGTGGAGTAGGTAGCAAAACATATCTTAAAGATCCCCGAGGGCGCGTAGGTTGGCTAGAGAAGGAATCCTCCCAAACCACATCTCATATGAGGTCTTAGGAATGGATTTGGATGATACTCTATTAAGGACGTAGACGCTGTTAACAGCGCGTCTCCCCAGAATGTGGTAGAGAGATTGGCTTGTGCCATCATTGATCTAACCATGTCCAATAGTGTCTTATTCCTTCTCTCTGCAACACCATTTTGTTGTGGAGTGTAAGCCATTGTGTACTGCCGAACAATACCAACATTTTCACAATATGATTTAAACGTTTCAGATGTATACTCGCCACCTCTATCAGATCAAAGGATTTTAATCTTTTTCTCAAGCTGATTTTCCACATTAGCTTTATATTTAAGAAAACAATCAAAAGCTTCAGATTTGTGTGAGATGAGATACACATATCCATAGCGCGAGTAATCGTCAATGAAAGTGACAAAATATTGACATCCTTTTCTGACATGTACATTAAAGGATCCACAGATATCTAAATGAATTATCTCTAGTGTGCCCTTAGACCTAGCCGCTTTGAGAAATTATTCTTCAAAGTCTTTCCGAACACATAATGTTCACAATATGGTAAATCAACTTTGGATAAGGAGTCTAACAGACCAGAACGTACTAGTCTCGTCATACGATCTTTTCCTATGTGACCTAACCTCGTGTGCCATTTTTGAGATTTAGATACTATAGTTTCATTCGACATAGCAGATAAAACAAGAAAGACATTATCACAATCTACGTCTAGAATAAATAAATCTGAAATTAAATTTTTTCATGCAAAGATGAGGTTATTCAGTCTCAAAGAAACTCTTGTCCCAGAAAATTAAATATCAAAACTATTAAATAATAACCTAGAAACAGAAATTAAATTTCAACGCATCCCCGGTATATAAAGAGTATTATGGAGGATTATTGTTCACCCTATGCGCGTACGGAGATGGAAAACGCCAATCCCTAGTACATCTTCAACAACGTTATTGCCCATGTACAACTTGTAACTTCCTTTTGCTACAGACCGAAATTCCTCGAGTCATCGACGACTATGTGTTACGTGCTTTGTTGCGCTTGAATCTGAAATCCACTCGTTAGATATAGTATCAACGGAAAGGATTTCAGAACAAACGCCTACGTACAAAGTATCTAGTGAGTTAGAAATTACCGTCTTTTTATGGCACACTGCCGAACATAAAGACCAGAATTTTCGCAGACAAAGTAGACTATATTTGTCTTTTTCTGCTTCTTCTTTCCATTCCCCTTCTTGAGATTTGGAGGAGGTGTTGTCGTCTTCTGCTCTTGGTTATTCTTTTTCGCCTTCTTGCGTGCTTTGAACCGTTTCTTGTTAGCTTTCCGCTTATGGGTCTCTGCTACAAAGGCTTTGGCCGAACTTGGCTGAATTGCATTTGTTTCAATCCCACGTACCAAGTGGCCACGAAAGTCTCTGAACGTAGTGATGAAATCAGTATGATTCAGAATTCTTTTGATTTGGGCCCAAGATTCAGGCAAGGAACGGTGCATGGCTATAATCTTTTGATTTTCAGTCAATTTACACCCAACATTCCTAAGGGCACCTATCATTTGCTCCATCTTACAGATATGATCTTTGATGGGGCAGCCGATTGATATTCTATACTCTTAGAATTCTAATTCCATAGCCCGAACTTTCGTATCTGACTTCTGCGCAAATGCATTTGTCAGTGCTTCCCAGATTCCCTTAGCGGTATCATGCACTTCATACGTAGGTATGAGTTCTTTGTGCATAGTGATAAGAAGGACATTACGAGCTGAACGATTTTATTTTGTCATTATTATAGCGAGTCATCGCAACCCTATGTTCTTGTAAATTCTCATTTTTAGCCAATATGGGTTCCTCTTGAACTTCATCGAGTGCGTGCGATATGTCGTCCTCGTCCAGAAGGCATCGCATCGCGTGGGACCAGTCTTGATAGTTGTTACCGTCGAAATGTTGCCCTTTCAGCTGTTCAGCGATTAATGCTTTGGTGGCCATCTCTATATTGCATAAGTATCACTACTTAGCTATGATATAAGGTATTGACACTAATCATCAGCATTTCTACGTGTTATTCAAAATTTCAAAGTATAAAAGTAGTAAACATATTTTAACGAGATCTGAAAGTTCACATACCTGAATGGGCGGTGTAGATCAATCAAGTTCTCTTTTTAAGATGAGAATTAATGCTTTTACAAGAATAAATTCATATAACGTGCAACCTTCCATTATTTGGTTGCATGCATCATTTGGTGGAAGGGAATAAACTCCCACTCAGGTTCCGCATAACCTTTTTATATATAAAACATCTAAGCACTAAGTTTTTCTTTATTTTTCAATTAAAAAAAAAATAAGAAGGGCTTAGATCTAAACATATCAAGCCTAATTATATCACACATATAGACATTATCATCAGAAAAAAATGAAGTGCATAGCTATAAAGAGAGTTCTATCATCACTAGTAATCATGACCATTAGAGATGGATTCGATCATTACCGTTAATGATCATTGTTGATGATGGATCCTATCATCAACATTGATCATCATGGTTGATGATCGTTTCGATCACTAATGATCTCTAGATGATTAATTCTTAAAGTAGATTTTATCTACACTATTCATATTTCTGCTAAATATGGTTAACAGTTTGTATAAAGGAGAACATTCTACACAAAAATACTGTAAGCTTAATTGCAGGAGAATTCAAAAAAAAAAAATGAAGGCATTATTATTTTGAATTACATCTCAGCATCTTGTAAAGAATGGTTAAAATGAGCAGAGTTATAAGTTGGTCACCACCCAACAGCAAATGGTCATTTATCACAGATGGATGAGATAGGATGAGACCATATCATCCGATCACATCCCTATCTCCCATCATGTTTGGCACTGCATCGTCTTTGAGAAGCAGGATTCACAAGAGCAGTTAATAATGTGAAATGGAAAAGCAGTAAAACAGAAGTGAAAATTACGCACCTTCGTTTGAAAATCGACCGCCCTTGCTTCCGCTTTGTGAATGGAATTTACAATATCTCTGAAGGCGGGTTTCAAAGAAAATGATTGCTCGACCCATACGCTATTAGCAAAGGATAGACGGGGTCCACCGATGCCAGCTCCTTCGGCGGATATGAGATGAACAACTCGAGAAGAGAGCGAGTTGAGTTCCTCAATACTTTCAGATTTCAGGAACTGAAGCATCTGTTCTAATGTATGTCCTTTCGATCCAGCGGCGATCATGCTCAAGACGACATGGACAGATAGCGGAGAGAACACGAAATTCAACCCTTTTTCAATCTCCTTGAGTCCAACACGTTTTGCTATTTGAAGACAGAAATCAGTGTTGAGAATGCTGGCTGACTGAGGAGAAGCCATTAGAGAAGTTTGAGCTATGAACAGAGGGTGAGGAGAAGCCATTGGAGAAGTTTGAGCTCTGTCCAGAGGCACATTTTGGTAGAGAGATGAAATTTTCAGAAGCTGAATTACCAGGTAATAAGACAGATGGGAGTTGGCCGGCTTACAGTTCCTAATGAATAGAGGAAGCCTTACAAATTGCCCTTGGTTTTGCCTGAAATTACCGTAGCAGTTCTCTTATTGGTCGGCCTAGATGGGTGGGTTCACAGGATTTGATGGTATCTGCATGATCTTGGGACCCTCGCACAGAGCTGAAGATGGACGGTCAACGTCCAACGGTCCGCCTAACCACTACGGGAGTGGGAAGGATTTGATCACCAGTCTGATTATATGGTTAAGATGGCCCACGGACTACAATTAATGATTTGGATCATCTAAAGGCTGGCCTAATTAGCAATAGGTATTTTTCCTTCTTATTCTTTTTGGATATTCTATCCATTAAGATTAAGTTAGGAGGAATGTCTCCTATTTTATAAAGGAAGGAATCAAGAGGATATGGGAGGAAAGAGATTACTTTAAGGAAAAAATCATCTGGGACCCACACAATAGTGGTTGCTCACAAGTGGGTCCGACAGGTCCATATCCAACACCTGTCAGCACTGACTGGACGACGCCAATAATCTGATAAACACCTTGTAAATGATTGGATGGTTAGGATCATCCTAACAGCATGATCGTCACGCATTGGTTCATCCAAGGTGGGGCCTGCAGGATGGACGGCGGGATTACATTCTGTAATTTATGTTACCAACGACCAGTATGAAATTCAGGTGATGTGATCGAAGTTTTAAGAGTGTTTGATACCCATTTTAGGATGTGGATGTATTGTAATTCATGCAAAATGTTAATTAACAATATCAGCATTGTTTCTATCTACGGCTTCAAAGCCAAATAAAAAGAATTTAAAATGCAAGCTGAGTAAAGGTTTGGTTTGCTGGTTTAGACCATTGTTATGATGGGCCCCACCATAGATTGGCTTCCCTGGATACTTCCCCATATTGAAGGATTCTACTGTTTGATCAATAGCCTGCAAATGTGGGGTCGGGATTGTTGGACATAGGCCCGTGGGGCCCACTTGTGGGCAATCATTAGTGGGTGGGTTCCACAAGGTTTAGATGAGGAGATAAGGATAAGATGGGATAATCTCTGATCTCATCCAAACTCCCAAATGAGAGACTAATATTGTCCATCTAGCTTGTCTGTTAAACAATCTAAGCCGTAGATCATAATTCGAGGCCATTTATACTGTAGAATTAGAGGGGTGATTAGACCCATCTATTCTAATAGTGGTTATGTGGACTGCTAGACCAGGACCGTTTATCCTTGGCTTTGTAGAGGTCCGATATTGTGTAGACTGTCAGCTCCTAAGGGCCCACTCTTCCGCATAGACTTTCAGTGCCATTCGAATATTCAAGGATTGCATTCAAGAGAGAGAAAGCCAAAGATGAAAGATCCAACAGTTCGAATCTCCTTCTGGTCTAGGAGATCCTGTCTAGTTAATGGCCTGTTTTTGGACGGTAAGGAGAGTTTATGGCAGAAGGTCCACTGATCAAATGGTTAGGATCATTCAGTCAGTGTGATCTTTGGCTTACGGCCCATCAATTGGATGGTCAAGAGGCAGGAGCTATGGTCATGTGTGACAATTGGACAGTGTATACTGGCTCATATCACACCATTAGATTACTGGTTCTTATTGTGAATATATGTAGGTACTATCATTCAAGCTCAATGTGGAGCATGATGTAAAGCGGGTCGCAGACAATTTCATGGCCAAGATGGATCAGAAAAGGCCCGGTCGACGACAGAAGTGATCCGGACCATCAGACCTTCGATCGGGCGTATCTTGTAATCCGGAATGAGTTATCTGACGTAAAATATATGATTTTGGGGTAGAACGAACTACTTTAGCCAACCAACCCCACTATGCTGGGTTGCACAGCCCTGAATTGCGAAAAACCCCTTGATCGACGGCCGTTTCCTTGTTTTAATTTCATTTTTACTATAAATAGTAAGTTTTAGTTTGATTATAACTCTTCATCCGTTGGGCTTTAGGAGTTGCGCCCAACGTGAAAAGAGCTTAGAATAATTAGGAGAACGGTTTGGTGAAGCCAAATAGGACACTTACTATTTTTGGCCGAAAACCTTGCGCACTAGTAGACATCACGACCATCTATAAATAGTAAGTTTACTATTTATAGTTAGTCATGAATTCTAGGAGTTTTAGTTGTAGTTTGATTCTGATTTCTTTCCCATTGCTTCTATTTAAAGGGTTGTGAACTCGTTTTTATTCATTCATTAATCAATTTTGAATTTATTAGAATTTATTTTTATTTTCTGCTTTCTTTCCTCGTGGATTCGAGAAGTCTCTGTGAGGAGTCCAGAGAAGTTCTGTGGATTCGGAATAGTTACCCTCTTGAGGAAGACAGTGCTCTACCTCACGCCCTCCCCTGCATCAGGCCACTTCCCTCATTTGGCAGACTTGGTTACTAGGATCAACTACAATTATTTCTACATGTCTGATAATGGCAACTTGCTAACCATCCCCGGCTCAGATACAACTTCTAAGCTGGGAAAAGCCTTCCCGTCAAGACCCGACTCATAAGGAATGCTTGGTATGTTAGTCGATGACTTGTGTTTTCTTCCCGGATTCTTATGGGATTTGGAAGGGAACAACCTGTAGGCTATTGTAGCCTTTTTACTTAAAAAAATAACTTAGAAGGGAATAGGAGAATGCTGATTTTTATTGTATTGCTTCTTCATATATGAAAATGAAATACATACACATATTTATAGCATAAAAACTAAGGGACATGACTCTTCACAAAGAGACATGAACCTTTTCAACTAAGGGACGTGACTCTTCACAAAGAGACATGAACCTTTTCACAAAAGTGCCTTTTCCAAAGAGACATGAACCTTTTCACAAAAGTGCCTTTTCCAAAGAGACATGAACCTTTTCACAAAAGTGCCTTTTCACAAAAGTGCATTAATTCAACACTCCCCCTTAATGCACTTTCTGAATTACTCCCAACATTTCTCGAAGATGACAAAAACTTTCTTTAGGGAGTGCCTTGGTGAACATGTCAGCTATTTGTTCTTTCGTCTTGCAATACTTCAACTCGATCTCGCCACTCTCAATAACTTCGCGAATGAAGTGATGCTTGATCGCAATATGCTTCGTCTTGTTATGATATACTGGATTTTTTGCAATTGAAATGGTTGACATGTTGTCGCAATATATAGTAGTTCCTTCATTTTGCTTTTCACCAATATCTTCAAGAATTCTTCGTAACCATATTGCTTGAGAAACTGCAAGAGATGCCGCCACATATTCTGCTTCTGCTGTAGATTGAGCAACGGTACTTTGTTTCTTTGACACCCAAGAAATTATCCCGGATCCAAGAGAGAAAGTATATGCCGATGTGCTTTTCATATCATCTATGGATCCTGCCCAATCACTATCTGTATACCCTACTAATTTTGAGTTTGGAATAGGAGTATACATGATTCCATAATCCAACGATCCTTGGATGTATCGTAACACCCTTTTTGCAACTCCTAAGTGAGTTTGCTTTGGACAATTCATGAATCTCGAGAGTAAACTCGCAGCAAACATAATATCAGGCCTTGTAGTAGTGAGATACAAGAGGCTTCCAACGATACTTCTGTACAATGATTCATCCACCTTTTTTGAACCATCGTCTTTTATCAGCTTCTCGTTTACTTCAGTCTTGACATATAAGGTAGGCTCACACTTGCTCCGATGAAACTGATTCTTGGCAAAATAACCATCGATTTGGCTATACCAAGCACGCGGCGCTTGCTTTAGTCCATACAACGCTTTCTTCAACCGATAGACTTTATCTTCTTTGCCCTCCACCACAAATCCTTGTGGTTGAGCAACATAAATTTCTTCATCGAGGACACCATTCAAGAAGGCTGATTTGACATCTAGCTGAAAAATGGACCACTTCTTTTGAGCTGCAAGTGCAATGAGGGTTCGTATAGTCTCCAATCGAGCAACCGGTGCAAAGGTTTCGTTATAATCGATGCCTGGTTGTTGTGTAAAACCTTTTGCAACGAGCCTTGCCTTATATTTTTGGATTGAGCCATCTGAATTGAGTTTAGACTTGTAAACCCATTTTACTCCAACAACATCTTTGCCGCTTGGACGATCAACTAACTCCCAAGTAGAGTTCTTCTCGATCATGCAAATTTCCTCTTCCATTGCTTTCACCCAATTGTCTTCTCGAACTGCAACTTCAAAGCTTTCCGGTTCTACAACCGAAAAATTGCAACGCTCGTAGATGTCTCTTAGACTCTTCATTTTTCTTGGGGGCGATTCGGATGAAATACTTGAAGTCGTTGATGGAGAACTTGATGATGCAGATGAAGTAGCTTCTGGTGAAGAGAATGGAGTTGTGGGTCCATAATCTTCTTCATCATTTTCTGCTTCTGTTTCTTCTTCCACATCTTGAGTGCTTTTCGGTTCATCTTCTTGTATAAGAACAACTTGTTCTTGTATATTTTTCTTTTTCCAATCCCATCCTGTACTTTCACTGAACAAAACATCTCGACTAATCATTAGCTTCCCCGTCTCAAGGTTATATACTCGATAACCTTTTGACGAAGTACTATAACCAATGAAAATACAAATTTCAGATTTTACATCAAGTTTTTGACGCTTTTGAGATGGAATATGAACATAACAAATGCAACCAAAAATTTTGAGATGTTTTACAGAAGGCTTGTGACCTGACCATGCTTCAATCGGTGTTTTGCCATCCACAGCTTTTGTAGGACTCCGATTAAGCAAGTAAACAGCTGTCGACACAGCTTCAGCCCAAAAAGTATTCGGGATGCCTTTCTCCTTCAACATAGAACGAGCCATTTCGACAATTGTTCTATTCTTCCGTTCTGCAACGCCGTTTTGCTGAGGTGTGTAAGCAACAGTCAGTTGCCTCTTGATTCCTTCTTCTTCACAATATGTCTCAAATTCCTTAGAGACATACTCGCCACCACGATCACTTCTCAGCATCTTGAGTTTGAGACCACTTTGTCTCTCAACTTGTGATTTGAATCCCTTGAAGATCGAAAGAGCTTCTGACTTTTGCTTTATGAAGTACACCCACATCATTCTTGTATAATCATCAACAAAGATGATAAAATACAAGCTTCCACTAAGTGATGGAGTTTGCATTTTTCCACAAATATCAGTGTGGATCAACTCCAAGGGCGCCTTTGCTCTCCACGCACTTCTTGAGAAAGGTGCACGATGATGTTTTCCCAATGCACAACCCGAGCAAATGTCATTTTTAATTTTGATAGACGGTAAACCATCTACCAGATTCTTCTGATCCATCAACTTCAATCCATGAAAGTTCAAATGCCCCAGTCTTTTATGCCAAAGCCAAGATTCATCAAGTGTCTCGGCTTTCCGTGCACAATCGATCGAATATCGCAACTTAATAGGAAAATTACGATTTTTCTCCATATTCACCTTAGCGATCACTTGATTTGTGCCATTCTTGTCATAGATAATGCAAGAATCATTTTCGAAGCATATAGAGTGCCCATTTTGAACAAGTTGCCCAACACTTAGCAAGTTTTGATCCAAGTCAGGAACAAGTAAAACATCTTTTATATACTTGACCCCTTTCTTGGTTTCAATGGCAATTGTCCCCTTTCCATTTGCTTCCACAATAGCACCATTTCCCATACGGACTTGAGATCTGACGGATGAGTCGATATTTGTGAATATCCGATCATCACCTGTCATATGATTGCTGCAACCACTATCCAAGTACCATATGTCTTCAGTTTGAGTGAGTGAGTATTGACATGCAAAAAACATGTTTTCTTCAACTTTTTCTTCAGAGAAGTTTGCAGCATGTTGATTGTCCTTGAAACGACAATCCTTCTTCACGTGTCCAAACTTTTTACAGTTAAAACACTGAGGTTTGCCTCGATTCCAGCACTCACTTTCAATATGGCCAGACTTTTTGCAAAAATCGCATGTAAGATTTGAATTTTTACCTTTGTTTCGATTTTGCCATTTCCCTTGCATCGATTTTCCACCTTTCTTGTAATTGCCTTGATTCTTTCCGGGACCAGCTTGTGTCTTCTCGGAAGAACTTTGTGAACCAATTGAAAGTTTAGTTTGAAACGCACTTTCAACTGATTTTTCTTCACGCCTCAACAATCTTTGTTCATGTGATTCTAAAGAGCCCATCAACTCAATCAATGATAATGTTGAAAGGTCCTTAGATTCCTCTATTGCGGCAACGGCAGCATCATATTTTGCAGGGAGGCTTATTAAAAGCTTCTGAACCACCTTTTCATCAGAAATAGAATCTCCATAGATCCTAATCTGATTCACCACTTCAATCACTCGTGAAAGATAATCTTTCATCTTTTTCGAGTCTTTCATTTTCAGATTTTCATACTCTCTCCGTAGAGTTTGTAACTTGATGGCAATTACTTTAGACGTACCTTTGAACTCCTGTTGTAAAGTGTCCCAAGCTTGCTTTGAAGTTTGAGATGGAATGATTCTAGAGAAGATAGAATCAGAGACACTTTGTTGAATGAAGAAGAGGGCCTTCGCATCTTTCTTCTTATTCTCCTTCAGTTGTTCTTGTTGTATGGCTGAGAGAGATGTGAGATCGGTTGTAGTTGGATAACCGATTTCAACAATCTCCCATAGCCCTTGAGATTGGAACAAGGTCTTCATTTTGATGCTCCAATGATCAAAGTTCTCCCCTCCAAAAATGGGAATTGCGGGATGAATCGTTGCACCATTCGTTGCCATCGATTCTACTTCTTTAGAAGTTTCTAACACCCAATCAAGACCCGAAACGTGGCTTTGATACCACTTTGTAGGCTATTGTAGCCTTTTTACTTAAAAAAATAACTTAGAAGGGAATAGGAGAATGCTGATTTTTATTGTATTGCTTCTTCATATATGAAAATGAAATACATACACATATTTATAGCATAAAAACTAAGGGACATGACTCTTCACAAAGAGACATGAACCTTTTCAACTAAGGGACGTGACTCTTCACAAAGAGACATGAACCTTTTCACAAAAGTGCCTTTTCCAAAGAGACATGAACCTTTTCACAAAAGTGCCTTTTCCAAAGAGACATGAACCTTTTCACAAAAGTGCCTTTTCACAAAAGTGCATTAATTCAACAACAACATGATATATGACACTGGTGTTGCCGTGAGGAGGAAAATCATGTCTAAGATTGTTAGAAGGGTGCTAGCAAGACTAGAATTCAGCGGCCTCTCATTTTCAATTTCAATGGAGATGTGGAAGGGGGGGATTTTGTTCATCCTTGGCTCGCGTGCCTTGCCTTTTCTTGTTTTCCCTTTTCTTGCTTTTGTAGCGGTGCAGCGAGAGAGAATGTCTCCTGCTTTGTGGCTTCTTTGTGTGTGTGTGTATGTTTTTAAGAAATGGATAATTGCAGAAAGGTTTTTGTTGCAACATGTAAAAGATGCATTAACAAATCAAACAACTCGTCAAGGGGTTGAGCGCATTCCCAATGAACAGCACTACCCCACTAACCTCATCTTCGATCATGAACATGAATGGGTGTTCTGCTACAAAATCCATCTGACGTTGATGTGAACTGCTACGACTGTATATCACACGAGCAGTTCAGTCCCTTCCTCACTAACTGCAACAAATGACTTGTGGAATATCTCTGAGACAGTTCGTGATAGTCTACCATCTCTGTAAGCCCGCCTTGTTCCGAGTAAGGTGAATATAACCCCAATTCCTTCATAATCCCTGAAGCTTTGAAACCAAATGAGATCTTGAACCGTGGGAGCTGAACCACCCAAGAAGCTGGAGTCGAAATCAAAATTCTTTATGAGATTTGGCAATCCGTCTCTCGTGTGAGAGGATGAAATACACGGAGAATTGACTGTCGGTGTTTCCTTGTTGGTAAGGGAGTTTGAGGACTTTGACTGTTGGTGTTTCCTTGTTGGTAAGGGAGTTTGAGGACTTTGAATCCATCGAAGCAGTGGAGGAAGTGCTTCTTCTTGCTGCTCTTCATGAAGGCCACTCGGCCGACGCTTACATCGAGGAGGTAGAATGCACTGTCTTGGGTCTTTGACACATCAAATGCCGAACTCCAGGCACCTTTGACGTAGATTGCATTTGCAAGAACAAGCATGGTAAAGCTACTAAGAGATTCAGATGGAAGAAGCTCTTTGATCAGGCTGTTTGTTGAGCTTTCAATCGATGAATTCACTTGGTGGGCCGCTTCAAAAGCCTAGCGATCATGACCGTCATTATCAACATCAATGAAAAGAATTGCATTGCTGTTGTAGAGAAGCACCAATGATCTTCCGCAGATTAGGAAGCTTGCATTGATCCTCACCCTCTCCACTATTACTAGCATAGTGCATGCGCATTCAGAGTGCAGTTTGGATTGCTGAAACATAATGCTCAGAGTTCTTCCATAAAGAAGAGAATGAAACTGATGGGGACATCATGCGCACACGCGCACGCACACCACCCCCTACGCACGTACGTACGCAGAAGGAGGGCCCCACCATCGATCTGGCTCGATGATGACGTCCAGGGAGGGCCTCCTAACAAGAAGACAGAGTTTTGGTTCAAAAGGGTGGGCCCAATAGTCAAGAAAAGCTCATCATAGGATCTCATGATCGTGGCCCAGTCGTCGGATTGATTTTATATTTTAGGTTTTTCTTATTGTTATTATTTAGAACATCGTGAACGCTTTAGATTTCTTTGTTTGGTTTTTATTTTAGTTTTATTCATTGTTAAGTAATGGGTTGCGCACATGGTGCGAGTTTTTGGGGTATAAGGTTTTCCCTATAAATAGGCACCCCTTGTAGTTTTTTTCATTAATTGAAGTTAATTAAAAAAAATTCCTGCTTTATTTTTCTGCTCTCTTCGTGCGTTGTGGAAGAATTCAAAAATGGGTGCGAAGCCCTCCCTTTTCGAAGGGCTAACTACCGAGGTGCGAAGCCACATCGATCCCGATTCACCCCCATCCTCCATCATCTTTTTTTTCCATCTTCCCTCACCAGTCGTACTTCAAATTCGTCCCTTTTGTTGCATCATATTTCTTCATTATAGCAGGTTTCCAGATTTCGGCCCGCAGGCGAGCTGAAACTTCGGCGGAGTACCACACTCAAACCAGAGCTCGGATCGACGTCAGATTTGGGAGTTTTGTAACCCAAGCATAGCCGACCAAGGCCTAAGAATCTGTTTCTAGATTCCGTGCCCCACTACAGGTGCGGCCAGTCTCAGGTGCATGTTCACCCGCACCTGGCTCGCTGTCCACACGCAGGGACTGTCTCGGTTTCAGGTTTCTTCCTATTTTCCTCTCTTTTATACATGATTTCATAAATCCTGACCCTAGATTACATTATCCCTAATTGATTTGCCCATTTTCTCATCCTATGGTTCCTTGAGATTGAGGAATCCCTTGGATTATGGACTGATTCTTATGCGTGTGTAGTTGATTTCTATTTCCCTTTGAGTATTGTTTGACTCATAATTTTCATTGATCTAGCCCTAATGTGTGTAGGCCTGGATCCGCATAGATTACCCTTTAATTGAATGTTTGGATTTTCATGTGGGATGTGGAATTTGTGTGATTGTTTCCGAATTGGTGTGATCTAAGCCTGAAATCTTGCATATCATATTTAAATTCACGTCTTGCATCAGAAACGGCTTCAAAATTTGAATCATGATTGAAAAAAATCATTTTTCATATGGAAAACGAGTATAAAACAATCATTTTTTCGACAGTTCTCTTAATCCATTGAAATCCAATACTTGAAGCAGGTAATTGATGTCCACGAGATTGGAACAATCACAGCCTCTCCATCTTCAAACATTATTTGTAATCCATTTTAAGGGACCAATCTGATTTTTTATTTTTTATTTTGGTTGAAAGGTGATGATATTTTATTAGAAAGAAAGCCAAAGAAGGAGATCTATTGCAAATTACATTATTGAAACCCAATACGAAGCGGAAAGATTACATTACACAAAAGCCACTAAACATGAGGCCAAACCCATTACATCCAACTGGGACCAATCTGATATTGCAAAACCAGAACTCAAAATTATCTTTCAACTCTTTAAAACTCAGTCCAAATGTAAAAGTGTACCCCAAATGCTCTTGCCTACATTCAACTTTTCTGAACTAGGGCCATGTTTGGACGTTCAATTGAATTGAATTGAATTACATTTCCCACAAAATCTGAATCAAATATCGCTTCGATCCAACTTGAATTGCAGTTGGTCTGATCATCATTTGAAATAAATGGCATCGCCCTGCTTTCATTGACTTACAGATCACTGACAAAAGAACAGTTCTTGAGCTTGCATATAGTGCTCGAATCTATATTTATTTCCAGACTAACTATATATGGAAATGCTCCTAATGATCAGTTCAGAGATAATCAAGCGATCAACGTCGGATTTATCATGTTCCCGCTGAAGAATACGGCCCCACTAACCTCTTCTCTGATCATGAACATGAATGGGTGATCCGCTACAAAGTCGATGGGCTCCATACCCATACGCAACTTCATCCAGGCTGCTGTCGCTACAGCAGCTTCAGTCCCTTCCTCATTAACCTCCACGCAAGCCTTGTGGAAGATCTCGGAGACTCTGATCACACCATGATTCTGCACGTACTCTACCATCTCATCAAGCTCAGCTTGATCTGAGAAGGGTAAAACCAGTCCCATTTCCTTCATGATCTCCGACGCTTCGAACCCAAATGAGATCTTGAACCTCGGCACTCTAAACTCGCCGACATTGACTTCATAGAGCCTTGTATACTGATCGAAGAACTTGGGGTCCAAACTCAAATTTTGTACTAGATCTTGCAGCCCGTCCCTCTCATCGGGGAGGAAGAAATACATTGCGAACTGCCTCTTGTCTTGGCCTCTCTGGTAAGGGAGTTTAAGGACTTTGAATCCGTCGAACTCGCATACGAATTGCTTCATCTTGCTGGTCATGAAGGCTACTTGGACGCTATTTCCGTCGAGCAGGTAGAATTCCCTTTGAATAGTTTCTGATGCGTTGAACTTCTTGTTCCAAGCTCCTTTGAAGTAGAGTGCATTTGCAAGAACAAGTACGGTGGATTCATAAGTAGGCCCCAAAGGAAGAATCTCTGTGATAAGCCCATGAGTCGCGTTTTCGGCCCATGTGTTCACTTCCTTTCTCGCTTCTTCACCCTTCTTCAACATCGTAATACTTATTCATTATCATCATCACAGATGGCACCGATTTTCTTTTCTTTTTTTCTTTTTAAAAATAAAAAATAAAAATAAAAACCAAGAATCATATATATCATTCTGAACGAAACTTACATTTCGGGTCTTCCGAGTAAAAAAGGACACAGTTCTAAAACTCAGTGACTTGAGTTGAACTCAACCGAGTCAACTCGACTAGAAATCTAGCCTCGTCACTATGAAACTTGCTGAGTCTGACTCGGTCTGCTTGACTCATCGAGTCGGCTTGCCTACTTGGTTGACTCGAGTCGAGACACTTTTTTTGAAGTGCTGATGATTGATTTGAACTCATGACCTCAACCAAGCTGGCTGGATATCAAGTTGAATTGGATTTTCAAGTTTTTAAACTACGGCACTGACCGTTTGTGTAAAATTCAGAAAACAGAAGATGGAAGATGAAAGCTGTTCATTCGACATGGATGGTGATCATGGATTGAACCAGTTAGGCATAATGAAGAAGCATGGCATATACCGAATGGTATTTTGGACCGCATATCATGCACCGATTGATATGCTGCCATCAGAGATTCCTCATGGGTAGGATGCATGTCATGGGGTCCACCATGGTCACAATTCACAAGTTTCTAACACCAGATTGTTCGTCTACATTGCAAGAAATGATCCAGTATGTGTATCCAATCAGAGTAGATCAAAGATCAATCAGCCATTGGAAGTAGGTCTCACTTAATCCTTTGAACTTCTTAGAATTTGAGAAAGTGAAACTCACTTGCTCAACTGTTTGATTGTTAAAGCATAACAGACTACATTGTGAAAACTTGTTTATTTCATTGAAAATAATAGAAATATAGAAAAGATGAAATAGATCTTAGCAGATACACATTTTTAACAAATAAGGAAATATTACAATGTAATACGAGTACCTGATCTACTCTAACATTGATTGTACTCAGATATTTTGAAATTCTAGTAGAGTATTTGGCACTGCGTCATCTTTGAGAAGCAGGATTTACAAGAGCAGTTAATAATGTGAAATGGAAAAGCAGTCAAACAGAAGTGAAAATTACGCACCTTCGTTCGAAAATTGACCGCCCTTGCTTCCGCTTTGTGAATGGAATTTACAATATCTCTGAAGGCGGGTTTCAAAGAAAATGATTGCTCGACCCATACGCTATTAGCAAAGGATAGACGGGGTCCACCGATGCCAGCTCCTTCGGCAGATATGAGATGAACAAGTTGAGAAGAGAGTGAGTTGACTTCCTCAATGCTTTCAGATTTCAGGAACTGAAGCATCTGTTCTAATGTATGTCCATTCGATCCAGCGGCGATCATGCTCAAGACGACATGGACAGATAGCGGAGAGAACACGAAATTCAACCCTTTTTTAATCTCCTTTAGTCCGATACGTTTTGCTATTTCCAGACAGAAATCAGTGTTGAGAATACTGGCTGGCTGAGGAGAAGCCATTAGAGAAGTTTGAGCTATAAACAGAGGGTGAGGAGAAGCCATTGGAGAAGTTTGAGCTCTGTCCAGAGGCTTATTTTGATAGAGAGATAAAATTTTCAGAAGCTGAATTACCAGGTAATAAGACAGATGGGAGTTGGCCGGCTTACAGTTCCTAATGAATAGAAGAAGCCTTACAAACTGCCCTTGGCTTTGCCTGAAATTATCATAGCAGTTCTCTTATTGATCGGCCTAGATGGGTGGGCCCACAGGATTAGATGGTATCTGCATGATCTGGGACCTTCGCACAAAGCTGAAGATGGACGGTCAACGTCCAACGGTCTGCCTAACCACTAAGGGAGTGGGGAGGATTTGATCACCAGCCTGATTAAATGGTTAAGATGGCCCACGGACCGCAATCAATGGTTTAGATCATCCAAAGGCTTTCCTAATGGGCAATAGGTATTTTTCCTTCTTATTCTTTCTGGATATTCTCTCCATTTAGATTAAGTTAGGAGGAATGTCTCCTACTTTATAAAGGGAGGAATCAAGAGGATATGGGAGGAAAGAGAGATTACTTTAGGAAAAAATCATATGGGACTCACGTATTAGTGGTTACTTGCAAGTGGGCTCCATGGGTCCATATCCAACACCTGTCAGCACTGACCGAGCAACCCCAACAATCTGAAAAACGCCTTGTAAATGATTGGATGGTTAGGATCATCTGAACAACATAATCATCGGCAATGGTTCATCCAAGGTGGGGCCTGCAGGATGGACGGTGAGATTACATTCTGTAATTTATGTCACCAATGACCAGTATGTAATTCAGGTGATGTGATCGAAGTTTTAAGAGTGTTTGATACCCATTTTAGGATGTGGATGTATTGTAATTCACGCCAAATTTTAATTAACAATATTGGCATTGTTTCTATCCACGGCTTCAAAGCCAAATAAAAAGAATTTAAAATGCAAGCTGAGCAAAGGTTTGGTTTGCTGGTTCAGACCATTGATATGACGGGCCCCACCATAGATTGGCTTCCCTGATACTTCTCCGGATTGAAGGATCCTACTCTTTGATCAATGGCCTGCAAATGTGGGGTCTGGATTGTTGGACATAGGCCCGTGGGTCCCACTTGTGGGTAATCATTAGTGGGTGGGTCTCACAAGGTTTAGATGAGGAGATAAGGATAAGATGGGATAATCTCTGGTCTCATCCAAACTCCTAATTGAGAGAATAATATTGTCTATCTAGCTTGTCCCTTAAACAATTAGATTATAATTTGAGGCCATGTATATTGTAGAATTAGAAGGGTGATTAGACCCATCTATTCTAGTAGTAGTTACGTGGATTGCTGGACCTGGACCATTCATCCTTGGCTTTGTGGAGGTCCCATATCGTGTATACCGTCAGATCCTAAGGGCCGACTCTTCCGCATAGACTTTCAGTGCCATTAGGATATTCAAGGATTGCATTCAGAGAGAGAGCCAAAGATGAAAGATCCAACAGTTCGAATCTCCTTCCAGTCTAGGAGATCCTGTCTAGATAACCTAAAAAAGGGACTGCCTCTAACTAGTGTCCATGCCAATCTATCTGGACTATCCAATTGGATGGACTCGAATTGCATGGTGTAGCACACAGCACTGGCGTCGGTAATGTGTGCTGTTGGAAAAGCTCTATAGGCAAAATGATAAATAAAAAATCTCTTATTTATACATTGTCTATCTATAGAATCGGTTATACAAGACAAGGCATGTGGCCTGTCTAACATCCCTTCCTCAAACTAATGTAGGTCATCGATAAGTAATAGTTTGCTAACTAATAATGAGTGGCATGCATAAGTGAGGGACTTCGTGAGAATGTTGACAATATGATCATGGGAAGCGACATATGGTAGCGAAATGAGCCGAAATTGAAACTTCTCGCGGATGAAGTGACAGTCAACTTCAATATGCTTTGTCCGTTCGTGGAAAACCGGATTAGAGACAATCTGAATGACACTCAGATTATCTACATAGAGTGGAGTAGGATCTTGTAGATGAACGTCCAAGTCAGAAAGAAGTTCATGTAACCACATAATCTCACTACAAGCTGCTGACATTGCTCTATACTCGGCCTCTGTGCTTGATTTGGAAACAGTGGCTTGCTTCTTACACTTCCAAGAGATGAGAGAAGTGTCAAGAAAAACACAATAGCCAGTGGTAAATCTGCGGGTGAGAGTACAACCGGCCCAGTCAGCATCTGAATAAGCACAAAGATTCAGAGAGGCCGTGGAGGAGAAGAACAGAGATCGATCCAGAGTTCCACGTATGTATTGTAAGATGCACAATACTGCAGTCATATGAAGAGTTCGAGGAGCAGAAACAAATTGGTTAACAACTTGGACCGCGTAGGTAATATCAGGATGAATCATTGTTAAGTAAGCCAGACTTCCAACCAAACGGCGGTATAATGTGAGATCTGCAAGGAGTTCACCATCATCACGGCCATATTGAACGTTAAGTTCCAAGGGAGTCTGAACTGTCTTCTGATCCATTATGGAGGCCAAGGCAAGACGATCTTTGACATATTTATGCTGGCTGACCAAGATTCCACGTATAGAATGTGAAAATTCAAGTCCAAGAAAGTATGTTAGATGACCCAGGTCCTTCATCTTGAAGGATGACTTCAGAACATCCTTTAATGCCGAGATGTCAGTATCATCGCTACCAGTTATAAGTAGGTCATCAACATAAACAAGAACAATGACGATTCCATGCTCAGAGGTGCGTAAGAATAAGGATGGATCATGACCACTTTGAGTAAAGCCAGCTCCTATAACAACATCATGAAAACGTTGGAACCATGCCCGAGGGACCCGTTTGAGACCGTATAGAGCTTTCTTCAGGCAACAGACTTTATTGGCAGATATTAAAGAACCAGGAGGAGGTTTCAAATATACTGTTTCTTAGAGGTCTCCATGAAGAAAAATATTTTTCACGTCCATCTGAGTGAGTGGCCAAGAGCGAACTGATGAAACTGCCAGAAGAGTGCGAACAGTTTTCATCTTGGCCACAAGAGCGAATGTCTCATCATAATCAATTCCGTGTTCCTGTTTATATCCCTGAGCGACAAGCCAAGCTTTATATCGATCCAATGATCCGTCAGACTTGAGCTTCACAAAATAAATCCATTTACTGTCAATTAATTGGTGGTCAGGAGGTCGAGTAACAATGTCCTACGTATGGTTATCATCCAATGTTGCAAGTTCTTCTGCTATAGCCTTCCTTCAACAATCATGACTGACTGCCTGATGATATGAAGTAGGAATAGATACAGTATCCAGGGTAGTATTCATGACAGACATAGAGTATATCAAGCGATCAGGCTGTCGATGTTCACGAGTGGAACGACGTACCAAGATAGGATCTAGATCGGTTACAGGTACAGTAGGGAGAGATCGGATAGCAGGGGTGTGATCGGACAGGCCTGAGAATAGTCAGACAGAGGTCGGAAAGAGATTGAGGATGATCGGACGTGAAGCAGGGGCGTGCACAGGGCCAGATGCAAGGTCGGACGCAGCAGTAGCTGGACGTGCGTAGCCTGAGGACGATCAGACGAGCTTCGTGAGGGCCGAATCTGATAGAGGAGGAGCTGGATCTGATAGGGGAATGCCGGATTTGACAGACGGTGGTGCCGGTGATGAAGAAGATGCCGGATTAGGATTGGTATTGCTCTGATACCATGTAAACAAGGCAAAATAATGAAGGCTTTAAGGAAAATGATTTTCCTTTTCTTTTTCTGTATTTGAGACAACCCTGAAGGGTTGAATTTATAGAGTTCTACAACGACTATACAAGGTAAAATGATAAATACAAAATCTTTTATTTATACATTGTCTATCTATATAATCGGCTATATAAGGCAAGGCATGTGGCCTGTCTAACATGTACGTGCTGGGCATGCCAAAGCCAAATGTAACTTGAATTGAACTGAGCGTCTTGGAGCATGCCACTATCACCTAACCATTCAATTGCACTCACTCTCTCAGGTCATTACGTAAACTACGACCTTTCGCATTAGCCTTCGGATCTGATGATGTCAGGTCAGGTGTAAACAACATGAAATAGTGGTGAGTGAATGCCCGTCATTAAAAACTTCCCATGGTCCACTGTGATGTTTATTTGCCATCCAACCTATTAATTAGGTTGTGCAAACCTAGATGAAGGAAAAACACAACCATCAACTTGATCCAAAACATTACATTGGATTCTAGGAATAGTTTTTAATAGTGGGCATTCAATCACCACGGTTTCCTGTGGTGTGGTCCACCTGAGATTTCGATCTGCCTCATTTTTGAGCTCATGCCCTAAAATGAGCTGGCAAAATGGATAGTGTGGATAAAAGACATACATCATGGTGGGTTCAATAAAGCTTTTCCAACAGCACACAGTAATGACCTTGGTGCTATGTGCTACACTGCAATTCAAGTCCATTGAATTGTGCCTTCCCTCATGGACTGTCCTTCTTGTTTGGTTAATGATCTATTATTGGACAGTAAGGAGAGTTTATGAGTTTATGGTAGAAGGTCCACTGATCAAATGGGCAGGATCATTCAGTCAATGTGACTTTGGTTAGTGGCCCATCAATTAGATGGTCAGGAGCTACGGGCATGTGCGCCAATTGAACAGTTTCCACTGGTTCATATCACACCATTAGATAACTAATTCTTCCTATCATTCAAGCTCAATGTGAGGTACTTCCTTCATGTAGCAGATTTGGTTATTAGGATCAACTAAAATTATTTCTACATGTTTGATAATGGCAACTTGCTAACCATCCCCACCTCAGATATTGTAGCTTCTAAGCTGGGAAAAACCTTCCTATCAAAGACCCAACTCATAAGAAATGTTTTGAATGTTAGTTAATTACTTGTGTTTCCTTCTACTAGCACCGTCTATAGCTGAAATGAACTTCGCGTCCAGTTGGGTTAGTTCGATGTAAGAACTTGATTGAATCTTTGATTTACTAGAATCTCTCAACACATCCATTGAATTGATTTATCTAGTTTTAGTCGATCCCATCAGTTAACCGACTCGATGAGTCTCGTTGAGTTTAAAAGTGCAGGGAAACGTGGAAGGTGAGCCCTCAAGATCTGACGGTCTACACAAGTTTTGGAACCCTCAAAAAGCAGAAGATTGACGCTCCAACGGCTCGCCTATCTATTACTGGAGCAGATGGATCTATTCATACCTCTGATCCTACGGTATAAGTGGTCCCGGATTGCGATCTATGGATTAGATCGTCCCAAGGACAAACCAAAATGGACAGATTACTGTGCACACTATATCTCTCTCCGTATACTCTGGGTATTACTTATGATTGATTACGAGAGAGAGTCTCTTCTTGTAAGCCCCGTATCCTAGACCGTACCATTCCGTAGACTTCCGCGGTCTTCCCGGTCGAATTCTGACAACCTTCGACCCTTAACCGGTACTTGCGCGCGACCCTGATTCACACGCCGTCAACCCGAGTCGACTCAACCCAAGACTTGTACCCTAGCGACCATACCGTTGCCGCGGTTCCGATGCCGCAACTCGCTCGCCGATCCGATACTCTGGCCAGGAGATGTGGGCCAACGTTCGGTGCGAGGAAAATGTCGCGCGTGCAAATTCTGAGAGAATCTTTACGACTTGTCACATCAATCAATCAATCTCATCATGTCAAGTACATGTCAAGTACACATCACCTTTTACCCATTCCCAAGCAACCCCAAAGTCAAAAAGTTCTTACACAAGCTCATACTTTTTTTACACCAAGTAACCCCAAAGTCAAAAGTTTCTTATACACCCATCACTCATGTCTTGCATCGCATAGCCTTGGTGCGGCTTATGGTATTCATGGATTCATTAACATGTTCTGCATTACTCTGATACTGCAAAATTGTATGACTACCTTGCGCACATACTTTCACCACCCTCTAAGCTTTCCATAAGCTTATGTACGACCGTTGCGTGCAGGTGACGTTGGACCGCAGCAGCGTTGAGGCAGGAGTGCATAGCCGATCATCTTGGAGCCTTTTGTCCATTGTCATTGTATTTCCCTTTATGCTCATTGTACTTATAAAGTTTTTTATCATTGTGGAAATGTGATGGAGTTTTTGGTTGTTGTTTGTGGGTTATGCCTTTGGTTATGCTTATTATAAATCAAACTGATATTGGAAATCCTCCTCGTAGCATCCCAGGATCGGAACCTGGCGAATGGGCACCGGGAGCCGAGAATGGGGTTCTACGGAGGCTGTCGGCGCCGGATTCGGCGATTGAAAATTTTGTGAGCCTAGTTTCCGAGTTTGGGGCGTGACAGAAGTTGGTATCAGAGCATAACCTGAGAATAACCAAAAATAACATTACATGTCTGCTATGAGTTGAGAATGACTAAGTCCCAAAGTTGGGACAGCTTAGCAATCTTCTGTTATAGACCCTTAACGAGCGTACCTTCGAGAGTTTTCAAAGTTGATTGGTGCCTTCGCTCTTTCCTGTAGGACATGTCGCGCAAGAGAGTGACATCGACTCCCGCACCACCACCTGAGACTCCCGCACTACCACCAACGATCCCCGCTCCACCACCAGAGATTTCTACTGCCCTGCCTATGGATGCAACTCCTCCACTAGAGACCGGTGCGGATCAGACCGTATCTATGAGTGCCTCCCAGTTATAGCAGATGTTGCAGGCTGTGACGGCTGAGCTTTAGGGACAGGATAGGCAACCAGTCGTTTCACCAGCCTAGGCAGAGCAGGAGCGCGCAAGCGCCCTTCTTCGAGAGTTCCGACGACTCGATCCCCCACATTTCTAGGGCGAGCCAGACCTGACGGCAGCTGAGAGATGGCGCTCCGATGTAAAGAAGATATTTGATACGATGGGATGCATGACCGAGCGGCAAGTCCGATTAGCCATATTTCTTCTCCATGGTGAGGCTGAGCATTGGTGGACATCAGTCTCCCTAGCAGCAGGCGCCGATTTTATATGGACCTGAAAGGATTTTGTGGATCGGTTCGACCGACAGTATTTTCCTGATCATATCCGCCGACAGCGAGCGTTGGAGTTCGAGGCCTTAGTGCAGGGTGATATGACAGTGGCTCAGTATGCAACTCATTTTGTAGCGCTGTCCAGATTTACGCCTTACTTGGTAGATGATGAGGGGCGGAGAGCCTGTCGGTTCGAGGATGACTTGCGTTATGGTCTTTGAGGCCGTGTTATTGGGCATGAGCTCCCGACTTTTGAGGGAATGGTTCGGAAGGCCCAGATTTATGAGGCTGAGTGGGCCGGTTGTCAATCTGATCGCGGTCAGAGGAGAGACCGGAAGAGGCAGGCTCCTTCTGGTGACTCGTAGCAGTGTCGGCCGCAGAAGCAGAGGCGTACAGGTCGCCTAGCCTTCCGAGCGCCAGCAACACCTCCAACAACACCTCCGAGGTAGTTCACAGGTACGTGTTTTGGGTGCAATGCGACGGGGCACTGTATGTGGGAGTATCCCCGCCCGCAGCAGCAGCGACGACAGCCTCCACCGCGGCAGCAGCAGAGACCCCCACAGTAGCAACGACAACAGCCCCCACCACCGAGGCCACCTCAGCAGCAATATTAGCACCAGCCTCCGAGGCCGCAGCAGCAGAGGCAGCAGTTTCGACCACCTCAATGACAGCAGCAGCAGCAGCACGCTTAAAGGGGACAGACACCTCCCCAGCCGACTAGGGGAGGTGTCTGTCCCCTAGCCTGGAGGATCCGCAGTCATCTGAAGGAGTCGTTGAGGGTATACTTTCAGTCTCTGCATGCATTGCTTGGGTTTTATTTGATTCCGGTGCTTCACACTCGTTTATATCCGAGAGATTCTACCGTTCGACTGGATTGCCGACAGAGTCTCCTCAAGAGGGGTTGACCTTATTGACGCCCTTGGGGAAGACTACAGTATTAGGTCGCTTCTGTTTGTCTTGCCCCGTGCTAGTGAGAGAGATTTTCTTGCCCGTCGACTTATACGTGCTGCCGATGTCAGATTTCGATGTTATCTTGGGGATGAATTGGCTTACCGAGTACCACGCCATCTTGGACTGCTCCGCAAGGACAGTCATGTTCAGTATACCAAGTTTGCCGCAGTTTCAGTTCGTTGCAGAACTCCGGGGAGAGCCATTCTCTTGCTTGATGTCCTACACCATTGAGGAGCCTGTCGCTGCTTGTATTGATCAGTTGTCAATTGATTGCTATTTTTCCGATGTGTTTCAGGAGATTTCGGGATTACCGCCTCGCCGACACACCGAATTTCAGATTGATCTCGTGCCCGTACCGCGCTTATTTCGAAGGTCCCGTATCGTATGGCATCGTTAGAGTTGCGGGAACTGTAGAATCAGTTGGACGAGTTGCACGAGTTGGGCTTTATCCGTCCGAGCAGTTCATCGTGGGGAGCGCCGGTACTCTTCGTGAAGAAGAAGGATGGCTCATTGAGGGTCTACGTAGATTACCGTGAGCTCAACAAGGTCATGATCAAGAACAAGTACCCGCTCCCGAGGATTGATGATTTGTTTGATCAGCTGCAAGGTGCGCAATTTTTTTCGAAGATTGACTTGCGTTCTGGTTATCATCAGATTCGGGTCCGAGAGGAGGACATTCCGAAGACGGCTTTCAAGACGCGTTACGGTCATTTTGAGTTCCAGGTCATGTCCTTCGGACTGACCAATGCACCCGCGGTCTTCATGCAGTTGATGAACGATGTCTTCCGCCCTTATCTCGATCAGTTTGTTGTAGTCTTCATCGATGACATTCTGATCTATTAGAGGACCCGTGAGGAGCGCGAACAGCATCTGGAAGTTGCGTTGCAGACCATCCGCGCACACCAGCTGTATGCGAAGTTGGAGAAGTATGAGTTCTGGCAGGAGGAGGTGAAATTCGTAGGTCACGTGGTGACGAGGGAGGGCATCGCAGTGGACCCCTCGAAGGTTGAGGCAGTGCGTCAGTGGGGTCAGCCCACGACTGCGTCTGAGATCCGTAGTTTCGTATTGCAGCCCCGCTGATCAGTTTGACTCGGAAGAGCGCAGAGTTTATTTGGAGCGACGCCTGCTAGCGAGCATTTATGAAGTTGAAGGACCGCCTCACGTCCGCTCCTGTCCTCACTCTTCCCTCTGGGAGTGATGGATTTATTGTATTCACCGATGCCTCGCATATTGGTTTGAGTGCTGTCCTGATGCAGCATGGGAGACCAGTGGGCTTCGCGTCTCGCCAGCTTAAGATCCATGAGCTGAACTACCCCACGCATGATTTGGAGCTGGCTGTAGTTGTCTTCGCATTGAAGGTGTGGAGGCACTATCTCTATAGGGTTAGGTTCGAGCTCTTCTCCGACCACAAGAGCTTGAAGTACCTCTTCTCGCAGTCTGAGTTGAACATGAGACAGAGGCGCTGGATGGAACTCCTGAAGGACTACGACTTCGATCTTCAGTACCACCCTAGCAAGGCGAACGTGGTGGCGGATGCACTCAGCCGTCAGCCACGAGGCCTGGTGGCGCATATGATGATTCAGGAGTGACGGATGCTTGAGGATGTAGCAGAGTATGATTTTGAGTTCGGCCTGCAGTCTTTTATCGTGCAGTTATCGAGCCTGTCGATTCAACCCTTTCTTGTCGCAAGGGTGATTGAGGCTCAGCAGGCTGATGAGTCGTTGCAGAGTTATATGGCTGAGGCGGCATCTGAGAGTCAAGCAGATTGGCAGATTGGTACAGACGGTGGACTTCGCTTCAGAGGCCGATTATGTGTCGCGGATATTCTTGAGTTACGCAGAGATCTTATGACCGAGGCGCATCGATCGCGATTTTCTATCTACCCTAGATCGACGAAGATGTACCGTGATATGAGGCGACAATTTTTTTGGGCAGGGATGAAGCGTCAGATCGCCAGTTTTGTGGCCGAGTGTGACACATGGCAGCGTGTCAAGGCCGATCATTAGAGTCCTCCTAGTTTATTGCAGCCGTTGAGTGTCCCGTGTGGAAGTGAGAGCACGTGTCGACAAATTTTATTATAGGCTTGCCGAGGACTAAGCGCGGTCATGACGCCATCTGGGTTGTTGTGGATCATCTGACGAAGTCGGGGCATTTTCTTCCGATTCATGCGACTTGGCATTTGGACCGGCTTGCGAGGTTATTCGTCGAGGAGATTGTGAGACTACATGGCGTTCCACTCTCGATCATTTCTGACCGAGACTCGAGGTTCACGTCTCAGTTTTGGGGGAGCTTTTAGAGAGTGATGAGGACTGATTTGCAGCTTAGCACCGCGTACCATTGATCCGCAGACCGATGGCGAGACCGAGAGGGTCAACCAGATCCTTGAGGATATGCTTCGGGCTTGCGCGATTGATTTCGGGGGTAGCTGAGTTTGCATACAATAATAACTATCAGGCGACCATCGGTATGACTCCTTTTGAGGCACTATATAACAGACCATGCAGATCATCGAGTTGTTAGACCGAGGTTGGAGAGCGTCGTTTCCTAGGTCCCGAGCTTGTGCAGGAGACGTCAGAGGCTACTGATATCATCAGGCAGAGGATGCGCATAGCTTAGAGCCGACAGAAGAGTTTTGTAGATCGTCGGCGTCGTCCCTTGGAGTTTGATGTAGGGGACCATGTGTATCTCGAGGTCTCGCCCATGAATGACGTAGTTCGATTTGGAGCGAAGGGCAAGCTTGCCCTGAGATTCATAGGACCTTTTGAGATCATTGGGCGCGTTGGCGCCATGGCCTATTGGCTTGCTTTGCCATCTCAGTTGTCTGGCGTCCACAACATTTTTCATGTCTTTATGTTGAGGAAGTGTGGGTCAGACATCGTTCCTGTTATTAATTGACCGCCGTTAGAGGTTCGGGAGGACGCTTCCTATATTGAGCAGCCAGTTCATATCCTGGATCGGAAGGACCAGGTCTTAAGGACTGAGGTCATTCCGTTAGTGAAGGTTCAGTGGGGTCACTATTTTGTTGAGGAGGCTTCTTGGGAGCTCGAGGCCGAGATTCGAGAGCGTTATCCCCACCTTTTGATGATTGATGGTGTTGTATTTTGTATGTTATCTCTGATTTTATATGATGATATTACGTTTCTTCTTCCTCATGAGTTATGACTAGTTGTGATGATTGTGTAAATTTTAAGGATGAAATTTTTATTAGGAGGGGAGAGCTGTAAGCCCCGTATCCTAGACCGTACCGTTCCATAGACTTCCGCGGTCTTCCCGGCCGAATTCCGACAACCTTTGACCCTTAACCGGTATTTATGCGCGACCTTGATTCACACGCCGTCCACCCGAGTCAACTTAATCCGAGACTTGTACCCTAGCGACCACGCCGTCGCCGCGACTCGCGCGCCGATCCGATACTCTGGCCAGGAGATGTGGGTCAGCGTTCTGTGCGAGGAAAACGCCGCGAGTACAAATTCCGAGAGAATCTCTACGACTTGTCACATCAATCTATCAATCAATCAATCCCATCATGTCAAGTACACATCACCTTTTACCCATTCCCAAGCAACCCCAAAGTCAAAAAGTTCTTACACAAGCCCATACTTTTCTTACACCAAGTAACTCCAAAGTTAAAAGTTTCTTATACACCCATCACTCATGTCTTGCATCGCATAGCCTTAGTACGGTTTATGGAATTCATGGATTCATCAGCATGTTTCGCATTACTCTGTTACTGCATAACTATATTACTACCTTGCGCATACACTTTCACCACCCTCTAAGCTTTCCATAGGCTTATGCACGACCGTTGCGTGCAGGTAACGTTGGACCGCAGCAGCGCTGAGGCAGGAGTGCATAGCCGATCATCTTGGAGCCTTTTGTCTATTATCATTGTATTTCCCTTTATGCTCATTTTACTTATAAAGTTTTTTATTATAGTGAAAATATGATGGAGTTTTTGTTTGTTGTTTGTGGGTTATGTCTTTAGTTATGCTTATTACGAATCAAACTGATATTGAAAATCCTCCTCGTAGCATCCAAGGATCGGAACCTGGCAAATGGGCACCGAGAGCCGAGAATGGGGTTCTACGAAAGCTGTTGGCGCCATATTCAGCGATCGAAAATTTTGTGAGCCCGGTTTCCGAGTTTGGGGCGTGACACATCCTTTATGTAAGAAGGAATGAGAGTTTGGATGGGATTAGATGAGACCATATCATCCGATCACATTCCTATCTCCCAGCAAAAATCAAATTCATATTTGAATTTGAAATTTAACTGAAAAGAAAAGGCCGAAAAAAGCATGGGACGTACCATCTAGTGATTGCTCACCAGTGGGCCCCACTGGCCTGGGTCCAACAGAAAGTGTGAATTTATAATTGACTTGATTCAGAATCTCACTGAGTTGAGTTGAGACAGCTGAGTTTCAAGCCAGGTAATACTATTGATTTCTTCGTAGAGGGATTCAATTATTTACCAATACCATCTTTAAGTTAGTTATCAAACATTCATGACTTGGTATGTATCTATGAGATCTTAACCTTTCACCTATTGGGCCCTAAAATGGATGGAGCTTTCCCCAAAAATCACACCGGTCGGGTGATCCTGGCTATTGATTGGACTAATCTTGAGGATTACAAATGGGTGGATGGAAGAAAAACAGCCTAAATAGGGTCAAAGTTCAATGCACAGATCCTTCCATTGATTTCTAGATTATCCATGGTAGGGCACAATAGATGGACAGTTCAGATCTCATATATGTAATTGTATATGCCTCATGTATGGACATTGTGCGCTTGATTGTTTCGCATAATACTGCCTGGCTAGATCCTCTACAACATTGTAGAATAAGCTTATTATACAACTCTATTTTGTGGAGGCCACAGATTGTTGTGTGGAATCCAACTCATCTAGAAGGGTCACCCCAACAAGAAAGTGGAATGACCCAACCCTCGTGTTGGTTGTCTGCTATGGTGCGACCCACCTAATGATGGTCTAGATGTGATTTTTTAGGGAAATCATTATCATGGTGGGACTCACTTGATGTGCAGGTTGGATGGCATACACACATTGACCCACACAAACAGTTGAATAGCATTTACTTGCAGGTGAATAAGTTTAGGGCATGCAGATGGTGGATTTTTATTTTTATTTTTCTCAACCAGAAATGATACCAGAGGGACCAACCTTCCTGTAACCTAAGCCTCTGATCTGGTGGACCCCATCTAGGGATGGAAATGCCCCAATAGCTCTCCCATCTAATGCTCCCAGCCATCTAATGGAAATGCACAACTAGAAGCAATTGTTCACATTTATTGGGAGGCAAAATCAGACGGTAATGCTTTGATTTGATCAATACTGCTTGAGTGGTTCAACAGTCCTTTTAAAGGTTAGATTGACACTCTCTTGACCCTTGTTTTCTTTGGGATTCTTTGGGGGATTTGGAAGAGGAACAACAGGATCTATGACTGAGTTGTGTTGCTTTGAGGAGGAAAATAATGTCTAAGATTGTTTATAGGGTGCTAGTAATACCAGAATTCAGTGGCTTCCTGTTGAAAATATTTCAAATGAAATAAAGAATTTTTTGAAAAAAAAAGAAAAAGAAAAAGAAAAGAATATGTGGTTTTAGTCTTTTTGTGTAGTGATTGTTGTTTCTTTGTCAAAAAAGTACGTCTCACATGGGATGGGAATGGAGAAAAGAATGTGTGTGTATAAGAATCCACTCATATATCCTTCATGAATGTGCTAAGCTATACCCAAGTTCATATGAGCGGGCAAGCCCGACCGGATATCTACTAATGGCTAGCCCGTCATTGCCAGACTAGAAACAATCAGATATTTTTTGACCATTCGTGAATAAAGTCTATAAAAATGTCTTTGCTTGGGTCATTTCAACACAAATTCGACTCTATAACTCCGCGTATTTCCAAGCAATTATGTTCGTGCCTCACCCTAGCAGAGATTCAAAATCTTCTTCCTTCTGCAGATGCATTGATCGATCAGGTGTGAGGTTCTAGTTTTCTTTTACTTTTCATTGGAGGTTATTTCCCATGCAAATTTTCAACACCTCTTACTTTACGGCTTCTTTTTTGGAATAAAATGTGTGTGTGTGTGTTTAAGAAATGGATAATTGCATAAAGGTTTTTCTTGCAACATGTAAAAGATGCATTAACTAGTCAAGCAACTCGTCAAGGGGTTGAGCCCATTCCCAATGAATGACACTACCCCACTAACCTCCTCTTTGATCATGAACATAAATGGGTGATGCAGTACATGAAATTCAAATATGATGTGCGAGATTTCAGGCTTAAGATCACGTTAGTTCAAAAACAATTACACAAATTCCATATCCCACATGAAAGTCCAAACATTCAATTAAAGAGAATCTATGTGGGTCCAGGCCTACACATGTTAGGGCTGAATCAATAAAAATTATGAACCAAACAATACTCAAAGATAAAAAATAATCATCCACACATGCACAGTAATCAATCCTTAATCCAAGGAATTCACTAATTTCAACTCAAGGAACCATAGGGTGGGAAAAAAAAAAAAGTAAATAAATTAAGAATAATGCAATCTAGGGTTTGGGTTTATGAAAATAGGTATGAAAAAGGAAAAATAAGAGAAAACCTGAACCGGAAGAATTCCCGTGAGCGGACAGCGGGCCAGGGCCCTGCGCACGTGCGCACTAGCCTGACCGCACATGCGAGTAAGTCCCACACCCAGAAACCGATTCCTTGGCCCTGGTTGTCCAGGGGTGGGCTCCAAACCCCCAAAGTTTCAAGGCGATCCGAGCTTCGGGTTATGCGCGATGCTCCGCCGAAGTTTCAGCCTTCCTGTAGGGCCAGATTCTGGAAACTGGCTGTAGGGAAAAAAAACCGCTGCAAAATTGATGGATTCGAGGCAAGGATGACTGTATAAGGTGAGATATATGGATGGAAAAGGGTCGGGGTGGATGGGGATAGATGTGGTTTCGCACCACGGTAGTTAGACCTTCGAAAACAGAGGGCTTCGCACCCGCTTGAATTTTTCAACAATTCAGAAAATCAGATAGTAGAAAAAAACTTACAGGAATTTTTATTAAACTTCAATGAATCATAAGAACTACAAGGGGTACCTATTTATAATAATAATAAAAATCCTATACCCCAAAACTCACGCCATGTGCGCAACCTATTATTTGGTGATGAAGTGAACTAAAACAAAAACTAACCAAAGAAATTTAAAGCGTTTATGATATTCCAAATAACATAAATAATCAAAACTTAAAATATGAACTTGATCCGACTAGTGGGATCCAATCATGAGATCCCATGATGGGTTTTATTTGATTATCGGGCACATTCCAAAGAACTAAAACTCCATCTTCTAGCTATGGGGCCATCCCTGGACGTCATCATTGATCCAGATCGACGTCGGGGCCCTCCTTCAGGCGTATGTGCATAGCGGGGTGGCGTGAGTATACATGTGTGTGTGTGATGTCCCGGTCAATGGGTGGTTTGAAGGTGGTTTGCTACAAAATCTATCTGACGTTGATGTGAACTGGTACGACTGCATATCACACGAGCAGCGGTGGAAGCAGCGGCTTCAGTCCCTTTCCTCACTAACCGCAACAAATGACTTGTGGAATATCTCTGAGACAGTTCGTGATAGTCTACCATCTCTGTAAGCCCGCCTTCTTCTAAGGTGAATATAACCCCAATTCCTTCATAATCCCTGAAGCTTCGAACTCAAATGAGATCTTGAATTGTGGGAGCTGAACCCTGCCGGCTTCAAATTCCCAGAGCTTGATATGATGACCCAAGAAGCTGGAGTCGAAATGAAAATTGTTTATGAGATTTGGCAATCTGTCTCTCGTGTGAAAGGATGAAATACACAGAGAATCGACTACCGGTGTTTCCTTGTTGGTAAGGGAGTTTGAGGACTTTGAATCCATCAAAGCAGCGGAGGAAGTGCTTCTTCTTGCTGCTCGTCATGAAGGCCACTCAGCCGATGCTTACATCGAGGAGGTAGAATGCACTGTCTTGGGTCTTTGACACATAAAATGCCTAACTCCAGGCACCTTTGAAGTAGATTGCATTTGCCAGAACAAGCATGGTAAAGCTATTAAGAGATTGAGATGGAAGAAGCTCTTTGATCAGGCTGTTTGGTGAGCTTTCAATCCACGAATTCACTTTGTGGGCTGCTTCATCAGCCTAGCGATCATGACCATCATCATCAACATCAATGAAAAGAATTGCATTGCTGTTGTAGAGAAGCACCAATGATCTTCCGCAAATTAGGAAGCTTGCATTGATCCTCACCCTCTCCACTATTACTAGCATAGTGCATGCGCATTCAGAGAGCAGTTGGATCGTTGAAACATAATGCTCAGAGTTCCTCGACGAAGAAGAGAATGAAACGGCTTCAAATTTTGAATCATGATTGAAAAAAATCATTTTTCATATGGAAAACGAGTATAAAACAATCATTTTTTCGACAGTTCTCTTAATCCATTGAAATCCAATACTTGAGCAAGTAATTGATGTCCACAAGATTGGAACAATCACAGCCTCTCCATCTTCAAACATTTTTTTTGTAATCCATTTTAAGGGACCCATCTGATTTATTTATTATTTTGGTTGAAAGGTGATGATATTTTATTAGAAAGAAAGCCAAAGAAGGAGATCTATTACAAATTACATCATTGAAACCCAATACAAAGGGGAAAGATTACATTACACAAAAGCCTCTAAACATGAGGCCTAACCCATTACATCCAACTGAGACCAATCTGATATTGCAAAACCAGAACTCAAAATTATCTTTCAACTCTTTAAAATTCACAATCCAAATGAAAAAGTGTACCCCAAATGCTCTTGCCTACATTCAACTTTTCTGAACTAGGGCCATGTTTGGCCGTTCTATTGAATTGAATTGAATTGCATTTCCCACAAAATTTGAATCAAATATCGCTTCGATCCAACTTGAATTGCAGTTGGTCTGATCATCATTTGAAATAAATGGCATCGCCCTGCTTTCATTGACTTGCAGATCAATGACAAAGTAACAGTTCTTGAACTTGCATATAGTGCTCGAATCTATATTTATTCCCAGCAGAACTATACATGGAAATGCTCCTAATGATCGGTTCAGAGATAATCAAGCTATCAACGACGGATTTATCATGTTCCCGCTGAACAATACAGCCCCACTAACCTCTTCTCTGATCATGAACATGAATGGGTGATCCGCTACAAAGTCGATGGGCGTCATAGCCATACGCAACTCCTTCCGGGCTGCTGTCGCTGCAGCAGCTTCAGTCCCTTCCTCATTAACCTCCACGCAAGCCTTGTGGAAGATCTCGGAGACTCTGATCACACCATGATTCTGCACGTATTCTACCATCTCATCAAGCTCAGCTTGATCTGAGAAGGGTAAAACCAGTCCCATTTCCTTCATGATCTCCGACGCTTCGAACCCAAATGAGATCTTGAACCTCGGCACTCTAAACTCGCCAACTTTGACTTCATAGAGCCTTGTATACTGATCGAAGAACTTGGGGTCCAAACTCAAATTTTGTACTAGATCTTGCAGCCCGTCCCTCTCATCAGGGAGGAAGAAATACATTGCGAACTGCCTCTTGTCTTGGCCTCTCTGGTAAGGGAGTTTAAGGACTTTGAATCCGTCGAACTCGCATACGTATTGCTTCATCTTGCTGGTCATGAAGGCTACTTGGACGCTATTTCCATCGAGCAGGTAGAATTCCCTTTGAATAGTTTCTGATGCATTGAACTTCTCGTTCCAAGCTCCTTTGAAGTAGAGTGCATTTGCAAGAACAAGTACGGTGGATTCATAAGTAGGCCCCGAAGGAAGAATCTCTGTGATAAGCCCATGAGTCGCGTTTTCGGCCCATGTGTTCACTTCCTTTCTCGCTTCTTCACCCTTCTTCAACATCATAATACTTATTCATTATCATCATCACAGATGGCACCGATTTTCTTTTCTTTTTTTCTTTTTTTCTTTTTTTTTTTTAAAAAAAACCAAGAATCATATATATCATTCTGAACGGAAACTTACATTTCGGGTCTTCCGAGGAAAAAAGGACCTGGCGCCGATTTTCGCACACTAGCAAACTGCCTTGGTTTTCTTAGTGTGCGAAAATTCTCTGTTACAAACACAGTTCTAAAACTCAGTGACTTGAGTTGAACTCAACCGAGTCAACTCGACTAGAAATCTAGCCTCGTCACTATCAAACTTGCTGAGTCTGACTCGGTCTGCTTGACTCATCGAGTCGGCTTGCCTACTTGGTTGACTCGAGTCGAGACACTTTTTTTGAAGTGCTGATGATTGATTTGAACTCATGACCTCAACCAAGCTGGCTGGATATCAAGTTGAATTGGATTTTCAAGTTTTTAAACTAAGGCACTGACCGTTTGTGTAAAATTCAGAAAACAGAAGATGGAAGATGAAAGCTGTTCATTCGACATGGATGGTGATCATGGATTGAAACAGTTAGGCATAATGAAGAAGCATGGCATATACCGAATGGTATTTTGGACCGCATATCATGGGGTCCACCATGGTCACAATTCACAAGTTTCTAACACCAGATTGTTCATCTACATTGCAAGAAATGATCCAGTATGTGTATCCAATCAGAGTAGATCAAAGATCAATCAGCCATTGGCAGTAGGTCTCACTTAATCCTTTCAACTTCTTAGAATATGAGAAAGTGAAACTCACTTGCTCAACTGTTTAATTGTTAAAGCATAACAGACTACGTTGTGAAAACTATAACTTGTTTATTTCATTGAGAATAATAGAAATATAGAAAAGATGAAATAGATCTTATCAGATACACATCTTTAACAAATAAGGAAATATTACAATGTAATACGATTACCGGATCTACTCTTAACATTGATTGTACTCAGATATTTTGAAATTCTAGTAGAGTATTTGGCACTGCATCATCTTTGAGAAGCAGGATTCACAAGAGCAGTTAATAATGTGAAATGGAAAAGCAGTAAAACAGAAGTGAAAATTACGCACCTTTGTTCGAAAATTGACCGCCCTTGCTTCCGCTTTGTGAATGGAATTTACAATATCTCTGAAGGCGGGTTTCAAAGAAAATGATTGCTCGACCCATACGCTATTAGCAAAGGATAGACGGGGTCCACCGATGCCAGCTCCTTCGGCGGATATGAGATGAACAAGTTGAGAAGAGAGTGAGTTGACTTCCTCAATGCTTTCAGATTTCAGGAACTGAAGCATCTGTTCTAATGTATGTCCATTCGATCCAGCGGCGATCATGCTCAAGACGACATGGACAGATAGCGGAGAGAACACGAAATTCAACCCTTTTTTAATCTCCTTTAGTCCAATACGTTTTGCTATTTCCAGACAGAAATCAGTGTTGAGAATACTGGCTGGCTGAAGAGAAGCCATTAGAGAAGTTTGAGCTATAAACAGAGGGTGAGGAGAAGCCATTGGAGAAGTTTGAGCTCTGTCCAGAGGCTTATTTTGATAGAGATGAAATTTTCAGAAGCTGAATTACCAGCTAATAAGACAGATGGGAGTTGGCCGGCTTACAGTTCCTAATAAATAGAGGAAGCCTTACAAACTGCCCTTGGCTTTGCCTGAAATTATCCTAGCAGTTCTCTTATTGATCGGCCTAGATGGGTGGGCCCACAGGATTTGATGGTATCTGCATGATCTGGGACCTTTGCACAAAGCTGAAGATGGACGGTCAACGTCCAACGGTCTGCCTAACCACTAAGGGAGTGGGGAGGATTTGATCACCAGCCTGATTATATGGTTAGGATGGCCCACGGACCGCAATCAATGGTTTAGATCATCTAAAGGCTGTCCTAATGGGCAATAGGTATTTTTCCTTCTTATTCTTTCTGGATATTCTCTCCATTTAGATCAAGTTAGGAGGAATGTCTCCTACTTTATAAAGGGAGGAACCAAGAGGATATGGGAGGAAAGAAAGATTACTTTAGGAAAAAATCATATGACCCACATATTAGTGGTTGCTCACAAGTGGGCCCCACGGGTCCATATCCAACACCTGTCAGAACTGACCGAGCAACCCCAACAATCCGAAAAACGCCTTGTAAATGATTGGATGGTTAGGATCATCTGAACAACATAATCGTCGGCAGTGGTTCATCCAAGGTGGGGCTTGCAGGATGGACGGTGAGATTACATTCTGTAATTTATGTCACCAATGACCAGTGTGAAATTCAGGTGATGTGATCGAAGTTTTAAGAGTGTTTGATACCCATTTTAGGATGTGGATGTATTGTAATTCACGCCAAATTTTAATTAACAATATCGGCATTGTTTCTATCCACGGCTTCAAAGCCAAATAAAAAGAATTTAAAATGCAAGCTGAGCAAAGGTTTGGTTTGCTGGTTCAGACCATTGATACGACGGGCCCTACCATAGATTGGCTTCCCTGGATACTTCCCCGGATTGAAGGATCCTACTCTTTGATCAATGGCCTGCAAATGTGGGGTCGGGATTGTTGGACATAGGCCCGTGGGGCCCACTTGTGGGTAATCATTAGTGGGTGGGTCTCACAAGGTTTAGATGAGGAGATAAGGATAAGATGGGATAATCTCTGGTCTCATCCAAACTCCCAATTGAGAGAATAATATTGTCTATCTAGCTTGTCCCTTAAACAATTAGATTATAATTTGAGGCCATTTTTATTGTAGAATTAGAAGGGTGATTAGACCCATCTATTCTAGTAGTTGTTACGTGGATTGCTGGACCTGGACCATTCATCCTTGGGTTTGTGGAGGTCCCATATCGTGTATACCGTCAGATCTTAAGGGCTGACTCTTCCGCATAGACTTTCAATGCCATTAGGATATTCAAGGATTGCATTCAAGAGAGAGAAAGCCAAAGATGAAAGATCCAACAGTTCGAATCTCCTTCCAGTCTAGGAGACCCTGTCTAGATAACCTAAAAAAGGAACTGCCTCTAACTAGTGTCCATGCCAATCTATCCGGACTATCCAATTGGATGGACTCGAATTGCATGGTGTAGCACACAGCACTGGAGTCGGTAATGTGTGCTGCTGGAAAAGCTCTATAGGCCCCTCCATGATGTGTTTTGTTTACACCGTTCATCCATTTTACTTACTCCTTCTAGGGCATGAACTCAAAAATGAGGCAGATCCAAATCTGAGGTGGACCACACCATAGGTGTTTGGCTAAAATTTGGTCATTCGTGTAATGTATACTGTAAACAAGGCAAAACAATGAATGCTTTGAGGAAAATGATTTTCCTTTTCTTTTTCTGTATTTGAGACAACCCTAAAGGGCTGAATTTATAGAGTTCTACAATGACTATACGAGCTAAAATGATAAATACAAAATCTCCTATGCCTTGCCTTGTATAACCGATTTTATAGATAGACAATGTATAAATAATAGATTTTGTATTTATCATTTTACCTTTTATAGAGTTCTACAACGACTATACAAGATAAAATGATAAATACAAAATCTCCTATTTATACATTGTCTATCTATAGAATCGGCTATACAAGGCAAGGCATGTGGCCTGTCTAACATCCCCCCTCAAACTAACGCAGGTCATCGACAAGTAATAGTTTGCTAACTAAAAATGAGTGGCGTGCAGAAGTGAGGGACTTCGTGAGAATGTTGGCAATCTGATCATGGGAAGCGACATGTGGTAGCGAAATGAGCCGAAACTGAAACTTCTCGCGGATGAAGTGACAGTCAACTTCAATATGCTTTGTCCGTTCGTGGAAAACCGGATTAGAGGCAATCTGAATGACACTCAGATTATCTACATTGAGTAGAGTAGGATCTTGTAGATGAACGCCCAAGTTAAAAAGAAGTCACGTAACCAGATAATCTCACTACAAGCTGCTGACATTGCTCTATACTCGGCCTCCATGCTTGATTTGGAAATAGTGGCCTGCTTTTTACACTTCCAAGAGATGAGAGAAGTGTCAAGAAAAATACAGTAGCTAGTGGTAGATCTGCGGGTGAGAGTACAACCGGCCCAGTCAGCATCTGAATAAGCACAAAGATCCAGAGAAGCCATGGAGGAGAAGAACAAAGATCGATCCAGAGTTCCACGTATGTACTGTAAGATGCGCAATACTGCAGTCATATGAAGAGTTCGAGGAGCAGAAATAAATTGGCTAACAACTTGGACCGCATAGGCAATATCAGGACGAGTCATTGTTAAGTAAGCTAGACTCCCAACCAAGCGGCGGTATAATGTGGGATCTGTAAGGAGTTCACCATCGTCACGGCCATATTGAACGTTAAGTTCCAAGGGAGTCTGAACTGTCTTCTGATCCATTATGGAGGCCAAGGCGAGACGATCTTTGACATATTTATGTTAGCTGACCAAGATTCCACGTATAGAACGTGAAAATTCAAGTCCAAGAAAGTATGTTAGATGACCCAGGTCCTTCATCTTGAAGGATGACTTCAGAACATCCTTTAATGCCAAGATACCAGTATCATCGCTACCGGTCAGAAATAGGTCATCAACATAAATGAGAACAATGACGATTCCATGCTCAGAGGTGAGTAAGAATAAGGATGGATCATGACCACTTTGAGTAAAACCAGCTCCTATAATAACATCATGAAAACGTTGGAACTATGCCCGAGGGGCCTGTTTGAGACCGTATAGAGCTTTCTTCAAGAAACAGACTTTATTAGCAGATATTAAAGAACCAGGAGGATGTGTCAAATATACTGTTTCTTGGAGGTCTCCATGAAGAAAAACATTTTTCACGTCTATCTGAGTGAGAGGCCAAGAGCTAACTAATGAAACTGCCATAAGAGTGCGAACAGTTTTCATCTTGGCCACAGAAGCGAATGTCTCATCATAATCAATTTCGTGTTCCTGTTTATATCCCTGAGCAACAAGCGGAACTTTATATCGATCCAATGATCCATCAGACTTGAGCTTCACAAAATAAATCCATTTATTGCCAATTAATTGGTGGTCAGGAGGTCGAGTAACAATGTCCCACATATGGTTATCATCTAATGCTAAAAGTTCTTCTGTTATAGCCTTCCTCCAACAATCATGACTGGCTGCCTAATGATATGAAGTAGGAATAGATACAATATCCAGGGTAGTATTCATGGCAAACATAGAGTATATCAAGCGATCAGGATGTCGATGTTCATGAGTGGAACGACGTACCGAGATAGGATCTGGATCGGTTACAGGTACAGTAGGGAGAGATCAGACAGCAGGGGTGTGATTGGACGGGCCTGGGAATAGTCAGACAGAGGTCGGACAAAGATTGAGAATGATCGGACGTGAAGCAGGGGCGTGCGCAAGGCCAGATGCAGGGTCGGACGCAGCAGTAACAGGACCTGCGTAGCCTGAGGACGATCGGACGAGCTTCGTGAGGGCCGGATCTGACAGAGGAGCCGGATCTGACAGGGGAATGCCAGACGGTGGTGCCGGTGATGAAGAAGATGCCGGATTAGGATTGGTATTGCTCTAATACCATGTAAATAAGGCAAAACAATAAAGGCTTTCAAGAAAATGATTTTCCTTTTCTTTTTCTGTATTTGAGACAACCCTGAAGGGTTGAATTTATAAAGTTCTACAACGACTATACAAGGTAAAATGATAAATACAAAATCTCTTATTTATACATTGTCTATCTATAGAATCGGCTATACAAGGCAAGGCATGTGGCCTATCTAACATGTACGTGCCGGGCATGCCAAAGCCAAATGCAACTTGAATTGAACCGAGCATCTTGGAGCATGCCACTACCACCTAACCATTTAATTGCACCCACTCTCTCAGGTCATTACGTAAACTATGGCCTTTTGCATTAGCCATCGGATCTGATGATGTTAGGTCAGGTGTAAACAACATGAAATGGTGGTGAGTGAATGCCCATCATTAAAAACTTCCTACGATCCACTATGATGTTTATTTGCCATCCAACCTATTAATTAGGTTGTGCAGACCTAGATGAAGGAAAAACACAACCATCAACTTGATCTAAAACATTACATTGGGTTCTAAGAATAGTTTTTACTAGTGGGCATTCAATCACCACTGTTTCCTATGGTGTGGTCCACCTGAGATTTTGATCTGCCTCATTTTTGAGCTCATGCCCTAAAATGAGCTAGCAAAATGGATAGCGTGGATAAAAGACATACATCATGGTGGGTTCAATAAAGCTTTTCCAACAGCACACAGTAATGACCTTGGTGCTATGTGCTACACTACAATTCAAGTCCATTGAATTGTGCCTTCCCTCATGGATTGTCCTTCCTGTCTGGTTAATGAGCTGTTATTGGACAGTAAGGAGAGTTTATGAGTTTATGGTAGAAGGTCCACTGATCAAATGGCCAGGATCATTCAGTCAATGTGACTTTGGTTAGTGGCCCATCAATTGAATGGTCAGGAGCTACGGGCATGTGCGCCAATTGAACAGTTTCCACTGGTTCATATCACACCATTAGATAACTAATTCTTCCTATCATTCAAGCTCAATGTGAGGTACTTCCTTCATGTAACAGATTTGGTTATTAGGATCAACTAAAATTATTTCTACATGTCTGATAATGGCAACTTGCTAACCATCCCCAACTCAGATATTGCAACTTCTAAGCTGGGAAAAACCTTCCTACCAAAGACCCAAATCATAAGAAATGTTTCGAATGTTAGTTAATTACTTGTGTTTCCTTCTACTAGCACCGTCTATAGCTCAAATGAACTTCACGTCCAATTGGGGTAGTTCGATGTAAGAACTTGATTGAATCTTTGATTTACTAAGATCTCTCAACACATCTATTGAATTGATTTATCTGGTTTTAGTCGATCCCATCAGCTAACCGACTCGATGAGTCTCGTTGAGTTTGAAAGTGCAGGGAAACGCGAAAGGTAAGCCCTCAAGATCTGACGGTCTACACGAGTTTTGGAACCCTTACAAAGCAGAAGATTGACGCTCCAACGGCTCGCCTATCTATTACTGGAGTAGATGGATCTATTCACACCTCTGATCCTACGGTATAAGTGGCTCCGGATTGCGATCTATGGATTAGATCGTCCCAAGGACAAGCCAAAATGGACAGACTACTGTGCACAGTATATCTCTCTCCGTATACTCTGGGTATTACCTATGATTGATTACGAGAGAGAGTCTCATCCTGTAAGCCCTGTATCCTAGACCGTATCATTCCGTAAACTTCCGTGGTCTTCCTGGTCGAATTTCGGCAACCTTCGACCCTTAACCGGTATTTGCGCACGACCTTGAGTCACACGCTGTCAACTCGAGTCGACTCAACCCGAGACTTGTACCCTAGTGACCGCACCGTCGCCGCGGTTCCGATGTCGTGACTCGCGCACCGATCCGATACTCTGGCCAGGAGATGTGGGCCAACGTTCGATGCGAGGAAAATGCCGCACGTGCAAATTTTGAGAGAATTTTTATGACTTGTCACATCAATCCATCAATCAATCAATCTCATCATATCAAGTACATGTCAAGTACACATCACCTTTTACCCATTCCCAAGCAACTCCAAAGTCAAAAAGTTCTTACACAAGCCCATACTTTTCTTACACCAAGCAACCCCAAAGTCAAAAGTTTCTTACACACCCATCACTCATGTCTTGCATCGCATAGCCTTGGTACGACTTATGGTATTCATGGGTTCATTAGCATGTTCCGCATTACTCTGATACTACATAACTATATTACTACCTTATGCACACACTTTCACCACCCTCTAAGCTTTCCATAAGCTTATGCACGACCATTGCGTGCAAGTGACGTTGGACCGCAGCAGCGCTGAGGCAGGAGGCATAGCCGATCATCTTGGAGCCTTTTGTCCATTATCATTGTATTTCCCTTTTATGTTCATTGTACTTATAAAGTTTTTTTATCATAGTGGAAATGTGACGGAGTTTTTGGTTGTTGTTTGTGGGTTATGCCTTTGGTTATGCTTATTGCGAATCAAACTGATATTGAAAATCCTCCTCATAGCATCCCAGGATCGGAACCTGGCGAATGGTCGCCGGGAGCCGAGAATGGGGTTCTACGGAGGCTGTTGGCGCCGGATTCGGCGATCGAAAATTTTGTGAGCCCGGTTTACGAGTTTGGGGCGTGATAGAAGTTGGTATCAGAGCATAACCTGAGAATAACCAAAAACAACATTACATGTCTGCTATGAGTTGAGAATGACTAAGTCCCGAAGTTCGGACTGCCTAGCGATCTTCTGTTATAGATCCTTAACAAGCGTGCCTTCGAGAGTTTTCAAAGTTGATTGGCGCCTTGGTGGATATCATTCTCTCTAGCAGCAGACGCCGATTTTGTATGAACCTGAGAGGATTTTGTGGATCGGTTTGACCGACAGTATTTTCCTGATCATATCCGCCGACAGCGAGCGTTGGAGTTCGAGGCCTTGGTGTAGAGTGATATGATAGCGGCTCAGTATGCAGCTCATTTTGTAGCGCTGTCTAGATTTGCGCCTTACTTGGTAGATGATGAGGGGCGGAGAGCCCGCCGGTTCGAGGATGGCTTGCGTTACGGTCTTCGAGGCCGTGTTATTGGGCATGAGCTCCTGACTTTTGAGGGGGTGGTATGGAAGGCCCAGATTTATGAGGCTGAGTGGGCCGGTTCTCAGTCTGATCGCTGTCAGAGGAGAGACCGGAAGAGGCAGTGTAGTGACTCGTAAATTTTCGTGCAAAGACCCGAGTACCACCTCCGGCAGAAATCGCTTAGGAGTAAATCCTGTAGAAATTTGACAAAGTTAACTAAGTGCTAAACTAGATTAGCCATGAAATCCGTTTGAATCGCTTTAAATACGATTTACAAGACTCAAAACTTGTAGAATCATTGACGCTAGGTTACCCTAAAATCTAGGATCAAACTTATTACCCGACTGCTCTTGGGAGCACATTGAAACTCCGTATCAGCTCTGGACCGTACATCGGGAGTCCAAATAATACGAAATTAAAGACTTAAGACCGCCTTGCTGGGCTTGACAACCATCTCGGAAATCAAATCCAGACAGTATCCCACGGTTGTTCGCTTGAGTCCGGAGCGAGGAGTGTGAGAACGCTTGGTTTTCTTTACAAATAAAATATCTCAAATAGTAATCTGGCACGTGTCGCTTGCGGACAATTTGTAAGCAACCAGACCGTAAGAATCTGACCCAAATACACCCTCAGATCAAGAAAAATTTCATAAACATACCCATGTACTTGGAATTTCTGATCGAAATCCGCTGACCGTTGAACTGAAACTGGTCCGCCACGCGTGATCTGGGAATCTGACTGAAATGAAAACTTAACTCCACCTAGATCCAAGGTTGGTGAGCTTAAGTCCGACCTTTGGCTCAAGTAGGCCCGCCAGAAGTCCTCCGTTGAGCTGGAATAGGGTCACTTTGGTTATAACCTAAGTATACCTTGACCTTAGGTCTACTTTGGTAAGTTTTTAGGCTATATAAGGACCTTAGAACCCTCTCTCTCACAGCCATACGAATTTGAAAGAAAACTCTAGGAGAGAAGAGAGAAAAGAGAGAGAAAGTGTGAGAGAAGTGGTAGAAACTCCCTACTACTATCCCCTGCCGCTACACAAGCTGCACCACCCCATTCTCATCGCTTTCCCGGCGAATCCGACTCCGTTTCTAGCTAAGAAACCCTAACCCTAATCTGTTTTGGAGTTGTAAAGGTTGTAGGTTATGAAATAGCTAACCTATTTCATTCTATAAGCTACCAAACTGCCGAATACGGAAGCTTGGCAAACCTATCGTATTCGTTACGATTCTACGACTAAAGGTGAGGACTTTAGGTGTATAGGTTATGGTTTTTAATGCTTTTAATGTCAGATAATGATAGATTCATGATCTGCATGCAATTGCACATGTACAAAGTGCTGTTTGTTTTCCGTTTCGATTAAAGATGAAGAATATGGAATTTTACATACTCTAGGTATTTGTAGAAAGTACCATATACGTATAAATTTTAGAAATGTGTTTGACATGATTAATTGTTGTATGAATATATTATATATGGATAAAATACTTGTTTGGCGAAAGGACTCGCCCTAATACATGTTTTGCTAATATACACTATGTATGTTGAAATAGTGTATTCTAGAAAGTACCGTATACGTATAAATTTTAGAAATGTGTTTGCCATGATTATTTGCTGTATGAACATATTATATATGCGTAAAATACTTGTTTGGCGAAAGGACTCGCCCTAATACATGTTTTGCTAATGTACACTATGTATGTTGAAATAGTGTATTCTAAGTGTTTGTGAAAATGCTTGTGAGAGTAAGTGTTTGGATGATGGTGCCTTAGGTAGGTGTTGAGATGGGATTCTCAACTACTTTAGAGACGTATATGATTTCTTCCATGTTGGCTAGTTAATGTAACCGCTTACTTATGAAATATATGTGTTTGTATTTCCTGTTTATATAGTGCTTTATAACATGCTTTATAATATGCTTTATAACATGCTTTATAACATGCTTTATAAACATGCTTTATGACATGCTTGTTAACTTGCTTGAATTACTTTGTTTATCATGCTTTACTCTACATGCTCTAAATAAGGATTGATTGAGTTTGAGACTATGATTATAGTCCAGACAATTGGTACTAGACTTGAGATAGTGGTTGAGATTCATTTCGCCACGTAGGATGTGTTTGACGAACCCGAGTCGTACTTCAGTTGGCGACAGTGGTTAGGCCATGCGAAGTGCTTACGCACTTCATGTCGTTCAGTTGATTGTGTGCTCGAGCTAGTCAGGCTCGTCAAGTAACCCGATATGTCTAATGTATGTTCACCATGTTTGGACGCTACTGCTTGAACCTAGGGTACCAAACTTACCAGTGAAATCCCGTTAACCATGGTACCTTGATCCGCTAAGAATTATGAGCCGGACATGGTGGTATGGGACACCGTGGTCAAGCTGTCGGCCTACGTTGGGGCCACGTGCCTCCCCATAGTGACCATTGAGCAACCAAACTCGTGAGCCGATTATGGTGGTATGGGACACTATATTCGAGCTGTCGGCTTACACTGATTGGTGACGAGCCCTTTGTAGTGACCTCGAGCATACTCTGAATTTGCGGTGAGGCGATGAGTTTTGCCGCAGTGTATAGAGTATGAACTAGGCCTGTATCAGCTTAGTGATGAACCGTTAAAAAGGTAATGGGGGAGTGGTGTAACCATTGTGCGTAATAGCCCTGACAGCCTTTGCAGCGACCAAGAAATACACTATCGTATGAGATTAACTAGGACTGAAGACCCTAGAATGGATCATGTTTGGGAATGATACAAGGGAGGTACCTTAGTTTCCCAATCCTGCTGTTTGAAAGGACTAATAACTACTCGGTAATCATGCTCATCATCGCATTGCATGTGCCTGGTAGATGTGGAGCACTGAGGGATGAACGCATGTCGCGAACGTAAGATGGTGTCGCATGAGGGTGGTTTGGCAAGGGCATTCATCATGTCATTTCATACTTGCATTAAATAAGAGTAGTTAGGATTGTTTGATTCTACTGCTTTATCATTACTGTTTAACTGAATTGATAACATGTTAACCTATGTTTTATTGTTCCACTGAGTTAGCTACTCACTCCCACGTTACAGGACGGTGTTGTACACACCAACTAGACTCTGTCTCAGGTGTAGATGATACGTTGATTCAGGGGGCTGAGCCAGACTACGATGAGGACCAAGACGAGTTCTCATACATGCAGTACTTAGACGGCTTTGCTTAGGCTGACTGGATCGCGGGGATTTCAGGATTTATCTTTTTAGTTGTATTTTGACCTTTTGATTCAGAAACAATACATGTATATGGTTACTCAGTTAGTGTTTATACTCTGGGGATTGAGATGGTTTTGTTTCTTTACATACCTTATATATACAGTTTCAGTCTTCCGCTTGCCTTTATAAAATTGATCTGGAGTATGAATTACTGTTTTGGTATAATCTCACTCATGTTTATTGCACTGACACAGACAACATTCAGTCATCATCATCTATGTTGCATAAGTGATGTTCTGGAACTCGTGCGTTGAGTTGCTACTCGACCCTCGAAATTCAGGGTGTTACGAGTTGGTATCAGAGCAAGATTTTGATTAAACCGGACCTGAGTTATGTTCCCACGACGTACGCTGACGCATTACAACTTAGGAGGGTGCGAGAATAATATAGAAACAGTCTTACGTATCCCAACTTCGTCTAATGGTAAAGTTCACTGATAATGGACGTCGAAATCGAGTCTGTACTCAACCCTGGTCGCACGGGTCGACCTTAGAACATTCCTAGGCCATCTATTGACGAGTCTAGATCACAATCCACCCAATTCCAGTCGTTAAAAATTAGTAAAGGTCAGTCTAGATCAGAAATATCTCGAAATCACCCGATCTGGAACAAAATGGAGTTGTGGGCCTCCCCACTTAAATCTATAGGGATCCAGGGTAGAACCAAGGTGTATTTGGCACCTTGGGAGGTTGGGGAACACCACCCAACCGCGGTGGCAGCACACCGAGCAAAGCGGACCGCGACGGAACCGCGGTCATCGCGGCAGGCCGCGGTCGGGTTGGCCCACTAGGGTTGGGCTAGGCCTGGTCATGGTCGGTCAGACCTCTACACACGTTTGGTGCATGCAAAATTTTGAGGGGGCCCCTATTTCTCTCCGGTTGGAGCCCCACTTCTCATTTCACCCTTCTAAGCCCTCCAAACTGCTGCCTCTCTCTCAACTCTCCCTTTCAATCATCAAAAATCTCATTTTCAGTCACAACCCACCCCTCTCCTTCGTTCACAGCAACCCTACCTCCCTATCCTTTCCATTTCTCTCTCATTTCAGCCCATACACTTTCCATTTTGTCTCAAAATCGTGCACACCCCCTACCCCACTTCATTTCTTCTTCTTTCTTCTTAAACCTTGGTCGTTTGGGCCTTTACAACGGATGTTGAGACCCAAATTCGTGGTGAAGCAAGGAAAGCAGCCCTTTCTCTCTCTTATCGTCACTTTCCATGGCTTTCCTCGCCATTGTTTTGGCCATTTTCTCCGTCTCTGCCGCCTTTCTCTTATGAGAAAGAGGAAGACCGCTGCAGATGAAGCTTGACCTAGCCGTCCAACCCGTTCGAGGAGAGAAGTGGACGATGAAGCCAGCCCTAGCCCAGTTCGGGAGTTTAGGTCGAAGCGAGACCTAGATCCCCAGCATCCGATCAGAAATGCCTTTCCAATAGGCTTCGAATATGGTCGTTTTGCTGGCCGTAAGATTGTGTTTGAAGCCCACGTGGATGAGAGAATGTTTGGGCTACACCCAATGATGGACCACTTGGTGGACATTGAATGGGGTCGTATATTTGAAGGTGAGTCTCCTGCATGTGAGAACACAGTTCGTGCCTTCTACGCCCATATCATTGACCCATCGTTGGAGCCTTTTCAGTTCAGTGTTTCTGTGAGAGGCATAAGGCGCACAATTACTGTAGCTGAGATGGCTCGGGTCATGAAGATCCCACGTGGTTAAGTGCTTCCTAATGACAACTTCTCCAGGAGTGCGCGAGAAAGGGATCGCCGTACACAATACCTTTGTTGTAACACCCTGAAATTCGAGGGTCGAGTAGCAACTCAACGCTCGAGTTCCAGAACATCACTTATGCAACATAGATGATGATGATTGAATGTTGTCTGTGTCAGTGCAATAAACATGAGTGAGATTATACTAAAACAATAATTCATACTCCAGATTAATTTTATAAAGGCAAGCGGAAGACTGAAACTGTATATATAAGGTATGTAAAGAAACAAAACCATCTCAATCTCCAGAGTATGAACACTAACTAAGTAACCATATACATGTATTGTTTCTGAATCAAAAGGTCAAAATGCAACTAAAAAAGATAAATCCTGAAATCCCCGCAATCCAGTCAGCCTAAGCAAAGTCGTCTGAGTACTGCATGTATGAAAACTCGTCCTGGTCCTCATCGTAGTCTGGTCAGCCTCCTGAATCGACGTATCATCTACACCTGAGACAGAGTCTGGTTGGTGTGTACAACACCGTCCCGTAACGTGGGAGTGAGTAGCTAACTCAGTGGAACAATAAAGCATATGTTAACATGTTATCAATTCAGTCAAGCAGTAATGATAAAGCAGTACAATCAAACAATCCTAACTACTCTTATTTAATGCAAGTATGAAATGACATGATGAATGCCCTTGCCAAACCACCCACATGCGACACCATCTTACGTTTGCGACATGCGTTCATCCCTCAGTGCTCCACATCTACCAGGCACATGCAGTGCGATGATGAGCATGATTACCAAGTAGTTATTAGTCCTTTCAAACAGCAGGATTGGAAAACTAAGGTACCTCCCTTGTATCATTCCCAAACATGATCCATTCTAGAGTCATTAGTCCTAGTTAATCTCATACGATGGTATGTTTCTAGGTCGCTGCAAAGGCTGTCAAGGCTATTATACGCATTCGTTACACCACTCCCCCATCACCTCTTTAACGGTTCATCACTAAATTGGAACAGGCCTAGTTCATACTCTATACACTGCGGCGAAACTCGTCGCCTCACCGCAAATTCAGAGTATGCTCAAGGTCACTATAAAGGGCTCGTCACCAATCAGTGTAGGCCGACAGCTCGAATATAGTGTCCCATACCACATAATCGGCTCACGAGTCTAGTTGCTCACTGGTCACTATGGGGAGGCACATGGCCCTAGCGTAGGCCGACAGCTCGACCATAGTGTCCCATACCACTATGCCTGGCTCATGAGTCTTAGCGGATCGAGGTACCATGGTTAACGGGATTTCACTGGTAAGTTTGGTACCCCAGGTTCAAGCAGTAGTGTCTAAACAGGGTGAACATACATTAGACATAACGGGTTACTTGACGAGCTCGGCTAGCTCGAGCGCACAACAAGTTGAACGATATGAAGCACATAAGCACTTCGTGTGGCCAACCACTATCGTCAACCGAAATACGACTCAGGTTCGTCGAACACATCTCACGTGGCGAAATGAATCTCAACCACGATCTCAAGTTTGGTACCGAATGTCTGGACTATAATCATAGTCCCAAACTCAATCAATCCTTATTTAGAGCATATAGAGTAAGGCATATTAAACAAAGTAATTCAAGCATGTTAACAAGCATATCATAAAGCATGTTATAAAGTATGTTATAAAGCACTATATAAACAGGAATACAAACACATATATTTCATAAGTAAGCGGTTACATTAAACAGCCAACATGGAAGAAATCATATATGTCTCTAAGGTAGTTGAGAATCCCATCTCAACACCTACCTAAGGCACCATCATCCAAACACTTACTCTCACAAGCATTTTCACAAACACTTAGAATACACTATTTCAACATACATAGTGTATATTAGCAAAACATGTATTAAGGCGAGTCCTTTTGCAAAATAAGTATTTTATGCATATATACTATATTTATACAGCAAATAATCATGGGAAACACATTTTCAAAATTTATACGTATACGGTACTTTCTAGAATACACTATTTCAACATACATAGTGTATATTAGCAAAATATGTATTAGGGCGAGTCCTTTCGCCAAATAAGTATTTTATCCATATATAATATATTCATACAACAAATAATCATGGCAAAAACATTTTCAAAATTTATACGTATACGGTACTTTCTACAAATACCTAGAGTATGTAAAATTCCATATTCTTCATCTTTAATCGAAACGGAAAACAGACAGCACTTTTTACATGTGCAATTGCATGCAGATCATGAATCTATCATTATCTGACATTGAAAGCGTTGAAAACCATAACCTATACACCTAAAGTCCTCACCTTTTATCATAGTATCGTAACGAATATGATAGGTTTGCTAAGCTTCCGTATTCGGCAGTTTGGTAGCCTATAGAATGAAATAGGTTAGCTATTTCATAACCTACAATCTTTACAACTCCAAAACAGATTAGGGTTAGAGTTTCTTACCTAGAAAGGAAGTCAGAATCGTCGGGAAAGCGATTAGACTTGAGTGAAGAAGCTTGTAAAATGACAGGGGAAAGTAGTAGGGAGTTTCTCCCACTTCTCTCACATTTTCTCTCTTTTCTCACTTCTCTCTCTAAGGTTTCTCTCAAATTCGTATGGCTGTGAGAGAGAGGGTTCTAAGGTCCTTATATAGCCTAAAAACTCACCAAAGTATACCTAAGGTCAAAGTATACTTAGGTTATAACCAAAGCGACCATTTTCCAGCTCAACGGAGCACTTTTGGCTGTCCTCCTTGAGCCAAAGGTCGGACTTAAGCTCACCAACCTTGGATCTAGGTGGAGTTAAGCTTTCATTTCAGTCGGATTTCCAGATCAAGCGTGGCGGACCAGTTTCAATTTAACGGTCAGCGGATCTCGATCTGAAATTCCAAGTACATGGATATGTTTATGAAATTTTTCCTGATCCGAGGGTGTATTTGGGTCAGATTCTAACGGTCTAGTTACTTACAAAATGTCCACAAGCGACACGTGTCAGATTACTATTTGAGATATTTATTTGTAAAGAAAATCAAGTATTTTCACACTCCTCGCTCCGGACTCAAGCGAACAGCCGTGGGACGCTGTCTGGATTTGATTTCCGAGATGGTTGTCAAGCCCAACGAGGCGGTCCTAAGTCCTTAACTTCGTATTATTCGGACTCCCGATGTGTGGTCCAGACCTGATACGGAGTTTCAATGTGCTCCCAAGAGCAGCCGGGTAATGAGTTTAATCCTAGACTTTAGAGTAACCTAGCGTCAATGATTCTACAAGTTTTGAGTCTTGTAGATCGTATTTAAAGCGATTCAAACGGATTTCATGGCTAATCTAGTTTAGCACTTAGTTAACTTTGTCAAATTTCTAAAGGATTTGATCCTAAGTGATTTCTGTCTGAGGTGGTACTCGGGTCTTTGCATGAAAATTTACGAGTCGTTACATTTATGGTTGATGGGTCTCTTGGACGCGAGGAAACTGTCTTGCGGCGTCAAAGTTGACAGAGGACTTCCGTTTGCTCCACCACATTTTCACATATAATGTGTATCCACGGCAGGGTAACCGCACGGAGTGTACTCGGTTGATGGTGGACTTCCTATACAGGATGGGACAAGGGGACAACTTATGCCTGCCCACATTCGTCCTATTTCAAATAGTTCAGATCGTTCAATCTATCAGGAACGACCTTTCGCTCCCATTTGGCCGCCTGATATGCAGGATGGCTCGTGATGTCGGCTATAGGCTGAACATGGAAGACCTTGCACTAGTCCGGGTCATAAGCGAGGCCACGCTTAACAATATGAAGATCGGCCCTTGACAACGGCAAGTCCGACTCGACGAGTCTGGAGATGAGTCGGATAGCGCAAGCGAGGAGAGTGTTGACCTCAAGGCAGGAAGCGAAGAAGGAATCGGTGATGAGATACAGGAAGAGGAAGATGAGGCTCAGGATACTGAGGAGAGCTCCCCTCCTGGAGCACTAGAGCCGGACGCTGCTCAGGCTGCGTGGGATGCTCGTATGGTTCGTATTGACGAGAACCAGGCCGCCCTGCGGCAAGAGATTGGACAGGTTCGGGCTGAGCTTGGTGAGACCTGAGCCAAGCTTGAGGTGACCGAAGCCTACATGAAGAGGAGTTTTAAGAAGGTGTCTCGCACGTTGAAGACCATCCTGTGCTATGTACAGGACAAGGATGCTTCTCCTCCATCACCTGACTCAGATGCCTAGCCATCCATACTGTTGTTTTGTAGTTGTTTTGGTTTCCTCTGTAGTAGGTTTATGTTTCATGTTGATGATGTAGTAGTTTGTAGTATGTTTTAAGTGTTTGATGTTGTGGATGTAATTGGCTCATATGAAATTTCTGTCATGATTCATGTAACTATGTATTCCATGTATTATGACAATTTTGGGTAAATGAAAAGCATGCAGCGTCTTTTGCTATGAGATGTGTGGAATGCTTAAAGTGCTTGTAATGTGTTGCTATGCTTTATCTCACATACGTTGCACCTTATGTTGTATAGGGCATGCCGCGACAGTATACATGGAGCACAGCACACCTCCTTCTCACTGACTCGATGCACCAGACTCCTTCTCGTAGAGGTGGTCCTACGGACCGAGGTTTAAACTCAAATCAGCCTCCTGCTGGTCCTACTGGTGGACTGCCACCTTATACACCCCCGGTTCACGAGCAGCACCGGGCATCCTCATCTACACAGCATGACTCACAGGGTGCTCCACCTCCTGATAGGTTTGAGTAAATGATGATGCATCAGCAGCATCAGCAACTTCTCGCGGTCTTATCAGCTTAGGGTGGCAGTGCGGCTCCACCTTCACCATCTACACGACCAGAGACCGTAGAGCCTCCTGTTCAGGCTGAGGCTATACCTCCCCCTGCGCCTGCTGTATCTCCTACTGGAGATGTTGGTACTCGTGACCTACTCGAGCGATTCCAGCGCTTGAGGCCTCCCACATTCACGGGTTCTCACAGACCCGAGGAGGCTGAGTTTTGGCTAGGCCGCATCTCCAAGATGCTACGGATGCTGCACTGTACTGAGGCAGAGCAGGTCGAGTTGGCCACTTTCATGTTCGAGAGGGAGGCCAGCCTGTGGTGAGACAGTGTACTGCGGTCTGTCGCAGTGGGCTATGTGTGGACTTGGGTAGCATTTGAGTTTCGGTTCCACGAGAAGTATTACCCGCAGACCTACAGACACGAGCGGGAGGATGAGTTTTTACGCCTCAGGCAGGGAGGCATGACAGTCACTGAGTACGAGCATCACTTTACGTAGTTGAGCCGCTTTGTCCCGACCATCCTTATTGATGAGCAGATGCGGATACGCCGTTTTTCTAGGGGTTTGTGCCCTGATATACGGTCGAAGATGTGCTTTATCAGTATACCTTCTTACGCGGAGCTGGTTCACATGTCTATGATGGCCGAGCAGAATGTTGATCGGCTGACACGTTCTCGTGGTACTATGGTTGCGAGACCACGACCAGAGATGCAGAGCAGGCCTTTCTTAGGCAAGAGGCCTCGTATCGACTCTCCCCCTAGGACTGCGGTGCCAGTAGTTCCGATGCGGTGCCTAGGAGTGACCTGTTCTTTTTGCGGGAAACCGGGTCATCCTGCAGAGAGCTGTTTTTCACGTATGAGGGCTAGCGGGTTCTCACCACTGCAGAGGCTGGATCGCCCTCACCCTCAGGCCATATCAGCTCCACCTCTACGGACTGTCCCTACTCATCCTTCCTTCCGACCTCATGCATCTCATTTCAGGCTGCCTCAACGGCCCATGGTTCCATAGCCGAACCATCGCAGCAGGCTCGAGTGCATGCACTGGTAGCTGAAGCACCTGAGACGTCGATTACGGCCCCGATGGCTTTTGAGGGTATGACCCACATTCAAGGTACTTCTGTCTCCTTGTTGGTGGACACTGGGTCCACTACTTCTATTATTTCATGTGGGACAGTTAAGCGTCTAGCTTTACATACTACTCCTACGAAGGGAATGAGACTCACTACGGCTACTGGGACTTTTTCGGATGTCACACGGATGTGTGAGGGTTGCTCCATGGATTTGGGTAGCAAAACAGTGCTCGTCAACCTCATTGTTGCTCCACTATGGCACTACGACATTATACTCGGTATGGACTGGCTCACCGAGATGAAAGCAGAGATTGATTGCAATACTCGGATTGTGACATCCAAGGACCTGATGGCACGGTCTTTGCTTTTCCAGTGCAGGTTAGTTGGCCATGTCGCCTTAGGTGTTACGCTGCTTTACTAGAGCATGTTGATGGTCCAATGTTGGGAAATATGCCTATGGTTCAGGATTTTGCAAGTGTGTTTGCACCGATTCCTGGGTTGCCACCTCGGTGCGAGATTGACTTCACCATTGATCTTACGCCTAGTGCGACACCTATCTCATTGCGACGTACCGCATGCCTCCGTGTGAGATGGAGGAACTGCGGAAATAGATTGACGAGCTAGTAGAGAAGGGCTTTATACGACCTAGTGTGTCTCCCTGGGGAGCACCTGTACTGTTTGTGAAGAATAAAAATGGCTCACTACGGTTGTGTATTGATTACCGTAGGTTGAACCAGGTCACCGTGAAGAACAAGTATCATTTGCCCAGGATAGATGATCTGTTTGATCAGTTGAAGGAGGCGAAGTACTTTTCGAAGATTGATCTGCAGTCAGGGTATCATCAGTTGCGCGTCAGAGATGAGGACGTGCAGAAGACGGCTTTCAGGACATGCTTTGGGCACTACGAGTTTCTAGTGATGTCGTTCGGTCTTACGAACGCACCGGCCGTGTTCATGGACCTGATGAACCGGGTATTTCGGTCATTCCTATACCAATTCGTCATCGTCTTTATTGATGACATTTTGATATACTCTACGAGTCGGGAGGAGCACGAGGAGCACCTGAGAGCGGTGTTGGATACGTTGAAGAAGAACCAGTTGTTCGCGCAGTATAAGAAGTGCGACTTCTGGCAGGAGGAAGTCAAGTTCCTCGGACATGTGGTGTCCAAGGATGGGATAGCAGTGGACCTTGCTAAGGTAGTCGCGGTTCAGGATTGGCAGCAGCTTGACTCGGTTACCGAGGTGAGGAGTTTCCTTGGTGTGGTAGGGTATTATAGACGCTTCATTCGGGACTTCTCGAAGATTGTCAGGCCGTTGTCTCAGTTGACACGGAAGGACCTGAAGTTCGCCTGGAATGAGAAGGCGAAAGCAGTTTCAAGGAGATAAAGGACAGGTTGACGTCCGCCCCTGTGTTAGTATTGCCAGAGCAAGAGGTTAAGTATACGATATACACTGTCCTTATGCAGAAGGACAGGGTGATTTCGTATGCCTCGAGACAATTAAGGAAGCACGAAGAGAATTACCCTACACACGACCTGGAGTTGGCAGCTGTCATCTTTGCATTGAAGCTCTGGAGACATTACCTCTACGGAGAGGAGTTCGTATGTCATCTTTGGAAATGTGTTTGACATGATTAATTGTTGTATGAATATATTATATATGGATAAAATACTTGTTTGGCAAAAGGACTCGCCCTAATACATGTTTTGCTAATGTACACTATGTATGATGAAATAGTGTATTCTAAGTGTTTGTGAAAATGCTTGTGAGAGTAAGTGTTTGGATGATGGTGCCTTAGGTAGGTGTTTAGATGGGATTCTCAACTACCTTAGAGACGTATATGATTTCCTCCATGTTGGTTGTTTAATGTAACCGCTTATGAAATATATGTGTTTGTATTTCCTATTTATATAGTGCTTTATAATATGCTTTATAACATACTTTATAACATGCTTTATAAACATGTTTTATGACATGCTTGTTAACTTGCTTGAATTACTTTGTTTATCATGCTTTACTCTACATGCTCTAAATAAGAATTGATTGAGTTTGGGACTATGATTATAGTCCAGACAATCGGTACCAGACTTGAGATCGTGGTTGAGATTCATTTCGCCACGTAGGATGTGTTTGACGAACCCGAGTCGTACTTCAGTTGGCGACAGTGGTTAGGTCACGCGAAGTGCTTATGCACTTCATGTCGTTCAGTTGATTGTGCGCTCGAGCTAGTCAGGCTCGTCAAGTAACCCGATATGTCTAATGTATGTTCACCATGTTTGGACGCTACTGCTTGAACCTAGGGTACCAAACTTACCAGTGAAATCCCGTTAACCATGGTACCTCGATCCGCTAAGACTCATGAGCCGAACATGGTGGTATGGGACACCGTGGTCGTGCTGTCGGCCTATGTTGGGGCCACGTGCCTTCCCGTAGTGACCAGTGAGCAACCAGACTCGTGAGCCGATTATGGTGGTATGGGACACTCTATTCGAGCTATCGGCCTACACTGATTGGTGACGAGCCCTTTGTAGTGACCTCGAGTATACTCTAAATTTGCGGTGAGGCGACGAGTTTTACCGCAGTGTATAGAGTATGAACTATGCCTGTATCAGCTTAGTGATGAACCGTTAAAAAGGTGATGGGAGAGTGGTGTAACCATTGTGCGTAACACCCCTGGCAGTCTTTGCAGCGACCTAGAAATACACTATCGTATGAGATTAACTAGAACTGACGACCCTAGAATGGATCATGTTTGGGAATGATACAAGGGAGGTACCTTAGTTTCCCAATCCTGCTGTTTGAAAGGACTAATAACTACTCGGTAATCATGCTCATCATCGCACTGCATGTACCTGGTAGATGTGGAGCACTGAGGGATGAACGTATGTCGCCAACGTAAGATGGTGTCGCATGAGGGTGGTTTGGCAAGGGCATTCATCATGTCATTTCATACTTGCATTAAATAAGAGTAGTTAAGATTGTTTGATTGTACTGCTTTATCATTACTACTTGACTGAATTGATAACATGTTAACCTATGCTTTATTGTACACACCAACTAGACTCTGTCTCAGGTGTAGATGATACGTCGATTCAGGGGGTTGAGCCAGACTATGATGAGGACCAAGACGAGTTCTCATACATGTAGTACTCAAACGGCTTGGTTTAGGCTGACTGGATCGCGGGGATTTCAGGATTTATCTTTTTAGTTGTATTTTGACCTTTTGATTCAGAAACAATACATGTATATGGTTACTCAGTTAGTGTTCATACTCTGGAGATTGAGATGGTTTTGTTTCTTTATATACCTTATATATACAGTTTCAGTCTTCCACTTGCCTTTATAAAATTGATCTGGAGTATGAATTACTGTTTTGGTATAATCTCACTCATGTTTATTGCACTGACACAGACAACATTCAATCATCATCATCTATGTTGCATAAGTGATGTTCTAGAACTGGAGCATTGAGTTGCTACTCGACCCTCGAAATTCAGGGTGTTATAAGAAGGCTCCTTCCGGTGACTCGCAGCAGCGTCGGCCGCAGCAGCAGAGCGCACAGGTTACCCAGCCTTCCGAGCGTCAGCAGCACCTCCAACATCACCTCCGAGGCAGTTCATCGGCACGTGTTTTGTGTGCGGTGCGACGGGGCACCGTATGTGGGAGTGTCCCTGCCCGTAGCAGCAGCAGAGACCCCCGCAGTAGCAGCGACGACAGCCTCCACCGCAGCAACAGCAGAGACCCCCACAACAGTAACGATGGCAACCCCCACCACCGAGGCCACCTCAGCAGCATCAGCACTAGCCTCCGAGGTCGCAACAGCAGAGGGAGCAGTTTCAACCACCTTAGCGACAGCAGCAGTAGCTGCACGCTCAGAGGGGACAGACACCTCCTCAGCCGGCTCAGGCTAGATTCTACACGGCTCAGCAGGATCCGCAGCCATCTGGAGGAGTCGTTGAGGGTATATTTCCAGTCTCTACATGCATCGCTTGGGTTTTATTAGATTCCGGTGCTTCGCACTAGTTTATATCCGAGAGATTCTGCTGTTCGACTGGATTGCTGACAGAGTCAGCTCGAGAGGGGTTGACCATATCGACGCCCTTGGGGAAGATTACAGTATTAGGCCGCTTCTATTCGTCTTGCCCCGTGCTAGTAAGAGAGATTTTCTTGCCCGCCGACTTGTACGTGCTGCCGATGTCAAATTTTGACGTTATCTTGGGCATGGATTTGCTTGCCGAGTACCACGCCATCTTGGACTGCTCCGCGAGGATAATCACGTTTTGTAAACCAGGCTTGCAACAGTTTCAGTTCGTTGTAGAGCCCCGAGGAGAGCCATTATCTTGCTTGATGTCCTGCGCCATTGAGGAGCTTGTCGTCGCTTGTATTGATCAGTTGACGATTGGTTACGATTTTTCAGATGTGTTTCAGAAAATTTCAGGATTACCGCCTCGCCGACACACCGAATTTCAGATTGATCTCGTGCCCGTACCGCACCTATTTCGAAGGTCCCGTATCAGACGGCACCATTGGAGTTGCGGGAACTGCAGAAGCAGTTGGGCGAGTTGCACGAGTTGGGCTTTATCCGTCCGAGCAGTTCGCCGTGGGGAGCGTCGGTACTCTTCGTGAAGAAGGATGGCTCGTTGAGGCTCTGCGTAGATTACCGTGAGCTCAACAAGGTCATGATCAAGAACAAGTACCCGCTCCCGAGGATTGATGATTTGTTTGATCAGCTGCAAGGTGCACAGTTCTTTTCGAAGATTGACCTGCGTTCCGGTAATCATCAGATTCGGGTCCGAGAGGAGGACATTTCGAAGACGACTTTCAGATCATTTTGAGTTCCAGGTCATGTCCTTCGAACTGACCAATGCACCCGTGGTCTTCATGCAGCTGATGAACGAGGTCTTCCACCCTTATCTCGATCAGTTTGTTGTAATCTTCATCGATGACATTCTGATCTATTCGAGGACCCGTGAGGAGCACGAGCAGCATCTGGAAGTTACGTTGCAGACCATCCGCGCACACCAGCTGTATGCGAAGCTAGAGAAGTGCGAGTTCTGATAAGAGGAGGTAAAATTCCTCTGTCACGTGGTGACGAGGGAGGGCATCGCAGTGGACCCCTCGAAGGTTGAGGCAATGCGTCAGTGGGGCCAGCCCACGACCGCGTCTGAGATCCGCAGTTTTCTTGGTTTGGCGGGCTACTACCAACGTTTCATTGAGGGCTTCTCCCGTATTGCAGCCCCGCTGACCAAGTTGACTCGGAAGGGCGCAGAGTTTATTTGGAGCGACGCCTGTGAGCGAGTATTTATGGAGTTGAAGGACTGCCTCACTTCCGCTCTTGTCCTTACTCTTCTCTCTGGGTGTGATGGATTTATTGTATTCACCGATGCCTCGCATTTTGGTTTGGGTGCTGTCCTGATGCAGCACGGGAGACCAGTGGCCTTCACGTCTTGCCAACTCAAGATCCATGAGTTGAACTACCCCACGCATGATTTGGAGCTGGCTGTAGTTGTCTTCGCATTGAAGGTGTGGAGGCACTATCTCTATGAGATTAGGTTCGAGCTCTTCTCCGACCACAAGAGCTTGAAGTACCTCTTCTCGCAGTCTGAGTTGAACATGAGACAAAGGCACTGGATGGAGCTCCTGAAGGACTATGACTTCGATCTTCAATACCACCCTAGTAAGGCGAAAGTGGTGGCGGATGCCGTCAGCCGTCAGCCACGAGGCCTGGTGGCGCATATGATGATTCAGGAGTGGCGGATACTTGAGGATGTAACAGAGTATGATTTTGAGTTCGGCCTACAGTCTTCTATCGTGCAGTTATTGAGCCTGTCAATTCAACCCTTTCTTGTCACAAGGGTGATCGAGGCTCAACAGGCTGATGAGTCGTTGCAGAATTATATGGCTGAAACGACATCTAAGAGTCAGGCAGATTGACAAATTGGTACAGACGGTGGACTTCACTTCAGAGGCCGATTACGTGTCTCGGATATTCCTGAGTTACGTAGAGATCTTATGACTGAGGCGCATCAATCGCGATTTTCTATCCACCCTGGCTCGACGAAGATGTACCGTGATATGAGATGAAAGTTTTTTTGGGCGGGGATGAAGCGCCAGATCGCTAGTTTTATGGCCGAGTGTGACACATGCCAGCGTGTCAAGGCCGATCATCAGAGACCCCCTGGTTTATTGCAACCGTTGAGTGTCCCGATGTGGAAGTGGGAGCACGTGTCGACAGATTTTATTATGGGCTTGCCAAAGACTCAGCGCGGTCATGACGTCATCTGGGTTATTGTGGATCATCTTATGAAGTCGGCGCATTTTCTTGCGATTCATGCGACTTGGCCTTTGGACAGGCTTGCGAGGTTATTCGTCGAGGAGATTGTGAGACTGCATGGCGTTCCACTCTTGATTGTTTCTCACCGAGACACGAGGTTCACGTCTCAGTTTTGAGGGAGCTTCTAGAGAGTGATGGGGACTGATTTGCAGCTTAGCACTGCATACCATCCGCAGACAGATGGACAGACCGAGAGGGTCAACCAGATCCTTGAGGATATTCTTCGGGCCTGCGCGATTGATTTCGAGGGTAGCTGGGATGAGCATCTATGATTAGCTGAGTTCGCATACAATAACAGCTATCAGGCGACCATCGGCATGACTTCTTTTGAGGCACTATATGTCAGACCATGCAGATCACTGAGTTGTTGGACCGAGGTTGAAGAGTGTCGTCTCCTAGGTCCCGAGCTTGTGTAGGAGACGTCAGAGGCTATTGATATCATCAGGCAGAGGATGCGCACAGCTCAGAGCCGGTAGAAGAGTTTTACAGATCATCGGCGTCGTCCCTTGAAATTTGATATAGGGGACCATGTGTATCTCAAGGTCTCGCCCATGAAGGGCGTAGTTCGATTTGGAGCGAAGGACAAGCTTGCCCCGAGATTCATAGGACCTTTTAAGATTATTGGGCACGTTGGCGACATGGCCTATCGGCTTACCTTGCCATCTTAGTTATCTGGTGTCCACAACATTTTTCATGTCTCTATGTTAAGGAAGTGTGGGTCAGAATCGTTCCTGTTATTGATTGGTAGCCGTTAAAGGTTCGGGAGGACGCTTCCTATATTGAGCAGCCAATTCATATCCTGGATCGGAATGAGCAGGTCCTACGGACCAAGGTCATTCCGTTGGTGAAGGTTCAGTGGAGTCACCATTCTATTGAGGAGGCTTCTTGAGAGCGCGAGACCAAGATTCAAGAGCGTTATCCCCACCTTTTTGATGATTGATTGTATTGTATTTTGTATGTTATCTCTGATTTTATATGATAATGTTACGTTTCTTCTTCCTCATGAGTTATGACTAGTTGCGATGATTGTGTAAATTTCAAGGATGAAATTTTTATTAGGAGGGGAGAGCTGTAAGCCCAGTATCCTAGACCGTACCGTTCCATAGACTTCCGCGGTCTTCCCGACCGAATTTCGACAACCTTCGACCCTTAACCGGTATTTACGCGCGACCTTGATTCACACACCGTCAACCCGAGTAGACTTAACCCGAGACTTGTATCCTAGCGACAGCGCCGTCACCGCGGTTCCGATGCCACGACTTGTGCGCCGATCCGATACTCTGGCCAGGAGATGTGGGCCAACGTTCGGTGTGAGGAAAACGCCGTGCGTGCAAATTTTGAGAGAATCTCTACAACTTGTCACATCAATCCATCAATCAATCAATCCCATCATATCAAGTACATGTCAAGTACACATCACCTTTTACTCATTCCCAAGCAACCCCAAAGTCAAAAAGTTCTTACACAAGCCTATACTTTTTTTACACCAAGCAACCTCAAAGTCAAAAGTTTCTTACACACCCATCACTTATGTCTTGCATCGCATAGCCTTAGTACGGCTTATGATATTAATGAATTCAACAGCATGTTCCGCATTACTCTAATACTGCATAATTGTATTACTACCTTGCGCATACACTTTCACCACCCTCTAAGCTTTCCATAGGCTTATGCATGACCGTTGCGTGCGGGTGACGTTGTACTGCAGCAGCGCTGAGGCAGGAGCACATATCCGATCATCTTGAAGCCTTTTGTCCATTATCATTGTATTTCCCTTTATGCTCATTGTACTTATAAAGTTTTTTATCATAGTGGAAATGTGATGGAGTTTTTGGTTGTTATTTGTGGGTTATGCCTTTAGTTATGCTTATTACGAATCAAACTGATATTGAAAATCCTCCTCATAGCATCCCAGGATCGGAACCTGGCGAATGGGCGCCGGGAGCCGAGAATGGAGTTCTACGGAGGCTGTCGGCGCCAGATTCGGTGATCAGGAATTTTGTGAGCCCGATTTCCGAGTTTGAGGCATGACGCATCCTTTATATAAGAAGGAATGAGAGTTTGGATGAGATTGGATGAGACCATATCATCCGATCACATCCCTATCTCCTAGCAAAAATCAAATTCATATTTGAATTTGAAATTTAACTGAAAAGAAAAGGCCGACAAAAGCATGGGATGTACCATCTAGTGATTGCTCACCAGTGGGCCCCACTGGCCTGGGTCTAACAGAAAGTGTGAATTTATAATTGACTTGATTCAGAATCTCACTGAGTTGAATTGAGACAGCTGAGTTTCAAGCCAGGTAAAACTATTGATTTCTTTGTAGAGGGATTCAATTATCTACCAATACCATCTTTAAGTTAGTTATCAAACATTCATGACTTGGTATATATCTAGGAGATCTTAACCTTTCACCTATTGGGAGCTCAAATGGATGGAGCTTTCCCCAAAAATCACACCGGTCGGGTGATCCTGGCTACTGATCGGACTAAACTTGAGGATTACAAATGGGTGGATGGAAGAAAAACAGCCTAAATAGGGTCAAAGTTCAATGCACAATTCCTCCCATTGATTTCTAGATTATCCATGGTACGGCACAATAGATGGGCAGTTCAGATCTCATACATGTAATTGTATATGCCTCATGTATGGACATTGTGCGCTTAATTGTTTCGCATAATACTACCTGGCTAGATCCTCTACAACATTGTAGAATAAGCTTATTATACAGCTCTATCTTGTGGAGGCCACTGATTGTTGTGTGGAATCCAACTCATCTAGAAGGGTCACCCCACCAAGAAAGTGGAATGACCCAACCCTCATGTTGGTTGTCTGCTATGGTGCGACCCACCTAATGATGGTATAGATGTGATTTTTTAGGGAAATCATTATCATGGTGGGACTCACTTGATGTGCAGGTTGGATGGCATACACACATAGACCCGCACAAACATTTGAATAGCATTTACTTGCAGGTGAATAAGTTTAGGGCATGCAGATGGTGGATTTTTATTTTTATTTTTCTCAACCAGAAGTGATACAGAGGGACCAACTGATGTAGAGCGGGGTCGCGAACAATTACATGGCAAAGATGGATCAGAAAAGGCCTGGTCGGCGACAGAAGTGATCTGGACCATCAGACCTTCAATCAAGCGTATCTCGCAATCCGGGATGAGTTAGCTGACGTAAAATATATGATTTTGGGGTAGAACGAGCTACTTTAGCCAACCAACCCTGCTATGCTGGGTTACGACACTCGGAATTGCGAGAAACCCCTAATTTGATGGTCATTTTCCTATTTCAATTTCGTTTTTACTATAAATAGTAAGTTTTAGTTTGACTATAACTCTTCATCCGTCAGGCTTTAGGAGTTGCGCCCAACGTGAAAAGAGCTTAGAATAATTAGGGGAATGGTTTGGTGAAGCCAAATAGGACACTTACTATTTTTGGCCGAAAACCTTGCGCACTAGTAGACATCATGACCGTCTATAAATAGTAAGTTTACTATTTATAGTAAGTCGCGAATTCTAGGAGTTTTAGTTGTAGTTTGATTATGATTTCTTTCTCATTGCTTAGTACCCTTATTTAAAGGGTTGTGAACTCATTTTTATGCATTCATTAATTTATTTCGAATTTATTAGAATTTATTTCTATTTTCTGCTCTCTTTTCTCATGGATTCGAGAAAGTCTCTGTGAGGAGTCCAGAGAAGTTTCGTGGATTCGGAATAGTTATCCTCTTGAGGAAGACGGTGCTCGACCTCACGTCCTCCCCTGCGTCACCAACCTTCCTGTAACCTAAGCCTCTGATCTGGTGGACCCCATCTAGGGATGGAAATGCCCCAATAGCTCTCCCATCTGATGCTCCCAGCCATCCAATGGAAATGCACAGCTAGAAGCAATTGTTCACATTTATTGGGAGGCAAAATCAGACGGTAATGCTTTGATTTGATCAATACTGCTTGAATGGTTCAACAGTCCTTTTAAAGGTTAGATTGACACTCTCTTGACCCTTGTTTTCTTTGGGATTCTTTGGGGGATTTGGAAGAGGAACAACAGGATCTATGACTGAGTTGTGTTGCTTTGAGGAGGAAAATAATGTCTAAGATTGTTTGTAGGGTGCTAGTAATACCAGAATTCAGTGGCTTCCTGTTGAAAATATTTCAAATGAAATAAAGAATTTTTTGAAAAAAAAAAGGAGGAGAAAAGAATCTGTGGTTTTAGTCTTTTTGTGTAGTGATTATTGTTTCTTTGTCAAAAAAGTACGTCTCACACGGGATGGGAATGGAGAAAAGAATGTGTGTGTATAAGAATCCACTCATATATCCTTCATGAATGTGCTAAGCTATACCCAAGTTCATATGAGCGCGCAAGCCCGACCGGATATCTACTAATGGCTAGCCCGTCATTGCCAGACTAGAAACAATCAGACATTTTTTTACCATTCGTGAATAAAGTCTATAAAAATGTCTTTGCTTGGGTCATTTCAACACAAATTCGACTCTATAACTCTGCGAATTTCCAAGCGATTATGTTCATGTCTCACCCTAGCAGAGATTCAAATCTTCTTCCTTCTGCAGATGCATTGATCGGGTGTGAGGTTCTAGTTTTCTTTTATTTTTCATTGGAGGTTATTTCCCATGCAAATTTTCAACACCTCTTACTTTACGGCTTCTTTTTTGGAATAAAATGTGGTGTGTGTGTGTGTGTGTGTGTGTGTTTAAGAAATGGATAATTGCATAAAGGTTTTTCTTGCAACATGTAAAAGATGCATTAACTAGTCAAGCAACTCGTCAAGGGGTTGAGCCCATTCCCAATGAATGGCACTACCCCACTAACCTCTTCTTTGATCATGAACATAAATGGGTGATGCAGTACATGAAATTCAAATATGATGTACGAGATTTCAGGCTTAAGATCATATTAGTTCAGAAACAATTACACAAATTCCATATCTCACATGAAAGTCCAAACATTCAATTAAGGGGAATCTATGCGGGTCCAGGCCTATACATGTTAGGGCTGGATCAATAAAAATTATGAACCAAACAATACTCAAAGATGAAAAAAAAAATCATCCACACATGCACAGTAATCAATCCCTAATCCAAGGGATTCACTTATTTCAACTCAAGGAACCCTAGGGTGGGAAAAAAATTAAGTAAATTAAGGATAATGCAATCTAGGGTTAGGATTTATGAAAATAGGTATGAAAAAGGAAAAATAAGCGAAAACCTGAACCGGGAGAATCCCCGCGAGCGGACAGCGGGCCAAGGCCCTGCGCACGTGTGCACTAGCCTGACTGCACGTGCGAGCAGGTCCCACACCCGGAAACCGATTCCTTGGCCCTGGTTGGCTAGGGGTGGGCTCCAAACCCCCAAAGTTTCAAGGTGATCCGAGATTCGGGTTATGCACGGTGCTCTATCGAAGTTTCAGCCCTCCTGCAGGGTTAGATTCTAGAAACTGGCTGCAGGGAAAAGAACCACTGTAAAACTGATGGATTCAAGACAAAGATGACTGTAAAAGGGTAGGGGTGGATGGGGATAAATGTGGTTTCGCACCACGGTAGTTAGCCCTTCGAAAACAGAGGGTTTTGCACCCGCTTGAATTTTTCAACAATTCAGAAACTCAGATAGTAGAAAAAAACTTGTAGGAATTTTTATTAAACTTCAATGAATCATAAGAATTACGAGAGGTACCTATTTATAAGAAAAACCTTATACCCCAAAACTCACGCCATGTGCGCAACCTATTACTTGATGATGAAGTAAACCAAAATAAAAACTAACCAAAGAAATTTAAAGCGTTCATGATATTCTAAATAACATAAATAATCAAAACTTAAAATATGAACTTAATTCAACTAGTGGGACCCGATCATGAGATCCCATGATGGGTTTTACTTAATTATCGGGCCCACTCCAAGGAACTAAAACTCCATCTTCTAACTATGGGGTCATCCTTGAACGTCATCATTGATCCGGATCGATGGTGGGGCCCTCCTTCATGTGTATATGCATAGCGGGGTATTGTGAGTGTGCATGTGCGCGTAATGTCCTCATGGTCTGCTACAAAATCTATCTGACGTTGATGTGAACTGGTACGACTATATATCACACGAGCGGCGGTGGAAGCAGCGGCTTCAGTCCCTTCCTCACTAACTGCAACAAATGACTTGTGGAATATCTCTGAGACAGTTCGTGATAGTCTACCATCTCTGTAAGCCCGCCTTCTTCTAAGGTGAATATAACCCCAATTCCTTCATAATCCCTGAAGCTTCGAACCCAAATGAGATCTTGAATTGTGGGAGCTAAACCCTGCCGGCTTCAAATTCCCAGAGCTTGATGTGATGACCCAAGAAGCTGGAGTCGAAATGAAAATTGTTTATGAGATTTGGCAATCTGTCTCTCGTGTGAAAGGATGAAATACACAGAGAATCGACTACCGGTGTTTCCTTGTTGGTAAGGGAGTTTGAGGACTTTGAATCCATCAAAGCAGCGGAGGAAGTGCTTCTTCTTGCTGCTCGTCATGAAGGCCACTCAGCCGATGCTTACATCGAGGAGGTAGAATGCACTGTCTTGGGTCTTTGACACATAAAATGCCTAACTCCAGGCACCTTTGAAGTAGATTGCATTTGCCAGAACAAGCATGGTAAAGCTATTAAGAGATTGAGATGGAAGAAGCTCTTTGATCAGGCTGTTTGGTGAGCTTTCAATCCACGAATTCACTTTGTGGGCTGCTTCATCAGCCTAGCGATCATGACCATCATCATCAACATCAATGAAAAGAATTGCATTGCTGTTGTAGAGAAGCACCAATGATCTTCCGCAAGTTAGGAAGCTTGCATTGATCCTCACCCTCTCCGCTATTACTAGCATAGTGCATGCGCATTCAGAGTGCAGTTGAATCGTTGAAACATAATGCTCAGAGTTCTTCGACGAAGAAGAGAATGAAACGGCTTCAAATTTTGAATCATGATTGAAAAAAATCATTTTTCATATGGAAAACGAGTATAAAACAATCATTTTTTCGACAGTTCTCTTAATCCATTGAAATTCAATACTTGAGCAAGTAATTGATGTCCACAAGATTGGAACAATCACAGCCTCTCCATCTTCAAACATTTTTTTGTAATCCATTTTAAGGGACCGATCTGATTTATTTATTATTTTGGTTGAAAGGTGATGATATTTTATTAGAAAGAAAGCCAAAGAAGGAGATCTATTACAAATTACATCATTGAAACCCAATACAAAGGGGAAAGATTACATTACACAAAAGCCTCTAAACATGAGGCCTAACCCATTACATCCAACTGGGACCAATCTGATATTGCAAAACCAGAACTCAAAATTATCTTTCAACTCTTTAAAATTCACAATCCAAATGAAAAAGTGTACCCCAAATGCTCTTGCCTACATTCAACTTTTCTGAACTAGGGCCATGTTTGGCCGTTCTATTGAATTGAATTGAATTGCATTTCCCACAAAATTCCAATCAAATATCGCTTCGATCCAACTTGAATTGCAGTTGGTCTGATCATCATTTGAAATAAATGGCATCGCCCTGCTTTCATTGACTTGCAGATCAATGACAAAGTAACAGTTCTTGAACTTGCATATAGTGCTCGAATCTATATTTATTCCCAGCAGAACTATACATGGAAATGCTCCTAATGATCGGTTCAGAGATAATCAAGCTATCAACGACGGATTTATCATGTTCCCGCTGAACAATACAGCCCCACTAACCTCTTCTCTGATCATGAACATGAATGGGTGATCCGCTACAAAGTCGATGGGCGTCATAGCCATACGCAACTCCTTCCGGGCTGCTGTCGCTGCAGCAGCTTCAGTCCCTTCCTCATTAACCTCCACGCAAGCCTTGTGGAAGATCTCGGAGATTCTGATCACACCATGATTCTGCACGTATTCTACCATCTCATCAAGCTCAGCTTGATCTGAGAAGGGTAAAACCAGTCCCATTTCCTTCATGATCTCCGACGCTTCGAACCCAAATGAGATCTTGAACCTCGGCACTCTAAACTCGCCGACTTTGACTTCATAGAGCCTTGTATACTGATCGAAGAACTTGGGGTCCAAACTCAAATTTTGTACTAGATCTTGCAGCCCGTCCCTCTCATCAGGGAGGAACAAATACATTGCGAACTGCCTCTTGTCTTGGCCTCTCTGGTAAGGGAGTTTAAGGACTTTGAATCTGTCAAACGAGCGTACGAATTGCTTCATCTTGCTGGTCATGAAGGCTACTTGGACGCTATTTCCGTCGAGCAGGTAGAATTCCCTTTGAATAGTTTCTGATGCATTGAACTTCTCGTTCCAAGCTCCTTTGAAGTAGAGTGCATTTGCAAGAACAAGTACGGTGGATTCATAAGTAGGCCCCGAAGGAAGAATCTCTGTGATAAGCCCATGAGTCGCGTTTTCGGCCCATGTGTTCACTTCCTTTCTCGCTTCTTCACCCTTCTTCAACATCATAATACTTATTCATTATCATCATCACAGATGGCACCGATTTTCTTTTCTTTTTTTCTTTTTTTCTTTAAAAAAAAAAAAAAAAAAACCCAGAATCATATATATCATTCTGAACGAAACTTACATTTCGGGTCTTCCGAGGAAAAAAGGACCTGGCGCCGATTTTCGCACACTAGCAAACTGCCTTGGTTTTCTCAGTGTGCGAAAATTCTCTGTTACAAACACAGTTCTAAAACTCAGTGACTTGAGTTGAACTCAACCGAGTCAACTCGACTAGAAATCTAGCTTCGTCACTATGAAACTTGCTGAGTCTGACTCGGTCTGCTTGACTCATCGAGTCGGCTTGCCTACTTGGTTGACTCGAGTCGAGACACTTTTTTTGAAGTGCTGATGATTGATTTGAACTCATGACCTCAACCAAGCTGGCTGGATATCAAGTTGAATTGGATTTTCAAGTTTTTAAACTACGGCACTGACCGTTTGTGTAAAATTCAGAAAACAGAAGATGGAAGATGAAAGCTGTTCATTCGACATGGATGGTGATCATGGATTGAAACAGTTAGGCATAATGAAGAAGCATGGCATATACCGAATGGTATTTTGGACCGCATATCATGGGGTCCACCATGGTCACAATTCACAAGTTTCTAACACCAGATTGTTCATCTACATTGCAAGAAATGATCCAGTATGTGTATCCAATCAGAGTAGATCAAAGATCAATCAGCCATTGGCAGTAGGTCTCACTTAATCCTTTCAACTTCTTAGAATTTGAGAAAGTGAAACTCACTTGCTCAACTGTTTAATTATTAAAGCATAACAGACTACGTTGTGAAAACTATAACTTGTTTATTTCATTGAGAATAATAGAAATATAGAAAAGATGAAATAGATCTTATCAGATACACATCTTTAACAAATAAGGACATATTACAATGTAATACGATTACCGGATCTACTCTTAACATTGATTGTACTCAGATATTTTGAAATTCTAGTAGAGTATTTGGCACTGCATCATCTTTGAGAAGCAGGATTCACAAGAGCAGTTAATAATGTGAAATGGAAAAGCAGTAAAACAGAAGTGAAAATTACGCACCTTTGTTCGGAAATTGACCGCCCTTGCTTCCGCTTTGTGAATGGAATTTACAATATCTCTGAAGGCGGGTTTCAAAGAAAATGATTGCTCGACCCATACGCTATTAGCAAAGGATAGACGGGGTCCACCGATGCCAGCTCCTTCGGCGGATATGAGATGAACAAGTTGAGAAGAGAGTGAGTTGACTTCCTCAATGCTTTCAGATTTCAGGAACTGAAGCATCTGTTCTAATGTATGTCCATTCGATCCAGCGGCGATCATGCTCAAGACGACATGGACAGATAGCGGAGAGAACACGAAATTCAACCCTTTTTAATCTCCTTTAGTCCAATACGTTTTGCTATTTCCAGACAGAAATCAGTGTTGAGAATACTGGCTGGCTGAAGAGAAGCCATTAGAGAAGTTTGAGCTATAAACAGAGGGTGAGGAGAAGCCATTGGAGAAGTTTGAGCTCTGTCCAGAGGCTTATTTTGATAGAGAGATGAAATTTTCAGAAGCTGAATTACCAGCTAATAAGACAGATGGGAGTTGGCCGGCTTACAGTTCCTAATAAATAGAGGAAGCCTTACAAACTGCCCTTGGCTTTGCCTGAAATTATCCTAGCAGTTCTCTTATTGATCGGCCTAGATGGGTGGGCCCACAGGATTTGATGGTATCTGCATGATCTGGGACCTTTGCACAAAGCTGAAGATGGACGGTCAATGTCCAACGGTCTGCCTAACCACTAAGGGAGTGGGGAGGATTTGATCACCAGCCTGATTATATGGTTAGGATGGCCCACGGACCGCAATCAATGGTTTAGATCATCTAAAGGCTGTCCTAATGGGCAATAGGTATTTTTCCTTCTTATTCTTTCTGGATATTCTCTCCATTTAGATTAAGTTAGGAGGAATGTCTCCTACTTTATAAAGGGAGGAATCAAGAGGATATGGGAGGAAAGAAAGATTACTTTAGGAAAAAATCATATGACCCACATATTAGTGGTTGCTCACAAGTGGGCCCCATGGGTCCATATCCAACACCTGTCAGAACTGACCGAGCAACCTCAACAATCCGAAAAATGCCTTGTAAATGATTGGATGGTTAGGATCATCTGAACAACATAATCGTCGGCAGTGGTTCATCCAAGGTGGGGCCTGCAGGATGGACGGTGAGATTACATTCTGTAATTTATGTCACCAATGACCAGTGTGAAATTCAGGTGATGTGATCGAAGTTTTAAGAGTGTTTGATACCCATTTTAGGATGTGGATGTATTGTAATTCACGCCAAATTTTAATTAACAATATCGGCATTGTTTCTATCCACGGCTTCAAAGCCAAATAAAAAGAATTTAAAATGCAAGCTGAGCAAAGGTTTGGTTTGCTGGTTCAGACCATTGATATGACGGGCCCCACCATAGATTGGCTTCCCTGGATACTTCCCCGGATTGAAGGATCCTACTCTTTGATCAATGGCCTGCAAATGTGGGGTCGGGATTGTTGGACATAGGCCCGTGGGGCCCACTTGTGGGTAATCATTAGTGGGTGGGTCCCACAAGGTTTAGATGAGGAGATAAGGATAAGATGGGATAATCTCTGGTCTCATCCAAACTCCCAATTGAGAGAATAATATTGTCTATCTAGCTTGTCCCTTAAACAATTAGATTATAATTTGAGGCCATTTTTATTGTAGAATTAGAAGGGTGATTAGACCCATCTATTCTAGTAGTAGTTACGTGGATTGCTGGACCTGGACCATTCATCCTTGGGTTTGTGGAGGTCCCATATCGTGTATACCGTCAGATCTTAAGGGCTGACTCTTCCGCATAGACTTTCAGTGCCATTAGGATATTCAAGGATTGCATTCAAGAGAGAGAAAGCCAAAGATGAAAGATCCAACAGTTCAAATCTCCTTCCAGTCTAGGAGACCCTGTCTAGATAACCTAAAAAAGGAACTGCCTCTAACTAGTGTCCATGCCAATCTATCCGGACTATCCAATTGGATGGACTCGAATTGCATGGTGTAGCACACAGCACTGGCGTCGGTAATGTGTGCTGCTGGAAAAGCTCTATAGGCCCCTCCATGATGTGTTTTGTTTACACCGTTCATCCATTTTACTTACTCCTTCTAGGGCATGAACTCGAAAATGAGGCAGATCCAAATCTGAGGTGGACCACACCATAGGTGTTTGGCTAAAATTTGGTCATTCGTGTAATGTATACTGTAAACAAGGCAAAACAATGAATGCTTTGAGGAAAATGATTTTCCTTTTCTTTTTCTGTATTTGAGACAACCCTAAAGGGTTGAATTTATAGAGTTCTACAATGACTATACGAGCTAAAATGATAAATACAAAATCTCCTATGCCTTGCCTTGTATAACCGATTTTATAGATAGACAATGTATAAATAATAGATTTTGTATTTATCATTTTACCTTTTATAGAGTTCTACAACGACTATACAAGATAAAATGATAAATACAAAATCTCCTATTTATACATTGTCTATCTATAGAATCGGCTATACAAGGCAAGGCATGTGGCCTGTCTAACAGCCCCCCTCAAACTAACACAGGTCATCGACAAGTAATAGTTTGATAACTAAAAATGAGTGGCGTGCAGAAGTGAGGGACTTCGTGAGAATGTCGGCAATCTGATCATGGGAAGTGACATGTGGTAGCGAAATGAGCCGAAACTGAAACTTCTCGCGGATGAAGTGACAGTCAACTTCAATATGCTTTGTCCGTTCATGGAAAACCGGATTAGAGGCAATCTGAATGACACTCAGATTATCTACATTGAGTAGAGTAGGATCTTGTAGATGAACGCCCAAGTCAGAAAGAAGTCACGTAACCAGATAATCTCACTACAAGCTGCTGACATTGCTCTATACTCGGCCTCCATGCTTGATTTGGAAATAGTGGCCTGCTTTTTACACTTCCAAGAGATGAGAGAAGTGTCAAGAAAAATACAGTAGCCAGTGGTAGATCTGCGGGTGAGAGTACAACCGGCCCAGTCAGCATCTGAATAAGCACAAAGATCCAGAGAAGTCATGGAAGAGAAGAACAAAGATCGATCCAGAGTTCCACGTATGTACTGTAAGATGCGCAATACTGCAGTCATATGAAGAGTTCGAGGAGCAGAAATAAATTGGCTAACAACTTGGACCGCATAGGCAATATCAGGACGAGTCATTGTTAAGTAAGCTAGACTCCCAACCAAGCGGCGGTATAATGTGGGATCTGTAAGGAGTTCACCATCGTCACGGCCATATTGAACGTTAAGTTCCAAGGGAGTCTGAACTATCTTCTGATCCATTATGGAGGCCAAGGCGAGACGATCTTTGACATATTTATGTTAGCTGACCAAGATTCCACGTATAGAACGTGAAAATTCAAGTCCAAGAAAGTATGTTAGATGACCCAGGTCCTTCATCTTGAAGGATGACTTCAGAACATCCTTTAATGCCAAGATACCAGTATCATCGCTACCGGTCAGAAATAGGTCATCAACATAAACGAGAACAATGACGATTCCATGCTCAGAGGTGAGTAAGAATAAGGATGGATCATGACCACTTTGAGTAAAGCCAGCTCCTATAATAACATCATGAAAACGTTAGAACTATGCCCGAGGGGCCTATTTGAGACCGTATAGAGCTTTCTTCAAGAAACAGACTTTATTAGCAGATATTAAAGAACCAGGAGGATGTGTCAAATATACTGTTTCTTGGAGGTCTCCATGAAGAAAAACATTTTTCACGTCCATCTGAGTGAGAGACCAAGAGCTAACTAATGAAACTGCCAGAAGAGTGTGAACAGTTTTCATCTTGGCCACAGAAGCGAATGTCTCATCATAATCAATTCCGTGTTCCTGTTTGTATCCCTGAGCAATAAGCCGAACTTTGTATCGATCCAATGATCCATCAGACTTGAGCTTCACAAAATAAATCCATTTATTGCCAATTAATTGGTGGTCAGGAGGTTAAGTAACAATGTCCCACATATGGTTATCATCTAATGCTAAAAGTTCTTCTGCTATAGCCTTCCTCCAACAATCATGACTGGCTGCCTAATGATATGAAGTAGGAATAGATACAGTATCCAGGGTAGTATTCATGGCAAACATAGAGTATATCAAGCGATCAGGATGTCGATGTTCATGAGTGGAACGACGTACCGAGATAGGATCTGGATCGGTTACAGGTACAGTAGGGAGAGATCGGACAGCAGGGGTGTGATTGGACGGGCCTGGGAATAGTCAGACAGAGGTCGGACAAAGATTGAGAATGATCAGACGTGAAGCAGGGGCGTGCGCAAGGCCAGATGCAGGGTCGGACGCAGCAGTAACAGGACCTGCGTAGCCTGAGGACGATCGGACGAGCTTCGTGAGGGCCGGATCTGACAGAGGAGCCGGATCTGACAGGGGAATGCCAGACGGTGGTGCCGGTGATGAAGAAGATGCCGGATTAGGATTGGTATTGCTCTAATACCATGTAAACAAGGCAAAACAATAAAGGCTTTCAAGAAAATGATTTTCCTTTTCTTTTTCTGTATTTGAGACAACCCTGAAGGGTTGAATTTATAAAGTTCTACAACGACTATACAAGGTAAAATGATAAATACAAAATCTCTTATTTATACATTGTCTATCTATAGAATCGGCTATACAAGGCAAGGCATGTGGCCTATCTAACATGTACGTGCAGGGCATGCCAAAGCCAAATGCAACTTGAATTGAACCGAGCGTCTTGGAGCATGCCACTACCACCTAACCATTTAATTGCACCCACTCTCTCAGGTCATTACGTAAACTATGGCCTTTTGCATTAGCCATCGGATCTGATGATGTTAGGTCAGGTGTAAACAACATGAAATGGTGGTGAGTGAATGCCCATCATTAAAAACTTCCTACGATCCACTATGATGTTTATTTGCCATCCAACCTATTAATTAGGTTGTGCAGACCTAGATGAAGGAAAAACACAACCATCAACTTGATCTAAAACATTACATTGGGTTCTAAGAATAGTTTTTACTAGTGGGCATTCAATCACCACTGTTTCCTGTGGTGTGGTCCACCTGAGATTTCGATCTGCCTCATTTTTGAGCTCATGCCCTAAAATGAGCTAGCAAAATGGATAGCGTGGATAAAAGACATACATCATGGTGGGTTCAATAAAGCTTTTCCAACAGCACACAGTAATGACCTTGGTGCTATGTGCTACACTACAATTCAAGTCCATTGAATTGTGCCTTCCCTCATGGACTGTCCTTCCTGTCTGGTTAATGAGCTGTTATTGGACAGTAAGGAGAGTTTATGAGTTTATGGTAGAAGGTCCACTGATCAAATGGCCAGGATCATTCAGCCAATGTGACTTTGGTTAGTGGCCCATCAATTGAATGGTCAGGAGCTACGGGCATGTGCGCCAATTGAACAGTTTCCACTGGTTCATATCACACCATTAGATAACTAATTCTTCCTATCATTCAAGCTCAATGTGAGGTACTTCCTTCATGTAACAGATTTGGTTATTAGGATCAACTAAAATTATTTCTACATGTCTGATAATGGCAACTTGCTAACCATCCCCAACTCAGATATTGCAACTTCTAAGCTGGGAAAAACCTTCCTACCAAAGACCCAAATCATAAGAAATGTTTCGAATGTTAGTTAATTACTTGTGTTTCCTTCTACTAGCACCGTCTATAGCTCAAATGAACTTCACGTCCAATTGGGTTAGTTCGATGTAAGAACTTGATTGAATATTTGATTTACTAAAATCTCTCAACACATCCATTGAATTGATTTATCTGGTTTTAGTCGATCCCATCAGCTAACCGACTCGATGAGTCTCGTTGAGTTTGAAAGTGCAGGGAAACGCGAAAGGTAAGCCCTCAAGATCTGACGGTCTACACGAGTTTTGGAACCCTTACAAAGCAGAAGATTGACGCTCCAACGGCTCGCCTATCTATTACTGGAGTAGATGGATCTATTCACACCTCTGATCCTACGGTATAAGTGGCTCCGGATTGCGATCTATGGATTAGATCGTCCCAAGGACAAGCCAAAATGGATAGACTACTGTGCACACTATATCTCTCTCCGTATACTCTGGGTATTACCTATGATTGATTACGAGAGAGAGTCTCATCCTGTAAGCCCTGTATCATAGACCGTATCATTCCGTAAACTTCCGCGGTTTTCCTGGTCGAATTTCGGCAACCTTCGACCCTTAACCGGTATTTGCGCACGACCTTGAGTCACACGCTGTCAACTCGAGTCGACTCAACCCGAGACTTGTACCCTAGTGACCGCACCGTCGCCGCGGTTCCGATGTCGTGACTCGCGCACCGATCCGATACTCTGGCCAGGAGATGTGGGCCAACGTTCGATGCGAGGAAAATGCCGCACGTGCAAATTTTGAGAGAATTTTTATGACTTGTCACATGAATCCATCAATCAATCAATCTTATCATGTCAAGTACATGTCAAGTACACATCACCTTTTACCCATTCCCAAGCAACCCCAAAGTCAAAAAGTTCTTACACAAGCCCATACTTTTCTTACACCAAGTAACCCCAAAGTCAAAAGTTTCTTATACACCCATCACTCATGTCTTGCATCGCATAGCCTTGGTATGACTTATGGTATTCATGGGTTCATTAGCATGTTCCGCATTACTCTGATACTACATAACTATATTACTACCTTATGCACACACTTTCACCACCCTCTAAGCTTTCCATAAGCTTATGCACGACTATTGCGTGCAGGTGACGTTGGACCGCAGCAGCGCTGAGGCAGGAGGCATAGCCGATCATCTTGGAGCCTTTTGTCCATTATCATTGTATTTCCTTTTTATGTTCATTGTACTTATAAAGTTTTTTATCATAGTGAAAATGTGATGGAGTTTTTGGTTGTTGTTTGTGGGTTATGCCTTTGGTTATGCTTATTACGAATCAAACTGATATTGGAAATCCTCCTCATAGCATCCCAGGATCGGAACCTGGCGAATGGTCGCCGGGAGCCGAGAATGGGGTTCTACGGAGGCTGTTGGCGCCGGATTCGGCGATCGAAAATTTTGTGAGCCCGGTTTCCGAGTTTGGGGCGTGATAGAAGTTGGTATCAGAGCATAACCTGAGGATAACCAAAAACAACATTACATGTCTGCTATGAGTTGAGAATGACTAAGTCCCGAAGTTCGGACAGCCTAGCGATCTTCTGTTATAGATCCTTAACAAGCGTGCCTTCGAGAGTTTTCAAAGTTGATTGGCGCCTTGGTGGATATCATTCTCTCTAGCAGCAGACGCCGATTTTGTATGAACCTGAGAGGATTTTGTGGATCGGTTTGACCGACAGTATTTTCCTGATCATATCCGTCGACAGCGAGCGTTGGAGTTCGAGGCCTTGGTGTAGAGTGATATGACAGCGGCTCAGTATGCAGCTCATTTTGTAGCGCTGTCTAGATTTACGCCTTACTTGGTAGATGATGAGGGGCGGAGAGCCCGCCGGTTCGAGGATGGCTTGCGTTACGGTCTTCGAGGCCGTGTTATTGGGCATGAGCTCCTGACTTTTGAGGGGGTGGTAGGAAGGCCCAGATTTATGAGGCTGAGTGGGCCGGTTCTCAGTCTGATCGCTGTCAGAGGAGAGACCGGAAGAGGCAGTGTAGTGACTCGTAAATTTTCGTGCAAAGACCCGAGTACCACCTCCGGCAGAAATCGCTTAGGAGTAAATCCTTTAGAAATTTGACAAAGTTAACTAAGTGCTAAACTAGATTAGCCATGAAATCTGTTTGAATCGCTTTAAATACGATTTACAAGACTCAAAACTTGTAGAATCATTGACGCTAGGTTACCCTAAAATCTAGGATCAAACTTATTACCCGACTGCTCTTGGGAGCACATTGAAACTCCGTATCAGCTCTGGACCGTACATCGGGAGTCCAAATAATACGAAATTAAAGACTTAAGACCGCCTTGCTGGGCTTGACAATCATCTCGGAAATCAATTCCAGACAGTATCCCACGGCTGTTCGCTTGAGTCCGGAGCGAGGAGTGTGAGAACGCTTGGTTTTCTTTACAAATAAAATATCTCAAATAGTAATCTGGCACGTGTCGCTTGCGGACAATTTGTAAGTAATCAGACCGTAAGAATCTGACCCAAATACACCCTCAGATCAGGAAAAATTTCATAAAGATACCCATGTATTTGGAATTTCTGATCGAAATCCGCTGACCGTTGAACTGAAACTGGTCCGCCACACGTGATCTGGGAATCCGACTGAAATGAAAACTTAACTCCACCTAGATCCAAGGTTGGTGAGCTTAAGTCCGACCTTTGGCTCAAGTAGGCCCGCCAGAAGTCCTCTGTTGAGCTGGAATAGGGTCACTTTGGTTATAACCTAAGTATACCTTGACCTTAGGTCTACTTTGGTAAGTTTTTAGGCTATATAAGGACCTTAGAACCCTCTCTCTCACAGCCATACGAATTTGAAAGAAAACTCTAGGAGAGAAGAGAGAAAAGAGAGAGAAAGTGTGAGAGAAGTGGTAGAAACTCCCTACTACTATCCCCTGCCGCTACACAAGCTGCACCACCCCATTCTCATCGCTTTCCCGGCGAATCCGACTCCGTTTCTAGCTAAGAAACCCTAACCCTAATCTGTTTTGGAGTTGTAAAGGTTGTAGGTTATGAAATAGCTAACCTATTTCATTCTATAGGCTACCAAACTGCCGAATACGGAAGCTTGGCAAACCTATCGTATTCGTTACGATTCTACGACTAAAGGTGAGGACTTAGGTGTATAGGTTATGGTTTTTAATGCTTTTAATATCAGATAATGATAGATTCATGATCTGCATGCAATTGCACATGTACAAAGTGCTGTCTGTTTTCCGTTTCGATTAAAGATGAAGAATATGGAATTTTACATACTCTAGATATTTGTAGAAAGTACCATATACGTATAAATTTTAGAAATGTGTTTGACATGATTAATTGTTGTATGAATATATTATATATGGATAAAATACTTGTTTGGCGAAAGGACTCGCCCTAATACATGTTTTGCTAATATACACTATGTATGTTGAAATAGTGTATTCTAGAAAGTACCGTATACGTATAAATTTTAGAAATGTGTTTGCCATGATTATTTGCTGTATGAACATATTATATATGCGTAAAATACTTGTTTGGCGAAAGGACTCGCCCTAATACATGTTTTGCTAATGTACACTATGTATGTTGAAATAGTGTATTCTAAGTGTTTGTGAAAATGCTTGTGAGAGTAAGTGTTTGGATGATGGTGCCTTAGGTAGGTGTTGAGATGGGATTCTCAACTACTTTAGAGACGTATATGATTTCTTCCATGTTGGCTAGTTAATGTAACCGCTTACTTATGAAATATATGTGTTTGTATTTCCTGTTTATATAGTGCTTTATAACATACTTTATAATATGCTTTATAACATGCTTTATAACATGCTTTATAAACATGCTTTATGACATGCTTGTTAACTTGCTTGAATTACTTTGTTTATCATGCTTTACTCTACATGCTCTAAATAAGGATTGATTGAGTTTGAGACTATGATTATAGTCCAGACAATTGGCACCAGACTTGAGATAGTGGTTGAGATTCATTTCGCCACGTAGGATGTGTTTGACGAACCCGAGTCGTACTTCAGTTGGCGACAGTGGTTAGGCCATGCGAAGTGCTTACGCACTTCATGTCGTTCAGTTGATTGTGTGCTCGAGCTAGTCAGGCTCGTCAAATAACCCGATATGTCTAATGTATGTTCACCATGTTTGGACGCTACTGCTTGAACCTAGGGTACCAAACTTACCAGTGAAATCCCGTTAACCATGGTACCTTGATCCGCTAAGAATCATGAGCCGGACATGGTGGTATGGGACACCGTGGTCAAGCTGTTGGCCTACGTTGGGGCCACGTGCCTCCCCATAGTGACCATTGAGCAACCAAACTCGTGAGCCGATTATGGTGGTATGAGACACTATATTTGAGCTGTCGGCTTACACTGATTGGTGACGAGCCCTTTGTAGTGACCTCGAGCATACTCTGAATTTGCGGTGAGGCGACGAGTTTTGCCGCAGTGTATAGAGTATGAACTAGGCCTGTATCAGCTTAGTGATGAACCGTTAAAAAGGTAATGGGGGAGTGGTGTAACCATTGTGCGTAATAGCCCTGGCAGTCTTTACAGCGACCAAGAAATACACTATCGTATGAGATTAACTAGGACTGAAGACCCTAGAATGGATCATGTTTGGGAATGATACAAGGGAGGTACCTTAGTTTCCCAATCCTGCTGTTTGAAAGGACTAATAACTACTCGGTAATCATGCTCATCATCGCATTGCATGTGCCTGGTAGATGTGGAGCACTGAGGGATGAACGCATGTCGCGAACGTAAGATGGTGTCGCATGAGGGTGGTTTGGCAAGGGCATTCATCATGTCATTTCATACTTGCATTAAATAAGAGTAGTTAGGATTGTTTGATTATACTGCTTTATCATTACTGCTTAACTGAATTGATAACATGTTAACCTATGTTTTATTGCTCCACTGAGTTAGCTACTCACTCCCACGTTACAGGACGGTGTTGTACACACCAACTAGACTCTGTCTCAGGTGTAGATGATACGTCGATTCAGGGGGCTGAGCCAGACTACGATGAGGACCAAGACGAGTTCTCATACATGCAGTACTCAGACGGCTTTGCTTAGGCTGACTGGATCGCGGAGATTTCAGGATTTATCTTTTTAGTTGTATTTTGACCTTTTGCTTTAGAAACAATACATGTATATGGTTACTCAGTTAGTGTTCATACTCTGGGGATTGAGATGGTTTTGTTTCTTTACATACCTTATATATACAGTTTCAGTCTTCCGCTTGCCTTTATAAAATTGATCTGGAGTATGAATTACTGTTTTGGTATAATCTCACTCATGTTTATTTCACTGACACAGACAACATTCAGTCATCATCATCTATGTTGCATAAGTGATGTTCTGGAACTCGAGCGTTGAGTTGCTACTCGACCCTCGAAATTCAGGGTGTTACAAGTTGGTATCAGAGTAAGATTTTGATTAAACTGGACCTGAGTTATGTTCCCACGACGTATGCTGACGCATTACAACTTAGGAGGGTGCGAGAATAATATAGAAACAGTCTTACGTATCCCAACTTCGTCTAATGGCAAAGTTCACTGATAATGGACGCCGAAATCGAGTCTGTACTCAACCCTGGTCGCACGGGTCGACCTTAGAACATTCCTAGGCCATCTATTGACGAGTCTAGATCACAATCCACCCAATTCCAGTCGTTAAAAATTAGTAAAGGTCAGTCTAGATCAGAAATTTCTCAAAATCACCCGATCTGGAACAAAATGGAGTTGTGGGCCTCCCCACTTAAATCTATAGGGATCCAGGGTAGAACCAAGGTGTATTTGGCACCTTGGGAGGTTGGGGAACACCACCCAACCACGGTGGCAGCACACCGAGCAAAGCGGACCGCGGCGGAACCGCGGTCATCGCGGCAGGCCACGGTCGGGTTGGCCCACTAGGGTTGGGCTAGGCCTGGTCATGGTCGGCCAGACCCCTACACACGTTTGGTGCATGCAAAATTTTGAGGGGGCCCCTATTTCTCTCCGGTTGGAGCCCCACTTCTCATTTTCACCCTTCCAAGCCCTCCAAACTGCTGCCTCTCTCTCAACTCTCCCTTTCAATCATCAAAAATCTCATTTTCAGTCACAACCCACCCCTCTCCTTCGTTCACAGCAACCCTACCTCCCTATCCTTTCCATTTCTCTCTCATTTCAGCCCATACACTTTCCATTTTGTCTCAAAATCGTGCACACCCCCTACCCCACTTCATTTCTTCTTCTTTCTTCTTAAACCTTGGTCGTTTGGGCCTCTACAACCGCTGTTGAGACCCAAATTCGTGGTGAAGCAAGGAAAGCAGCCCTTTCTCTCTCTTATCGTCACTTTCCATGGCTTTCCTCGCCATCGTTTTGGCCATTTTCTCCGTCTCTGCCGTCCTTTCTCTTATGAGAAAGAGGAAGACCGCTGCAGATGAAGTTGGACCTAGCCGTCCAACCCGTTCGAGGAGAGAAGTGGACGATGAAGCCAGCCCTAGCCCAGTTCGGGAGTTTAGGTCGAAGCGAGACCTAGATCCCCAGCATCCGATCAGAAATGCCTTTCCAATAGGCTTCGAATATGGTCATTTTGCTGGCCGTAAGATTGTGTTTGAAGCTCACGTGGATGAGAGAATGTTTGGGCTACACCCAATAATGGACCACTTGGTGGACATTGAATGGGGTCGTATATTTGAAGGTGAGTCTCCTGCATGTGAGAACACAGTTCGTGCCTTCTACGCCCATATCATTGACCCATCGTTGGAGCCTCTTCAGTTCAGTGTTTCTGTGAGAGGCATAAGGCACACAATTACTGTAGCTGAGATGGCTCGTGTCATGAAGATCCCACGTGGTCAAGTGCTTCCTAATGACAACTTCTCCAGGAGTGCGCGAGAAAGGGATCGCCGTACACAATACCTTTGTTGTAACACCCTGAAATTCGAGGGTCGAGTAGCAACTCAACGCTCGAGTTCCAGAACATCACTTATGCAACATAGATGATGATGATTGAATGTTGTCTGTGTCAGTGCAATAAACATGAGTGAGATTATACCAAAACAGTAATTCATACTCCAGATCAATTTTATAAAGGCAAGCGGAAGACTGAAACTGTATATATAAGGTATGTAAAGAAACAAAACCATCTCAATCTCCAGAGTATGAACACTAACTAAGTAACCATATACATGTATTGTTTCTGAATCAAAAGGTCAAAATGCAACTAAAAAAGATAAATCTTGAAATCCCCGCAATCCAGTCAGCCTAAGCAAAGTCGTCTGAGTACTGCATGTATGAAAACTCGTCCTGGTCCTCATCGTAGTCTGGTCAGCCTCCTGAATCGACGTATCATCTACACCTGAGACAGAGTCTGGTTGGTGTGTACAACACCGTCCTGTAACGTGGGAGTGAGTTGCTAACTCAGTGGAACAATAAAGCATATGTTAACATGTTATCAATTCAGTCAAGCAGTAATGATAAAGCAGTACAATCAAACAATCCTAACTACTCTTATTTAATGCAAGTATGAAATGACATGATGAATGCCCTTGCCAAACCACCCACATGCGACACCATCTTACGTTCGCGACATGCGTTCATCCCTCAGTGCTCCACATCTACCAGGCACATGCAGTGCGATGATGAGCATGATTACCAAGTAGTTATTAGTCCTTTCAAACAGCAGGATTGGGAAACTAAGGTACCTCCCTTGTATCATTCCCAAACATGATCCATTCTAGGGTCATTAGTCCTAGTTAATCTCATACGATGGTATGTTTCTAGGTCGCTGCAAAGGCTGTTAAGGCTGTTATACGCATTCGTTACACCACTCCCCCATCACCTCTTTAACGGTTCATCACTAAATTGAAACAGGCCTAGTTCATACTCTATACACTGCGGCGAAACTCGTCGCCTCACCGCAAATTCAGAGTATGCTCAAGGTCACTATAAAGGGCTCGTCACCAATCAGTGTAGGCCGACAGCTCGAATATAGTGTCACATACCACCATAATCGGCTCACGAGTCTAGTTGCTCACTGGTCACTATGGGGAGGCACATGGCCCTAGCGTAGGCCGACAGCTCGACCATAATATCCCATACCACTATGCCCGGCTCATGAGTCTTAGCGGATCGAGGTACCATGGTTAACGGGATTTCACTGGTAAGTTTGGTACCCCAGGTTCAAGCAGTAGTGTCTAAACAGGGTGAACATACATTAGACATAACGGGTTACTTGACGAGTTCGGCTAGCTCGAGCGCACAACAAGTTGAACGATATGAAGCACATAAGCACTTCGTGTGGCCAACCACTATCGTCAACCGAAGTACGACTCAGGTTCGTCGAACACATCTCACGTGGCGAAATGAATCTTAACCACGATCTCAAGTTTGGTACCGAATGTCTGGACTATAATCATAGTCCCAAACTCAATCAATCCTTATTTAGAGCATATAGAGTAAGGCATATTAAACAAAGTAATTCAAGCATGTTAACAAGCATATTATAAAGCATGTTATAAAGTATGTTATAAAGCACTATATAAACAGGAATACAAACACATATATTTCATAAGTAAGCGGTTACATTAAACAGCCAACATGGAAGAAATCATATATGTCTCTAAGGTAGTTGAGAATCCCATCTCAACACCTACCTAAGGCACCATCATCCAAACACTTACTCTCACAAGCATTTTCACAAACACTTAGAATACACTATTTCAACATACATAGTGTATATTAGCAAAACATGTATTAAGGCGAGTCCTTTTGCAAAATAAGTATTTTATGCATATATACTATATTTATACAGCAAATAATCATGGCAAACACATTTCCAAAATTTATACGTATATGGTACTTTCTAGAATACACTATTTCAACATACATAGTGTATATTAGCAAAATATGTACTAGGGCGAGTCCTTTCGCCAAATAAGTATTTTATCCATATATAATATATTCATACAACAAATAATCATGGCAAACACATTTCCAAAATTTATACGTATACAGTACTTTCTACAAATACCTAGAGTATGTAAAATTCCATATTCTTCATCTTTAATCGAAACGGAAAACAGACAACACTTTGTACATGTGCAATTGCATGCAGATCATGAATCTATCATTATCTGACATTGAAAGCGTTGAAAACCGTAACCTATACACCTAAAGTCCTCACCTTTTATCATAGTATCGTAACGAATATGATAGGTTTGCTAAGCTTCCGTATTTGGCAGTTTGGTAGCCTATAGAATGAAATAGGTTAGCTATTTCATAACCTACAATCTTTACAACTCCAAAACAGATTAGGGTTAGAGTTTCTTACCTAGAAAGGAAGTCGGAATCGTCGGGAAAGCGATTAGACTTGAGTGAAGAAGCTTGTAAAATGACAGGGGAAAGTAGTAGGGAGTTTCTCTCCCACTTCTCTCACATTTTCTCTCTTTTCTCATTTCTCTCTCTAAGGTTTCTCTCAAATTCGTATGGCTGTGAGAGAGAGGGTTCTAAGGTCCTTATATAGCCTAAAAACTCACCAAAGTATACCTAAGGTCAAAGTATACTTAGGTTATAACCAAAGCGACCATTTTCCAGCTCAACGGAGCACTTTTGGCTGTCCTCCTTGAGCCAAAGGTCGGACTTAAGCTCACCAACCTTGGATCTAGGTGGAGTTAAGCTTTCGTTTCAGTCGGATTCCTAGATCAAGCGTGACGGACCAGTTTCAATTTAATGGTCAGCGGATCTCGATCTGAAATTCCAAGTACATGGATATGTTGATGAAATTTTTCCTGATCCGAGGGTGTATTTGGGTCAGATTCTAACGGTCTGGTTACTTACAAAATGTCCACAAGCGACATGTGTCAGATTACTATTTGAGATATTTATTTGTAAAGAAAATCAAGTATTTTCACACTCCTCGCTCCGGACTCAAGCGAACAGCCGTGGGACGCTGTCTGGATTTGATTTCCGAGATGGTTGTCAAGCCCAGCGAGGCGGTCCTAAGTCCTTAACTTCGTATTATTCGGACTCCCAATGTGTGGTCCAGACCTGATACGGAGTTTCAATGTGCTCCCAAGAGCAGCCGGGTAATGAGTTTAATCCTAGACTTTAGAGTAACCTAGCGTCAATGATTCTACAAGTTTTGAGTCTTATAGATCGTATTTAAAACGATTCAAACGGATTTCATGGCTAATCTAGTTTAGCACTTAGTTAACTTTGTCAAATTTCTAAAGGATTTGATCCTAAGTGATTTCTGTCTGAGGTGGTACTCGGGTCTTTGCATGAAAATTTACGAGTCGTTACATTTATGGTTGATGGGTCTCTTGGACGCGAGGAAACTGTCTTGCGGCGTCGAAGTTGACAGAGGACTTCCGTTTGCTCCACCACATTTTCACATATAATGTGTATCCACGGCAGGGTAACCGCACGGAGTGTACTCGGTTGATGGTGGACTTCCTATACAGGATGGGACAAGGGGACAACTTATGCCTGCCCACATTCGTCCTATTTCAGATAGTTCAGATCGTTTAATCTATCAGGAACGACCTTTCGCTCCCATTTGGCCGCCTGATATGCAGGATGGCTCGTGATGTCGGCTATAGGCTGAACATGGAAGACCTTGCACTAGTCCGGGTCATAAGCGAGGCCACACTTAACAATATGAAGATCGGCCCTTGACAACGGCAAGCCCGACTCGACGAGTCTAGAGATGAGTCGGATAGCGCAAGCGAGGAGAGTGTTGACCTCAAGGCAGGAAGCGAAGAAGGAATCGGTGATGAGATACAGGAAGAGGAAGATGAGGCTCAGGATACTGAGGAGAGCTCCCCTCCTGGAGCACCAGAGCTGGACGCTGCTCAGGCTGCGTGGGATGCTCGTATGGTTCGTATTGAGGAGAACCAGGCCGCCCTGCGGCAAGATATTGGACAGGTTCGGGCTGAGCTTGGTGAGACCCGAGCCAAGCTTGAGGTGACCGAAGCCTACATGAAGAGGAGTTTTAAGAAGGTGTCTCGCACGTTGAAGACCATCATGTGCTGTGTACAGGACAAGGATGCTTCTCCTCCATCACCTGACTCCGATGCCTAGCCATCCATACTGTTGTTTTGTAGTTGTTTTGGTTTCCTCTGTAGTAGGTTTATGTTTCATGTTGATGATGTAGTAGTTAGTAGTATGTTTTAAGTGTTTGATGTTGTGGATGTAATTGGCTCATATGTAATTTCTGTCATGATTCATGTAACTATGTATTCCATGTATTATGACAATTTTGGGTAAATAAAAGCATGCAGCCTCTTTTGCTATGAGATGTGTGGAATGCTTAAAGTGCTTGTAATGTGTTGCTATGCTTTATCTCACATACGTTGTACCTTATGTTGTATAGGGCATGCCGCGACAGTATACATGGAGCACGGCACACCTCCTTCTCACTGACTCGATGCACCAGACTCCTTCTCGTAGAGGTGGTCCTACGGACCGAGGTTTAAACTCAGATCAGCCTCCTGCTGGTCCTACTGGTGGACTGCCACCTTATACACCCCCGGTTCGCGAGTAGCACCGGGCATCCTCATCTACACAGCATGACCCACAGGGTACTCCACCTCCTGACAGGTTTGAGCAAATGATGATGCTGATGCATCAACAGCATCAGCAACTTCTCGCGGTCTTATCAGCTTAGGGTGGCAGTGCGGCTCCACCTTCACCATCTACACGACCAGAGACCGTAGAGCCTCCTGTTCAGGCTGAGGCTATACCTCCCCCTGCGCCTGCTGTATCTCCTACTGGAGATGTTGGTACTCGTGACCTACTCGAGCGATTCCAGTGCTTGAGGCCTCCCACATTCACGGGTTCTCACAGACCCGAGGAGGCTGAGTTTTGGCTAGGCCGCATCTCCAAGATGCTACGGATGCTGCACTGTACTGAGGCAGAGCAGGTCGAGTTGGCCACTTTCATGTTCGAGAGGGAGGCCAGCCTGTGGTGAGACAGTGTACTGCGGTCTGTCGCAGTGGGCTATGTGTGGACTTGGGTAGCATTTGAGTTCCGGTTCCACGAGAAGTATTACCCGCAGACCTACAGACACGAGCGGGAGGATGAGTTTTTACGCCTCAGGCAGGGAGGCATGACAGTCACTGAGTACGAGCATCACTTTACGTAGTTGGGCCGCTTTGTCCCGACCATCCTTATTGATGAGCAGATGCGGATACGCCGTTTTTCTGGGGGTTTGTGCCCTGATATACGGTCGAAGATGTGCTTAATCAGTATACCTTCTTACGCGGAGCTGGTTCACATGTTTATGATGGCCGAGCAGAATGTTGATCGGCTGACACGTTCTCGTGGTACTATGGTTGCGAGACCACGACCAGAGATGCAGAGCAGGCCTTTCTTAGGCAAGAGGCCTCGTATCGACTCTCCCCCTAGGACCGCGGTGCCAGTAGTTCCGATGCGGTGCCTAGGAGTGACCTGTTCTTTTTGTGGGAAACCGGGTCATCCTGCAGAGAGCTGTTTTTCACGTATGAGGGCTAGCGGGCTCTCACCACTGCAGAGGCTGGATCACCCTCACCCTCAGGCCATATCAGCTCCACCTCTACGGACTGTCCCTGCTCATCCTTCCTTCTGACTTCTGCATCTCATTTCAGGCCGCCTCAACGGCCCATGGTTCCATAGCCGAACCATCGCAGCAGGCTCGAGTGCATGCACTGGTAGCTGAAGCACCTGAGACGTCGATTACGGCCCCGATGGCTTTTGAGGGTATGACCCACATTTAAGGTACTTCTGTCTCCTTGTCGGTGGACACTGGGTCCACTACTTCTATTATTTCATGTGGGACAGTTAAGCGTCTAGCTTTACATACTACTCCTACGAAGGGAATGAGACTCACTACGGCTACTGGGACTTTTTCGGATGTCACACGGATGTGTGAGGGTTGCTCCGTGGATTTGGGTAGCAGAACAGTGCTCGTCGACCTCATTGTTGCTCCACTATGGCACTATGACATTATACTCGGTATGGACTATCTCACCGAGATGAAAGCAGAGATTGATTGCAATACTCGGATTGTGACATCCAACGGACCTGATGGCACGGTCTTTGCTTTTCCAGTGCAGGTTAGTTGGCCATGTCGCCTTAGGTGTTACGCTGCTTTACTAGAGCATGTTGATGGTCCAACGTTGGGAAATATGCCTATGGTTCAGGATTTTGCAAGTGTGTTTGCACCGATTCCTGGGTTGCCACCTCGGTGCGAGATCGACTTCACCATTGATCTTACGCCTAGTGCGACACCTATCTCATTGCCGACGTACCGCATGCCTCCGTGTGAGATGAAGGAACTGCGGAAATAGATTGACGAGCTAGTAGAGAAGGGCTTTATACGACCTAGTGTGTCTCCCTGGGGAGCACCTGTACTGTTTGTGAAGAATAAAAATGGCTCACTACGGTTGTGTATTGATTACCGTAGGTTGAACCAGGTCACCGTGAAGAACAAGTATCATTTGCCCAGGATAGATGATCTGTTTGATCAGTTGAAGGGGGCGAAGTACTTTTCGAAGATTGATCTGCAGTCAGGGTATCATCAGTTGCGCGTCAGAGATGAGGACGTGCAGAAGACGGCTTTCAGGACATGCTTTGGGCACTACGAGTTTCTAGTGATGTCGTTCGGTCTTACGAACGCACCGGCCGTGTTCATGGACCTGATGAACCGGGTATTTCGGTCATTCCTATACCAATTCGTCATCGTCTTTATTGATGACATTTTGATATACTCTACGAGTCGGGAGGAGCACGAGGAGCACCTGAGAGCGGTGTTGGATACGTTGAAGAAGAACCAGTTGTTCGCGCAGTATAAGAAGTGCGACTTCTGGCAGGAGGAAGTTAAGTTCCTCGGACATGTGGTGTCCAAGGATGGGATAGCAGTGGACCTTGCTAAGGTAGTCGCGGTTCAGGATTGGCAGCAGCTTGACTCGGTTACCGAGGTGAGGAGTTTCCTTGGTGTGGTAGGGTATTATAGACGCTTCATTCGGGACTTCTCGAAGATTGTCAGGCCGTTGTCTCAGTTGACACGGAAGGACCTGAAGTTCACCTGGAATGAGAAGGCGAAAGCAGTTTTCAAGAAGCTAAAGGACAGGTTGACGTCCTCCCCTGTGCTAGTATTGCCAGAGCAAGAGGTTAAGTATACGATATACACTGTCCTTATGCAGAAGGACAGGGTGATTTCGTATGCCTCGAGACAATTAAGGAAGCACGAAGAGAATTACCCTACACACGACCTGGAGTTGGCGGTTGTCATCTTTGCATTGAAGCTCTGGAGACATTACCTCTACGGAGAGGAGTTCGTATGTCATCTTTGGAAATGTGTTTGACATGATTAATTGTTGTATGAATATATTATATATGGATAAAATACTTGTTTGGCAAGAGGACTCGCCCTAATACATGTTTTGCTAATGTACACTATGTATGTTGAAATAGTGTATTCTAAGTGTTTGTGAAAATGCTTGTGAGAGTAAGTGTTTGGATGATGGTGCCTTAGGTAGGTGTTTAGATGGGATTCTCAACTACCTTAAAGACGTATATGATTTCCTCCATGTTGGTTGTTTAATGTAACCGCTTATGAAATATATGTGTTTGTATTTCCTATTTATATAGTGCTTTATAATATGCTTTATAACATACTTTATAACATGCTTTATAAACATGTTTTATGACATGCTTGTTAACTTGCTTGAATTACTTTGTTTATCATGCTTTACTCTACATGCTCTAAATAAGAATTGATTGAGTTTGGGACTATGATTATAGTTCAGACAATCGGTACCAGACTTGAGATCGTGGTTGAGATTCATTTCGCCACGTAGGATGTGTTTGACGAACCCGAGTCGTACTTCAGTTGGCGATAGTGGTTAGGTCACGCGAAGTGCTTATGCACTTCATGTCGTTCAGTTGATTGTGCGTTCGAGCTAGTCAGGCTCGTCAAGTAACCCGATATGTCTAATGTATGTTCACCATGTTTGGACGCTACTGCTTGAACCTAGGGTACCAAACTTACCAGTGAAATCCCGTTAACCATGGTACCTCGATCCGCTAAGACTCATGAGCCGGACATGGTGGTATGGGACACCGTGGTCGTGCTGTCGGCCTATGTTGGGGCCACGTGCCTCTCCGTAGTGACCAGTGAGCAACCAGACTCGTGAGCCGATTATGGTGTTATGGGACACTATATTCGAGCTATCGGCCTACACTGATTAGTGACGAGCCCTTTGTAGTGACCTCGAGTATACTCTAAATTTGCGGTGAGGCGACGAGTTTTACCGCAGTGTATAGAGTATGAACTAGGCCTGTATCAGCTTAGTGATGAACCGTTAAAAAGGTGATGGGGGAGTGGTGTAACCATTGTGCGTAACACCCCTGGCAGTCTTTGCAGTGACCTAGAAATACACTATCGTATGAGATTAACTAGGACTGACGACCCTAGAATGGATCATGTTTGGGAATGATACAAGGGAGGTACCTTAGTTTCCCAATCCTGCTGTTTGAAAGGACTAATAACTACTCGGTAATCATGCTCATCATCGCACTGCATGTACCTGGTAGATGTGGAGCACTGAGGGATGAACGTATGTCGCCAACGTAAGATGGTGTCGCATGAGGGTGGTTTGGCAAGGGCATTCATCATGTCATTTCATACTTGTATTAAATAAGAGTAGTTAAGATTGTTTGATTGTACTGCTTTATCATTACTACTTGACTGAATTGATAACATGTTAACCTATGCTTTATTGTACACACCAACTAGACTCTGTCTCAGGTGTAGATGATACGTCGATTCAGGGGGCTGAGCCAGACTATGATGAGGACCAAGACGAGTTCTCATACATGTAGTACTCAAACGGCTTGGTTTAGGCTGACTGGATCGCGGGGATTTCAGGATTTATCTTTTTAGTTGTATTTTGACCTTTTGATTCAGAAACAATACATGTATATGGTTACTCAGTTAGTGTTCATACTCTGGAGATTGAGATGGTTTTGTTTCTTATATACCTTATATATACAGTTTCAGTCTTCCGCTTGCCTTTATAAAATTGATCTGGAGTATGAATTACTGTTTTGGTATAATCTCACTCATGTTTATTGCACTGACACAGACAACATTCAATCATCATCATCTATGTTGCATAAGTGATGTTCTAGAACTGGAGCATTGAGTTGCTACTCGACCCTCGAAATTCAGGGTGTTACAAGAAGGCTCCTTCCGGTGACTCGCAGCAGCGTCGGCCGCAGCAACAGAGGCGCACAGGTTACCCAGCCTTCCGAGCGTCAGCAGCACCTCCAACATCACCTCCGAGGCAGTTCATCGGCACGTGTTTTGTGTGCGGTGCGACGGGGCACCGTATGTGGGAGTGTCCCTGCCCGTAGCAGCAGCAGAGACCCCCGCAGTAGCAGCGACGACAGCCTCCACCGCAGCAACAGCAGAGACCCCCACAACAGTAACGATGGCAACCCCCACCACCGAGGCCACCTCAGCAGCATCAGCACTAGCCTCCGAGGTCGCAACAGCAGAGGGAGCAGTTTCAACCACCTTAGCGACAGCAGCAGTAGCTGCACGCTCAGAGGGGACAGACACCTCCTCAGCCGGCTCAGGCTAGATTCTACACGGCTCAGCAGGATCCGCAGCCATCTGGAGGAGTCGTTGAGGGTATATTTCCAGTCTCTACATGCATCGCTTGGGTTTTATTAGATTCCGGTGCTTCGCACTAGTTTATATCCGAGAGATTCTGCTGTTCGACTGGATTGCTGACAGAGTCAGCTCGAGAGGGGTTGACCATATCGACGCCCTTGGGGAAGATTACAGTATTAGGCCGCTTCTATTCGTCTTGCCCCGTGCTAGTAAGAGAGATTTTCTTGCCCGCCGACTTGTACGTGCTGCCGATGTCAAATTTTGACGTTATCTTGGGCATGGATTTGCTTGCCGAGTACCACGCCATCTTGGACTGCTCCGCGAGGATAATCACGTTTTGTAAACCAGGCTTGCAACAGTTTCAGTTCGTTGTAGAGCCCCGAGGAGAGCCATTATCTTGCTTGATGTCCTGCGCCATTGAGGAGCTTGTCGTCGCTTGTATTGATCAGTTGACGATTGGTTACGATTTTTCAGATGTGTTTCAGAAAATTTCAGGATTACCGCCTCGCCGACACACCGAATTTCAGATTGATCTCGTGCCCGTACCGCACCTATTTCGAAGGTCCCGTATCAGACGGCACCATTGGAGTTGCGGGAACTGCAGAAGCAGTTGGGCGAGTTGCACGAGTTGGGCTTTATCCGTCCGAGCAGTTCGCCGTGGGGAGCGTCGGTACTCTTCGTGAAGAAGGATGGCTCGTTGAGGCTCTGCGTAGATTACCGTGAGCTCAACAAGGTCATGATCAAGAACAAGTACCCGCTCCCGAGGATTGATGATTTGTTTGATCAGCTGCAAGGTGCACAGTTCTTTTCGAAGATTGACCTGCGTTCCGGTAATCATCAGATTCGGGTCCGAGAGGAGGACATTTCGAAGACGACTTTCAGATCATTTTGAGTTCCAGGTCATGTCCTTCGAACTGACCAATGCACCCGTGGTCTTCATGCAGCTGATGAACGAGGTCTTCCACCCTTATCTCGATCAGTTTGTTGTAATCTTCATCGATGACATTCTGATCTATTCGAGGACCCGTGAGGAGCACGAGCAGCATCTGGAAGTTACGTTGCAGACCATCCGCGCACACCAGCTGTATGCGAAGCTAGAGAAGTGCGAGTTCTGATAAGAGGAGGTAAAATTCCTCTGTCACGTGGTGACGAGGGAGGGCATCGCAGTGGACCCCTCGAAGGTTGAGGCAATGCGTCAGTGGGGCCAGCCCACGACCGCGTCTGAGATCCGCAGTTTTCTTGGTTTGGCGGGCTACTACCAACGTTTCATTGAGGGCTTCTCCCGTATTGCAGCCCCGCTGACCAAGTTGACTCGGAAGGGCGCAGAGTTTATTTGGAGCGACGCCTGTGAGCGAGTATTTATGGAGTTGAAGGACTGCCTCACTTCCGCTCTTGTCCTTACTCTTCTCTCTGGGTGTGATGGATTTATTGTATTCACCGATGCCTCGCATTTTGGTTTGGGTGCTGTCCTGATGCAGCACGGGAGACCAGTGGCCTTCACGTCTTGCCAACTCAAGATCCATGAGTTGAACTACCCCACGCATGATTTGGAGCTGGCTGTAGTTGTCTTCGCATTGAAGGTGTGGAGGCACTATCTCTATGAGATTAGGTTCGAGCTCTTCTCCGACCACAAGAGCTTGAAGTACCTCTTCTCGCAGTCTGAGTTGAACATGAGACAAAGGCACTGGATGGAGCTCCTGAAGGACTATGACTTCGATCTTCAATACCACCCTAGTAAGGCGAAAGTGGTGGCGGATGCCGTCAGCCGTCAGCCACGAGGCCTGGTGGCGCATATGATGATTCAGGAGTGGCGGATACTTGAGGATGTAACAGAGTATGATTTTGAGTTCGGCCTACAGTCTTCTATCGTGCAGTTATTGAGCCTGTCAATTCAACCCTTTCTTGTCACAAGGGTGATCGAGGCTCAACAGGCTGATGAGTCGTTGCAGAATTATATGGCTGAAACGACATCTAAGAGTCAGGCAGATTGACAAATTGGTACAGACGGTGGACTTCACTTCAGAGGCCGATTACGTGTCTCGGATATTCCTGAGTTACGTAGAGATCTTATGACTGAGGCGCATCAATCGCGATTTTCTATCCACCCTGGCTCGACGAAGATGTACCGTGATATGAGATGAAAGTTTTTTTGGGCGGGGATGAAGCGCCAGATCGCTAGTTTTATGGCCGAGTGTGACACATGCCAGCGTGTCAAGGCCGATCATCAGAGACCCCCTGGTTTATTGCAACCGTTGAGTGTCCCGATGTGGAAGTGGGAGCACGTGTCGACAGATTTTATTATGGGCTTGCCAAAGACTCAGCGCGGTCATGACGTCATCTGGGTTATTGTGGATCATCTTATGAAGTCGGCGCATTTTCTTGCGATTCATGCGACTTGGCCTTTGGACAGGCTTGCGAGGTTATTCGTCGAGGAGATTGTGAGACTGCATGGCGTTCCACTCTTGATTGTTTCTCACCGAGACACGAGGTTCACGTCTCAGTTTTGAGGGAGCTTCTAGAGAGTGATGGGGACTGATTTGCAGCTTAGCACTGCATACCATCCGCAGACAGATGGACAGACCGAGAGGGTCAACCAGATCCTTGAGGATATTCTTCGGGCCTGCGCGATTGATTTCGAGGGTAGCTGGGATGAGCATCTATGATTAGCTGAGTTCGCATACAATAACAGCTATCAGGCGACCATCGGCATGACTTCTTTTGAGGCACTATATGTCAGACCATGCAGATCACTGAGTTGTTGGACCGAGGTTGAAGAGTGTCGTCTCCTAGGTCCCGAGCTTGTGTAGGAGACGTCAGAGGCTATTGATATCATCAGGCAGAGGATGCGCACAGCTCAGAGCCGGTAGAAGAGTTTTACAGATCATCGGCGTCGTCCCTTGAAATTTGATATAGGGGACCATGTGTATCTCAAGGTCTCGCCCATGAAGGGCGTAGTTCGATTTGGAGCGAAGGACAAGCTTGCCCCGAGATTCATAGGACCTTTTAAGATTATTGGGCACGTTGGCGACATGGCCTATCGGCTTACCTTGCCATCTTAGTTATCTGGTGTCCACAACATTTTTCATGTCTCTATGTTAAGGAAGTGTGGGTCAGAATCGTTCCTGTTATTGATTGGTAGCCGTTAAAGGTTCGGGAGGACGCTTCCTATATTGAGCAGCCAATTCATATCCTGGATCGGAATGAGCAGGTCCTACGGACCAAGGTCATTCCGTTGGTGAAGGTTCAGTGGAGTCACCATTCTATTGAGGAGGCTTCTTGAGAGCGCGAGACCAAGATTCAAGAGCGTTATCCCCACCTTTTTGATGATTGATTGTATTGTATTTTGTATGTTATCTCTGATTTTATATGATAATGTTACGTTTCTTCTTCCTCATGAGTTATGACTAGTTGCGATGATTGTGTAAATTTCAAGGATGAAATTTTTATTAGGAGGGGAGAGCTGTAAGCCCAGTATCCTAGACCGTACCGTTCCATAGACTTCCGCGGTCTTCCCGACCGAATTTCGACAACCTTCGACCCTTAACCGGTATTTACGCGCGACCTTGATTCACACACCGTCAACCCGAGTAGACTTAACCCGAGACTTGTATCCTAGCGACAGCGCCGTCACCGCGGTTCCGATGCCACGACTTGTGCGCCGATCCGATACTCTGGCCAGGAGATGTGGGCCAACGTTCGGTGTGAGGAAAACGCCGTGCGTGCAAATTTTGAGAGAATCTCTACAACTTGTCACATCAATCCATCAATCAATCAATCCCATCATATCAAGTACATGTCAAGTACACATCACCTTTTACTCATTCCCAAGCAACCCCAAAGTCAAAAAGTTCTTACACAAGCCTATACTTTTTTTACACCAAGCAACCTCAAAGTCAAAAGTTTCTTACACACCCATCACTTATGTCTTGCATCGCATAGCCTTAGTACGGCTTATGATATTAATGAATTCAACAGCATGTTCCGCATTACTCTAATACTGCATAATTGTATTACTACCTTGCGCATACACTTTCACCACCCTCTAAGCTTTCCATAGGCTTATGCATGACCGTTGCGTGCGGGTGACGTTGTACTGCAGCAGCGCTGAGGCAGGAGCACATATCCGATCATCTTGAAGCCTTTTGTCCATTATCATTGTATTTCCCTTTATGCTCATTGTACTTATAAAGTTTTTTATCATAGTGGAAATGTGATGGAGTTTTTGGTTGTTATTTGTGGGTTATGCCTTTAGTTATGCTTATTACGAATCAAACTGATATTGAAAATCCTCCTCATAGCATCCCAGGATCGGAACCTGGCGAATGGGCGCCGGGAGCCGAGAATGGAGTTCTACGGAGGCTGTCGGCGCCAGATTCGGTGATCAGGAATTTTGTGAGCCCGATTTCCGAGTTTGAGGCATGACGCATCCTTATATAAGAAGGAATGAGAGTTTGGATGAGATTGGATGAGACCATATCATCCGATCACATCCCTATCTCCTAGCAAAAATCAAATTCATATTTGAATTTGAAATTTAACTGAAAAGAAAAGGCCGACAAAAGCATGGGATGTACCATCTAGTGATTGCTCACCAGTGGGCCCCACTGGCCTGGGTCTAACAGAAAGTGTGAATTTATAATTGACTTGATTCAGAATCTCACTGAGTTGAATTGAGACAGCTGAGTTTCAAGCCAGGTAAAACTATTGATTTCTTTGTAGAGGGATTCAATTATCTACCAATACCATCTTTAAGTTAGTTATCAAACATTCATGACTTGGTATATATCTAGGAGATCTTAACCTTTCACCTATTGGGAGCTCAAATGGATGGAGCTTTCCCCAAAAATCACACCGGTCGGGTGATCCTGGCTACTGATCGGACTAAACTTGAGGATTACAAATGGGTGGATGGAAGAAAAACAGCCTAAATAGGGTCAAAGTTCAATGCACAATTCCTCCCATTGATTTCTAGATTATCCATGGTACGGCACAATAGATGGGCAGTTCAGATCTCATACATGTAATTGTATATGCCTCATGTATGGACATTGTGCGCTTAATTGTTTCGCATAATACTACCTGGCTAGATCCTCTACAACATTGTAGAATAAGCTTATTATACAGCTCTATCTTGTGGAGGCCACTGATTGTTGTGTGGAATCCAACTCATCTAGAAGGGTCACCCCACCAAGAAAGTGGAATGACCCAACCCTCATGTTGGTTGTCTGCTATGGTGCGACCCACCTAATGATGGTATAGATGTGATTTTTTAGGGAAATCATTATCATGGTGGGACTCACTTGATGTGCAGGTTGGATGGCATACACACATACCTAAAACCTAACCTAAACTTAACTCCCTAACCTAAACCTAAACCTAAACTTGAAAATCCAAACTTAAACCCCGTCTCGAACCCGAACCCAGTTTCCTCAACCTAAACCTTAACCTATTCTCAATTCCCTAAACCTTAACCTACAACCTAACCTAAACCTAAACCTAAACTTGAAAACCCAAACTTAAACCCGATCCCGAACCCGAACCTGGTTTCCTAAACCTAAACCTAAACCTTAACCTATTCTCAATTCCCTAAAGCTTAACCTACAACGTAACTTAAACCTAACTCCCTAACCTAAACCTAAACCTAAACTTGAAAACCCAAACTTAAACTCGATCCCGAACCCGAACCCGGTTTCCTAAACCTAAACCTTAACCTATTCTCAATTCCCAAAACCTTAACCTACAACCTAACCTAAACCTAACTACCTAACCTAAACCTAAACCTACACTTGAAAACCCAAGCTTAAACCCGATCCCGAACCCGAACCCGATTTCTTAAACCTACACCTTAACCTATTCTCAAATCCCTTAACCAAAACCTACACCTAATCAGAATCTCAACTCCCTAACCTAAACCTAAACCTAAACTTGAAAACCCAAACTTAAATCCGATCCCGAACCTGAAACCGGTTTCCTAAACCTAAACCTTAACCTATAACCTAACCTAAACCAAAGATTTGTATTTTCAACATTATTGTAATTGTAAATTGTAATTGTAATTCATTGAATGAAGGATTGTAATTGTAATTCATTGAATGAAGGATATTTATTCTTTCAATTCTTTATCTTTGAAATTTCAGGGTGAAGTCGAGCAAATTTCCCTAATGAAGCCAAAGATTTGTATTTTCAGCATTATTGTAATTGTAATTGTAATTCATTGAATGGAGGATTGTAATTGTAATTGATTGAATGAAGGATTGTAATTGATTGAATGAAGGATTGTAATTGATTGTAATTGATTGTAATTGAATGAATGAATGAATGATTGTAATTGATTGTAATGGAATGAATGAATGATTATACAGGTGGTAATTGAATGATTATACAGGATGATTATACAGGTGGTAATTGAATGATTATATAGGATGATTATACAGGTGGTAATTGAATGATTATACAGGTGATAATTGAATAAACAAATAATCCGTAGCGTTGTAACCTATAGCTACGGATTCAATCCGTAGCAGTTGTGATTAAATCCGTAGCTGTTGTAATTTACAACTACGGATATAATTGCTACGGATTATATCCGTAGCGATTTCTAGATATAGCTACGGATTTAATCCGTAGCTGTAGTGAATAAATTCGTAGCTGTTGTAACCTATAGCTACGGACATAATTGCTACGGATTAAATCCGTAGCTGTTGTGACCTATAGCTACGGATTAAATCCGTAGCTATTGGTTCCAGACCTATTGTTACTGCACCTACGACTACGGACGTGCTACGGACTAGAACCGTAGCCATAGGTCTAAGGCTACGGATTTTATCCGTAGCCTTTGTCCCTTTTTTTGGTAGTGTACACACATAGACCCGCACAAACATTTGAATAGCATTTACTTGCAGGTGAATAAGTTTAGGGCATGCAGATGGTGGATTTTTATTTTTATTTTTCTCAACCAGAAATGATACAGAGGGACCAACTGATGTAGAGCGGGTCGTGTTCACTCCCCAAGTGTAGGGTTGTGATGTAGTAATAAACTCGGTAAGACCGAGGTCGAATCCACAGGGACTGAAACCTATACGTTATCTGAAAATAACTAGAACTAGAACTAAAATAAGATGAAATCTAATCAGGTGAATATAAAGGAATAATAGTGAAAATATTTATCTAAAACTGGTGAAATTTAAAGGTAGGAAACTAGGGTGCCAAGGATCCACTTGTAGAGATCAGGGAGATCTACGCTTGATTCACGAACTCAGCTGGACTTCGAGTCCCATCTTCATCCAGTTGGAAGATATGTCACTAAAGCTCGATCTGAACTTCCATTGATCTAGTTTTAAAGAGATGAAAGATAAGAGAATTGGAGTCGATTCCATCACAAATCCATGCCCATGAGACAAGGTAAACAACAGAACTCAAATCAATTCACAATCAATCAGACGATGTATGAAGGTTAGGAAAGATTCAGGCAAAGCCTGGTTAAATGGTTAAGATGGCCCACGGACCTCAATCAATGGTTTAGATCATCCAAAGGCTTTCCTAATGGGCAATAGGTATTTTTCCTTCTTATTCTTTCTGGATATTCTCTCCATTTAGATTAAGTTAGGAGGAATGTCTCCTACTTTATAAAGGGAGGAATCAAGAGGATATGGAAGGAAAGAGAGATTACTTTAGGAAAAAATCATATGGGACTTACATATTAGTGGTTACTCACAAGTGGGCTCCATGGGTCCATATCCAGCACCTGTCAGCATTGACCAAGCAACCCCAACAATCCGAAAAACGCCTTGTAAATGATTGGATGGTTAGGATCATCTGAACAACATAATCATCCGCAATGGTTCATCCAAGGTGGGGCCTGCAGGATGGACGGTGAGATTACATTCTGTAATTTATGTCACCAATGACCAGTATGTAATTCAGGCGATGTGATCGAAGTTTTAAGAGTGTTTGATACCCATTTTAGGATGTGGATGTATTGTAATTCACGCCAAATTTTAATTAACAATATCGGCATTGTTTCTATCTACGGCTTCAAAGCCAAATAAAAAGAATTTAAAATGCAAGCTGAGCAAAGGTTTGGTTTGCTGGTTCAGACCATTGATATGACGGGCCCCACCATAGATTGGCTTCCCTGGATACTTCCCCGGATTGAAGGATCCTACTCTTTGATCAATGGCCTGCAAATGTGGGGTCGGGATTGTTGGACATAGGCCCGTGGGTCCCCCTTGTGGGTAATCATTAGTGGGTGGGTCTCACAAGGTTTAGATGAGGAGATAAGGATAAGATGGGATAATCTCTGGTCTCATCCAAACTCCCAATTGAGAGAATAATATTGTCTATCTAGCTTGTCCCTTAAACAATTAGATTATAATTTGAGGCCATGTATATTGTAGAATTAGAAGGGTGATTAGACCCATCTATTCTAGTAGTAGTTACGTGGATTGCTGGACCTGGACCATTCATCCTTCGCTTTGTGGAGGTCCCATATCGTGTATACCGTAAGATCCTAAGGGCCAACTCTTCCGCATAGACTTTCAGTGCCATTAGGATATTCAAGGATTGCATTCAAGAGAGAGAAAGCCAAAGATGAAAGATCCAACAGTTCGAATCTCCTTCCAGTCTAGGAGATCCTGTCTAGATAACCTAAAAAAGGGACTGCCTCTAACTAGTGTCCATGCCAATCTATCCGGACTATCCAATTGGATGGACTCGAATTGCATGGTGTAGCACACAGCACTGGCGTCGGTAATGTGTGCTGTTGGAAAAGCTCCATAGGCAAAATGATAAATACAAAATCTCCTATTTATACATTGTCTATCTATAGAATCGGTTATACAAGACAAGGCATGTGGCCTGTCTAACATCCCCCCCTCAAACTAATGTAGGTCATCGACAAGTAATAGTTTGCTAACTAATAATGAGTGGCGTGTAGAAGTGAGGGACTTCGTGAGAATGTTGGCAATATGATCATGGGAAGCGACATATGGTAGCGAAATGAGCCGAAATTGAAACTTCTCATGGATGAAGTGACAGTCAACTTCAATATGCTTTGTCCGTTCGTGGAAAATCGGATTAGAGACAATCTAAATGACACTCAGATTATCTAGATAGAGTGGAGTAGGATCTTGTAGATGAACGTCCAAGTCAGAAAGAAGTCCATGTAACCAGATAATCTCACTACAAGCTGCTGACATTGCTCTATACTCAGCCTCTGTGCTTGATTTGGAAACAGTGGCTTGCTTCTTACACTTCCAAGAGATGAGAGAAGTATCAAGAAAAACACAATAGTCAGTGGTAAATCTGCGGGTGAGAGTACAACTGGCCCAGTCAGCATCTGAATAAGCACAAAGATCCAGAGAGGCCGTGGAGGAGAAGAACAGAGATCGATCCAGAGTTCCATGTATGTATGTAAGATGTGCAATATTGTAGTCGTATTAAGAGTTCGAGGAGCAGAAACAAATTGGCTAACAACTTGGACCGCGTAGGCAATATCAGGATGAATCATTGTTAAGTAAGCGAGACTTCCAACCAAACGGCGGTATAATGTGAGATCTATAAGGAGTTCACCATCGTCACGGCCATATTGAACGTTAAGTTCTAAGGGAGTCTAAACTGTCTTCTGATCCATTATGGAGGCCAAGGCGAGATGATCCTTGACATATTTATGCTGGCTGACCAAGATTCCACGTATTGAACGTGAAAATTCAAGTCCAAGAAAGTATGTTAGATGACCCAGGTCCTTCATCTTAAAGGATGACTTCAGAACATCCTTTAATGCCGAGATGCCAGTATCATCGCTACCAGTTAGAAGTAGGTCATCAACATGAACGAGAACAATGACGATTCCATGCTCAGAGGTGCGTAAGAATAAGGATGGATCATGACCACTTTGAGTAAAGCCAGCTCCTATAACAACATCATGAAAACATTGGAACCATGCCCGAGGGGCCCGTTTGAGACCGTATAGAGCTTTCTTCAAGCAACAGACTTTATTGGCAGATATTAAAGAACCAGGAGGAGGTTTCAAATATACTGTTTCTTAGAGGTCTCCATGAAGAAAAACATTTTTCACATCCATCTGAGTGAGAGGCCAAGAGCGAACTGATGAAATTGCCAGAAGAGTGCGCATCTTGGCCACAGGAGCGAATGTCTCATCATAATCAATTCCGTGTTCCTGTTTATATCCCTGAGCGACAAGCCGAGCTTTATATCGATCCAATGATCCATCAGACTTGAGCTTCACAAAATAAATCCATTTACTGTCAATTAATTGGTGGTCAGGAGGTCGAGTAATAATGTCCCACGTATGGTTATCATCCAATGTTGCAAGTTCTTCTGCTATAGCCTTCCTTCAACAATCATGACTGACTGCCTGATGATATGAAGTAGAAATAGATACAGTATCCAGGGTAGTATTCATGACAGACATAGAGTATATCAAGCGATCAGGCTGTCGATGTTCACGAGTGGAACGATGTACCAAGATAGGATCTGGATCGGTTACAGGTACAGTAGGGAGAGATCGGATAGCAGGGGTGTGATCGGACAGGCCTGAGAATAGTCAGACAGAGGTCGGAAAGAGATTGAGGATGATCGGACGTGAAGCGGGGGCGTGGGAAGGGCCAGATGCAAGGTCGGACGCAGCAGTAGCTGGACGTGCGTAGCCTGAGGACGATCGGACGAGCTTCGTGAGGGCCGGATCTGATAGAGGAGGAGCCGGATCTAATAGGGGAATGCCGGATCTGACAGACGGTGGTGCCGGTGATGAAGAAGATGCCGGATTAGGATTGGTATTGCTCTGATACCATGTAAACAAGGCAAAATAATGAAGGCTTTGAGGAAAATGATTTTCCTTTTCTTTTTCTGTATTTGAGACAACCCTGAAGGGTTGAATTTATAGAGTTCTACAACGACTCTACAAGGTAAAATGATAAATACAAAATCTTTTATTTATACATTGTCTATCTATAGAATCGGCTATATAAGGCAAGGCATGTGGCCTGTCTAACATGTACGTGCTGGGCATACCAAAGCCAAATGTAACTTGAATTGAACTGAACATCTTGGAGCATGCCGCTATCAACTAACCATTCAATTGCACCCACTCTCTCAGGTCATTACGTAAACTACGGCCTTTCGCATTAGCCTTCGGATCTGATGATGTCAGGTTAGGTGTAAACAACATGAAATAGTGGTGAGTGAATGCCCATCATTAAAAACTTCCCATGGTCCACTGTGATGTTTATTGGCCATCCAACCTATTAATTAGGTTGTGCAGACCTAGATAAAGTAAAAACACAACCATCAACTTGATCCAAAACATTACATTGGGTTCTAGGAATAGTTTTTAATAGTGGGCATTCAATTACCACGGTTTCCTGTGGTGTGGTCCACCTGAGATTTCGATCTGCCTCATTTTTGAGCTCATGCCCTAAAATGAGCTGGCAAAATGGATAGTATGGATAAAAGACATACATGATGGTGGGTTCAATAAAGCTTTTCCAACAGCACACAGTAATGACCTTGGTGCTATGTGCTACACTGCAATTCAAGTCCATCGAATTGTGCCTTCCCTCATGGACTGTCCTTCCTGTCTGGTTAATGAGCTATTATTGGACAGTAAGGAGAGTTTATGAGTTTATGGTAGAAGGTCCACTGATCAAATGGCCAGAATCATTCTGTCAATGTGACTTTGGTTAGTGGCCCATCAATTGGATGGTCAGGAGCTACGGGCATGTGCGCCAATTGAACAGTTTCCACTGGTTCATATCACACCATTAGATAACTAATTCTTCCTATCATTCAAGCTCAATGTGAGGTACTTCCTTCATGTAGCAGATTTGGTTATTAGGATCAACTAAAATTATTTCTACATGTCTGATAATGGCAACTTGCTAACCATCCCCACCTCAGATATTGCAACTTCTAAGCTGGGAAAAACCTTCCTATCAAAGACCCAACTCATAAGAAATGTTTTGAATGTTAGTTAATTACTTGTGTTTCCTTCTACTAGCACCATCTATAGCTCAAATGAACTTCGCATCCAGTTGGGTTAGTTCGATGTAAGAACTTGATTGAATCTTTGATTTACTAGAATCTCTCAACACATCCATTGAATTGATTTATCTAGTTTTAGTCGATCCCATCAGTTAACCGACTCGATGAGTCTCGTTGAGTTTGAAAGTGCAGGGAAACGTGGAAGGTGAGCCCTCAAGATCTGACGATCTACACAAGTTTTGGAACCCTCAGAAAGCAGAAGATTGACGCTCCAATGTCTCGCCTATCTATTACTGGAGCAGATGGATCTATTCATACCTCTGATCCTACGGTATAAGTGGCCCCGGATTGCGATCTATGGATTAGATCGTCCCAAGGACAAACCAAAATGGATAGACTACTGTGCACACTATATCTCTCTCCGTATACTCAGGGTATTACTTATGATTGACTACAAGAGAAAGTCTCTTCCTGCAAGCCCCGTATCCTAGACCGTACCGTTCCGTAGACTTCCGCGGTCTTCCCGGTCGAATTCCGACAACCTTCGACCCTTAACCGGTACTTGCGCACGACCCTGATTCACACGCCGTCAACCTGAGTCGACTCAATCCAAGACTTGTACCCTAGCGACCACACCGTCGCCGCGGTTCCGATGCCGCAACTCGCTCGCCGATCCGATACTCTAGCCAGGAGATGTGGGCCAACGTTCGGTGCAAGGAAAATATCGCGCGTGCAAATTCTGAGAGAATCTTTACGACTTATCACATCAATCAATCAATCTCATCATGTCAAGTACATGTCAAGTACACATCACCTTTTACCCATTCCCAAGCAACCCCAAAGTCAAAAAGTTCTTACACAAGCCCATACTTTTCTTACACCAAGCAACTCCAAAGTCAAAAGTTTCTTACACACCCATCACTCATGTCTTGCATCGCATAGCCTTAGTACGGTTTATGGAATTCATGGATTCATCAGCATGTTCCGCATTACTCTGATACTGTATAACTATATTACTACCTTGCGCATACACTTTCACCACCCTTTAAGCTTTCCATAGGCTTATGCACGACCGTTGCGTGCAGGTAACGTTGGACTGCAGCAGCGCTGAGGCAGGAGCGCATAGCCGATCATCTTGGAGCTTTTTGTCCATTATCATTGTATTTCCCTTTATGCTCATTTTACTTATAAAATTTTTTATTATAGAGAAAATGTGATGGAGTTTTTGGTTGTTGTTTGTGGGTTATGTCTTTAGTTATGCTTATTACGAATCAAACTGATATTGAAAATCCTCCTCGTAGCATCCCAGGATCGGAACCTGGCAAATGGGCACTGAGAGCCGAGAATGGGGTTCTACAAAAGCTGTTGGCGCCAAATTCGGCGATCGAAAATTTTGTGAGCCCGGTTTCCGAGTTTGGGGCGTGACACATCCTTTATATATGAAGGAATGAGAGTTTGGATGGGATTAGATGAGTCCATATCATCTGATCACATCCCTATCTCCCAGCAAAAATCAAATTCATATTTGAATTTGAAATTTAACTGAAAAGAAAAGGCCGAAAAAAGCATGGGATGTACCATCCAGTGATTGCTCACCAGTGGGCCCCACTGGCCTGGGTCCAACAGAAAGTGTGAATTTATAATTGACTTGATTCAGAATCTCACTGAGTTGAGTTGAGACAGCTGAGTTTCAAGCCAGGTAATACTATTGATTTCTTTGTAGAGGGATTCAATTATCTACCAATACCATCTTTAAGTTAGTTATCAAACATTCATGACTTGGTATGTATCTATGAGATCTTAACCTTTCACCTATTGGGCCCTAAAATGGATGGAGCTTTCCCCAAAAATCACACCGGTCGGGTGATCCTGGCTACTGATCAGACTAATCTTGAGGATTACAAATGGGTGGATGGAAGAAAAACAGCCTAAATAGGGTCAAAGTTCAATGCACAGATCCTTCCATTGATTTCTAGATTATCCATGGTAGGGCACAATAGATGGACAGTTCAGATCTCATACATGTAATTGTATATGCCTCATGTATGGACATTGTGCGCTTGATTGTTTCGCATAATACTGCCTGGCTAGATCCTCTACAACATTGTAGAATAAGCTTATTATACAACTCTATTTTGTGGAGGCCACAGACTGTTGTGTGGAATCCAACTCATCTAGAAGGTTCACCCCAACAAGAAAGTGGAATGACCCAACCCTCATGTTGGTTGTCTGCTATGGTGCGACCCACCGAATGATGGTCTAGATGTGATTTTTTAGGGAAATCATTATCATGGTGGGACTCACTTGATGTACAGGTTGGATGGCATACACACATTGACCCACACAAACAGTTGAATAGCATTTACTTGCAAGTGAATAAGTTTAGGGCATGCAGATGGTGGATTTTTATTTTTATTTTTCTCAACCAGAAATGATACCAGAGGGACCAACCTTCCTGTAACCTAAGCCTCTGATCTGGTGGACCCCATCTAGGGATGGAAATGCCCCAATAGCTCTCCCATCTAATGCTCCCAGCCATCCAATGGAAATGCACAGCTAGAAGCAATTGTTCACATTTATTGGGAGGCAAAATCAAACGGTAATGCTTTGATTTGATCAATACTGCTTGAATGGTTCAACAGTCCTTTTAAAGGTTAGATTGGCACTTTCTTGACCCTTGTTTTCTTTGGGATTCTTTGGGGGATTCGGAAGAAGAACAACAGGATCTATGACTGAGTTGTGTTGCTTTGAGGAGGAAAATAATGTCTAAGATTGTTTGTAGGGTGCTAGTAATACCAGAATTCAATGGCTTCCTGTTGAAAATATTTCAAATGAAATAAAGAAGTTTTTGAAAAAAAAAAAAGAGGAGAAAAGAATCTGTGGTTTTAGTCTTTTTGTGTAGTGATTGTTGTTTCTTTGTCAAAAAAGTACGTCTCACACGGGATGGGAAAGGAGAAAAGAATGTGTGTGTATAAGAATCCACTCATATATCCTTCATGAATGTGCTAAGCTATACCCAAGTTCATATGAGCGCGCAAGCCCGACCGGATATCTACTAATGGCTAGCCCGTCATTGCCAGACTAGAAACAATCAGACATTTTTTGACCATTCGTGAATAAAGTCTATAAAAATGTCTTTGCTTGGGTCATTTCAACACAAATTCGACTCTATAACTCCGCGTATTTCCAAGCAATTATGTTCATGCCTCACCCTAGCAGAGATTCAAAATCTTCTTCCTTCTGCAGATGCATTGATCGATCAGGTGTGAGGTTCTAGTTTTCTTTTATTTTTCATTGGAGGTTATTTCCCATGCAAATTTTCAACACCTCTTACTTTATGGCTTCTTTTTTGGAATAAAATGTGTGTGTGTGTGTTTAAGAAATGGATAATTGCATAAAGGTTTTTCTTGCAACATGTAAAAGATGCATTAACTAGTCAAGCAACTCGTCAAGGGGTTGAGCCCATTCCCAATGAATGACACTACCCCCACTAACCTCCTCTTTGATCATGAACATAAATGGGTGATGCAGTACATGAAATTCAAATATGATGTGCGAGATTTCAGGCTTAAGATCACGTTAGTTCAAAAACAATTACGCAAATTCCATATCCCACATGAAAGTCCAAACATTCAATTAAGGGGAATCTATGTGGGTCTAGGCCTACACATGTTAGGGCTGGATCATTAAAAATTATGAACCAAACAATACTCAAAGATAAAAAATAATCATCCACACATACACAGTAATCAATCCCTAATCCAAGGAATTCACTAATTTCAATTCAAGGAACCCTAGGGTGGGAAAAAAAAAAAAAAAAGTAAATAAATTAAGAATAATGCAATCTAGGGTTAGGGTTTATGAAAATAGGTATGAAAAAGGGAAAATAAGAGAAAACCTGAACCGGAAGAATTCCCGCGAGCGGACAGCGGGCCAGGGCCCTGCGCACGTGCGCACTAGCCTGATCGCACATGCGAGTAAGTCCCACACCCGGAAACCGATTCCTTGGCCCTGGTTGTCCAGGGGTGGGCTCCAAACCCCCAAAGTTTTAAGGCGATCCGAGCTTCAGGTTATGCGCGATGCTCCGCCGAAGTTTCAGCCCTCCTGAAACTGGCTGTATGGAAAAAAAAACCGCTGCAAAATTGATGGATTCGAGGCAAGGATGACTGTAGAAGGTGAGATATATGGATGGAAAAGGGTAGGGGTGGATGGGGATAGATGTGGTTTCGCACCACGGTAGTTAGCCCTTCGAAAATAGAGGGCTTCGCACCCGCTTGAATTTTTCAACAATTCAGAAAATCAGATAGTAGAAAAAACTTACAGGAATTTTTATTAAACTTCAATGAATCATAAGAACTATAAGGGGTACCTATTTATATATATAAAAAAATCCTATACCCCAAAACTCACGCCATGTGCGCAACATATTACTTGGTGACGAAGTAAACCAAAACAAAAACTAACCAAAGAAATTTAAAGCGTTCATGATATTCCAAATAACATAAATAATCAAAACTTAAAATATGAACTTGATCCGACTAGTGGGATCCAATCACGAGATTCCATGATGGGTTTTATTTGATTATCGGGCTCATTCCAAGGAACTAAAACTCCATCTTCTAGCTATGGGGCCATCCCTGGACGTCATCATTGATCCAGATCGACGGTGGGGCCCTCCTTCATGCGTATGTGCATAGCGGAGTGGCTTGAGTATGCATGTGTGCGTGATGTCCCCGTCAATGGGTGGCTTGAAGGTGGTTTGCTACAAAATCTATCTGACGTTGATGTGAACTGGTACGACTGCATATCACACGAGCAGCGGTGGAAGCAGCGGCTTCAGTCCCTTTCCTCACTAACCGCAACAAATGACTGTGGAATATCTCTGAGACAGTTCGTAATAGTCTACCATCTCTGTAAGCCCGCCTTCTTCTAAGGTGAATACAATTCCTTCATAATCCCTGAAGCTTCGAACTCAAATGAGATCTTGAATTGTGGGAGCTGAACCCTGCCGGCTTCAAATTCCCAGAGCTTGATATGATGACCCAAGAAGCTGGAGTCGAAATGAAAATTCTTTATGAGATTTGGCAATCTGTCTCTCGTGTGAAAGGATGAAATACACAGAGAATCAACTACCGGTGTTTCCTTGTTGGTAAGGGAGTTTGAGGACTTTGAATCCATCAAAGCAGCGGAGGAAGTGCTTCTTCTTGCTGCTCGTCATGAAGGCCACTCAGCCGATGCTTACATCGAGGAGGTAGAATGCACTGTCTCGGGTCTTTGACACATTAAATGCCTAACTCCAGGCACCTTTGAAGTAGATTGCATTTGCAAGAACAAGCATGGTAGAGCTATTAAGAGATTGAGATGGAAGAAGCTCTTTGATCAGGCTGTTTGGTGAGCTTTCAATCCACGAATTCACTTTGTGGGCTGCTTCATCAGCCTAGCGATCATGACCATCATCATCAACATCAATGAAAAGAATTGCATTGCTGTTGTATAGAAGCACCAATGATCTTCCGCAAATTAGGAAGCTTGCATTGATCCTCACCCTCTCCGCTATTACTAGCATAGTGCATGCGCATTCAGAGTGCAGTTGGATCGTTGAAACATAATGCTCAGAGTTCTTCGACAAAGAAGAGAATGAAACGGCTTCAAATTTTGAATCATGATTGAAAAAAATCATTTTTCATATGGAAAACGAGTAAAAAACAATCATTTTTTCGACAGATCTCTTAATCCATTGAAATCCAATACTTGAGCAAGTAATTGATGTCCACAAGATTGGAACAATTTTGGAACAATTACAGCCTGTCCATCTTCAAACATTTTTTTGTAATCCATTTTAAGGGACCGATCTGATTTATTTATTATTTTGGTTGAAAGGTGATGATATTTTATTAGAAAGAAAGCCAAAGAAGGAGATCTATTACAAATTACATCATTGAAACCCAATACAAAGGGGAAAGATTACATTACACAAAAGCCTCTAAACATGAGGCCTAACCCATTACATCCAACTGGGACCAATCTGATATTGCAAAACCAGAACTCAAAATTATCTTTCAACTCTTTAAAATTCACAATCCAAATGTAAAAGTGTACCCCAAATGCTCTTGCCTACATTCAACTTTTCTGAACTAGGGCCATGTTTGGCCGTTCTATTGAATTGAATTGAATTGCATTTCCCACAAAATTCGAATCAAATATCGCTTCGATCCAACTTGAATTGCAGTTGGTCTGATCATCATTTGAAATAAATGGCATCGCCCTGCTTTCATTGACTTACAGATCAATGACAAAGTAACAGTTCTTGAGCTTGCATATAGTGCTCGAATCTATATTTATTCCCAGCAGAACTATACATGGAAATGCTCCTAATGATCGGTTCAGAGATAATCAAGCTATCAACGACGGATTTATCATGTTCCCGCTGAACAATACAGCCCCACTAACCTCTTCTCTGATCATGAACATGAATGGGTGATCCGCTACAAAGTCGATGGGCGTCATAGCCATACGCAACTCCTTCCGGGCTGCTGTCGCTGCAGCAGCTTCAGTCCCTTCCTCATTAACCTCCACGCAAGCCTTGTGGAAGATCTCGGAGATTCTGATCACACCATGATTCTGCACGTATTCTACCATCTCATCAAGCTCAGCTTGATCTGAGAAGGGTAAAACCAGTCCCATTTCCTTCATGATCTCCGACGCTTCGAACCCAAATGAGATCTTGAACCTCGGCACTCTAAACTCGCCAACTTTGACTTCATAGAGCCTTGTATACTGATCCAAGAACTTGGGGTCCAAACTCAAATTTTGTACTAGATCTTGCAGCCCGTCCCTCTCATCAGGGAGGAACAAATACATTGCGAACTGCCTCTTGTCTTGGCCTCTCTGGTAAGGGAGTTTAAGGACTTTGAATCCGTCAAACGAGCGTACGAATTGCTTCATCTTGCTGGTCATGAAGGCTACTTGGACGCTATTTCCGTCGAGCAGGTAGAATTCCCTTTGAATAGTTTCTGATGCATTGAACTTCTCGTTCCAAGCTCCTTTGAAGTAGAGTGCATTTGCAAGAACAAGTACGGTGGATTCATAAGTAGGCCCCGAAGGAAGAATCTCTGTGATAAGCCCATGAGTCGCATTTTCGGCCCATGTGTTCACTTCCTTTCTCGCTTCTTCACCCTTCTTCAACATCATAATACTTATTCATTATCATCATCACAGATGGCACCGATTTTCTTTTCTTTTTTTCTTTTTTTCTTTTAAAAAAAAAAAAAAAAACAACCAAGAATCATATATATCATTCTGAACGAAACTTACATTTCGGGTCTTCCGAGGAAAAAAGGACCTGGCGCCGATTTTCGCACACTAGCAAACTGCCTTGGTTTTCTCAGTGTGCGAAAATTCTCTGTTACAAACACAGTTCTAAAACTCAGTGACTTGAGTTGAACTCAACCGAGTCAACTCGACTAGAAATCTAGCCTCGTCACTATCAAACTTGCTGAGTCTGACTCGGTCTGCTTGACTCATCGAGTCGGCTTGCCTACTTGGTTGACTCGAGTCGAGACACTTTTTTTGAAGTGCTGATGATTGATTTGAATTCATGACCTCAACCAAGCTGGCTGGATATCAAGTTGAATTGGATTTTCAAGTTTTTAAACTACGGCACTGACCGTTTGTGTAAAATTCAGAAAACAGAAGATGGAAGATGAAAGCTGTTCATTCGACATGGATGGTGATCATGGATTGAAACAGTTAGGCATAATGAAGAAGCATGGCATATACCGAATGGTATTTTGGACCGCATATCATGGGGTCCACCATGGTCACAATTCACAAGTTTCTAACACCAGATTGTTCATCTACATTGCAAGAAATGATCCAATATGTGTATCCAATCAGAGTAGATCAAAGATCAATCAGCCATTGGCAGTAGGTCTCACTTAATCCTTTCAACTTCTTAGAATTTGAGAAAGTGAAACTCACTTGCTCAACTGTTTAATTGTTAAAGCATAACAGACTACATTGTGAAAACTGTAACTTGTTTATTTCATTGAGAATAATAGAAATATAGAAAAGATGAAATAGATCTTATCATATACACATCTTTAACAAATAAGGAAATATTACAATGTAATACGATTACCTGATCTACTCTTAACATTGATTGTACTCAGATATTTTGAAATTCTAGTAGAGTATTTGGCACTGCATCATCTTTGAGAAGCAGGATTCACAAGAGCAGTTAATAATGTGAAATGGAAAAGCAGTAAAACAGAAGTGAAAATTACGCACCTTCGTTCGAAAATTGACCGCCCTTGCTTCCGCTTTGTGAATGGAATTTACAATATCTCTGAAGGCGGGTTTCAAAGAAAATGATTGCTCGACCCATACGCTATTAGCAAAGGATAGACGGGGTCCACCGATGCCAGCTCCTTCGGCGGATATGAGATGAACAAGTTGAGAAGAGAGTGAGTTGACTTCCTCAATGCTTTCAGATTTCAGGAACTGAAGCATCTGTTCTAATGTATGTCCATTCGATCCAGCGGCGATCATGCTCAGGACGACATGGACAGATAGCGGAGAGAACACGAAATTCAACCCTTTTGTAATCTCCTTTAGTCCGATACGTTTTGCTATTTCCAGACAGAAATCAGTGTTGAGAATCCTGGCTGGCTGAGGAGAAGCCATTAGAGAAGTTTGAGCTATAAACAGAGGGTGAGGAGAAGCCATTGGAGAAGTTTGAGCTCTGTCCAGAGGCTTATTTTGATAGAGATGAAATTTTCAGAAGCTGAATTACCAGCTAATAAGACAGATGGGAGTTGGCCGGCTTACAGTTCCTAATAAATAGAGGAAGCCTTACAAACTGCCCTTGGCTTTGCCTGAAATTATCCTAGCAGTTCTCTTATTGATCGGCCTAGATGGGTGGGCCCACAGGATTTGATGGTATCTGCATGATCTGGGACCTTTGCACAAAGCTGAAGATGGACGGTCTAACGTCCAACGGTCTGCCTAACCACTAAGGGAGTGGGGAGGATTTGATCACCAGTCTGATTATATGGTTAGGATGGCCCACGGACCGCAATCAATGGTTTAGATCATCTAAAGGCTGTCCTAATGGGCAATAGGTATTTTTCCTTCTTATTCTTTCTGGATATTCTCTCCATTTAGATTAAGTTAGGAGGAATGTCTCCTACTTTATAAAGGGAGGAATCAAGAGGATATGGGAGGAAAGAAAGATTATGTTAGGAAAAAATCATATGACCCACATATTACTGGTTGCTCACAAGTGGGCCCCACGGGTCCATATCCAACACCTGTCAGCACTGACCAAGCAACCCCAACAATCTGAAAAACGCCTTGTAAATGATTGGATGGTTAGGATCATCTGAACAACATAATCGTCGGCAGTGGTTCATCCAAGGTGGGGCCTGCAGGATGGACGGTGAGATTACATTCTGTAATTTATGTCACTAATGACCAGTATGAATTTCAGGTGATGTGATCGAAGTTTTAAGAGTGTTTGATACCCATTTTAGGATGTGGATGTATTGTAATTCACGCCAAATTTTAATTAACAATATCGGCATTGTTTCTATCTACGGCTTCAAAGCCAAATAAAAAGAATTTAAAATGCAAGCTGAGCAAAGGTTTGGTTTGCTGGTTCAGACCATTGATATGACGGGACCCACCATAGATTGGCTTCCCTGGATACTTCCCCGGATTGAAGGATCCTACTCTTTGATCAATGGCCTGCAAATGTGGGGTCGGGATTGTTGGGCATAGGCCCGTGGGGCCCACTTGTGGGTAATCATTAGTGGGTGGGTCCCACAAGGTTTAGATGAGGAGATAAGGATAAGATGGGATAATCTCTGGTCTCATCCAAACTCCCAAATGAGAGAATAATATTGTCGATCTAGCTTGTCCCTTAAACAATTAGATTATAATTTGAGGCCATTTATATTGTAGAATTAGAAGGGTGATTAGACCCATCTATTCTAGTAGTAGTTACGTGGATTGCTGGACCTGGACCATTCATCCTTGGCTTTGTGGAGGTCCCATATCGTGTATACCGTCAGATTCTAAGGGCCGACTCTTCCGCATAGACTTTCAGTGCCATTAGGATATTCAAGGATTGCATTCAAGAGAGAGAAAGCCAAAGATGAAAGATCCAACAGTTCGAATCTCCTTCCAGTCTAGGAGATCCTGTCTAGATAACCTAAAAAAGGGATAGCCTCTAACTAGTGTCCATGCCAATCTATCCGGACTATCCAATTGGATGGACTTGAATTGCATGGTGTAGCACACAGCACTGGCGTCGGTAATGTGTGCTGCTGGAAAAGCTCTATAGGCCCCTCCATGATGTGTTTTGTTTACACCGTTCATCCATTTTACATACTCCTTCTAGGGCATGAGATGTGGGCCAATGTTCGGTACGAGGAAAATGTCGCGCGTGCAAATTCTGAGAGAATCTTTACGACTTGTCACATCAATCCATCAATCAATCAATCTCATCATGTCAAGTACACATCACCTTTTACCCATTCCCAAGCAACCCCAAAGTCAAAGTTCTTACACAAGCCCATACTTTTCTTATACCAAGCAACCCCAAAGTCAAAAGTTTCTTATACACCCATCACTCATGTCTTGCATCGCATAGCCTTGGTGCGGCTTATGGTATTCATGGATTCATTAGCATGTTCTGCATTACTCTGATACTGCAAAATTGTATGACTACCTTGCGCACATACTTTCACCACCCTCTAAGCTTTCCATAAGCTTATGCACGACCGTTGCATGTAGGTGACGTTGGACCGCAGCAACGCTGAGGCAGGAGCGCATAGCCGATCATCTTGGAGCTTTTTGTCCATTATCATTGTATTTCCCTTTATGCTCATTGTACTTATAAAGTTTTTTATCATAGTGAAAATGTGATGGAGTTTTTGGTTGTTGTTTGTGGGTTATGCCTTTGGTTATGCTTATTATAAATCAAACTGATATTAGAAATCCTCCTCGTAGCATCCCAGGATCGAAACCTAGCGAATGGGCGCCGGGAGCCGAGAATGGGGTTCTACGGAGACTGTCGGCGTCGGATTCGGCGATAGGGAATTTTGTGAGCCCGGTTTCCGAGTTTGGGGCGTGACAAAAGTTGGTATTAGAGCATAACCTGAAAATAACCAAAAATAACATTACATGTCTGTTATGAGTTGAGAATGACTAAGTCCCGAAGTTCGGATAGCCTAACGATCTTCTGTTATAGACTCTTAACGAGCGTGCCTTCGAGAGTTTTCAAAGTTGATTGGTGCCTTCGCTCTTTCCTGTAGGACATGTCGTGTAGGAGAGTGACATCGACTCCCGTACCACCACCTGAGACTCCCGCACTACCACCTACGATCCCCGCTCCACCACCAGAGATTCATACTGCCCAGCCTATGGATGCAGCTCCTCCACCAGAGACCAGTGCGGATCCGACCGTATCCATGAGTGCCTCCCAGTTATAGTAGATGTTGCAGGCTGTGACGGCTGCGCTTCAGGGACAGGGTAGGCACTCAGTCATTTCACCAACCCAGGCAAAGCAGGAGCGCGCAAGCGCCCTTTTTCGAGAGTTCCGACGACTCGATTCCCCGCATTTCTAAGGTGAGCCAAACTCGACGGCAGTTGAGAGATGGCGCTCCGATGTGGAGAAGATATTTGATACGATGGGATGCATGACCGAGCGGCGAGTCCGATTAGCCGTATTTCTTCTCCATGGTGAAGCTGAGCATTGGTGGACATCAGTCTTCCTAGCAGCAGGCGCCGATTTTATATGGACCTGGGAGGATTTTGTGGATCGGTTCGACCGACAGTATTTTTCTGATCATATTCGCCGATAGCGAGCGTTGGAGTTCGAGGCATTGGTGCAGGGTGATATGACATTGGCTCAGTATGCAGCTCATTTTGTAGCGCTGTCCAGATTTGTGCCTTATTTGGTAGATGATGAGAGACGGAGAGCCCGCCGGTTCGAGGAAGACTTGCGTTACGGTCTTCAAGGCCGTGTTATTGGGCATGAGCTCCCGACTTTTGAGGGGGTGGGATGGAATGCCCAGATTTATGAGGCTGAGTGGGTCGGTTGTCAATCTGATTGCGGTCAGAGGAGAGACCGGAAGAGGCAGGCTCCTTCCGGTGACTCGCAGCAGTGTCGGCCGCAGCAGCAGAGGCGCACAGGTCGCCCAGCCTTTCGAGCGCCAGCAGCACCTCCAATAGCACCTCCGAGGCAATTCACCGGCACGTGTTTTGGGTGCGATACGACGGGGCACTGTATGTGGAGTATCCCCGCCCGCAGGAGTAGCGACGATAGCCTCCACCGCGGCAGCAGCAGAGACCTCCATAGCAGCAACGACAGCAGCCCCCACCACTGAGGCTACCTCAGCAGCAGCATTAGCACCAGCCTCCGAGGCCGCAGCAGTAGAGGCAGCAGCTTTGACCACCTCAGCGACAGTAGCAGCAGCAGCACGCTTAAAGGGGACAGACACCTCCCCAGCCGGCTCAGGCTAGATTCTACGGGTCTCAGCAGGATCCGCAGTCATCTGGAGGAGTCGTTGAGGGTATACTTCTAGTCTCTGCATGCACTCGTTTATATCCGAGAGATTCTGCCGTTCGACTGGATTGCCGACAAAGTCTACTCGAGAGGGGTTTATTGTATCGACGCCCTTGGGGAAGACTACAGTATTAGGCCGCTTCTGTTTATCTTGTCCAGTGCTAGTGAGAGAGATTTTCTTGACCGCCGACTTGTACGTGCTGCCGATGTCGGATTTCGACGTTATCTTGGGCATAGATTAGCTTGCCGAATACCACGCCATCTTGGACTGCTCCACGAGGACAGTCATGTTCTGTATACCAAGCTTGCCGCAGTTTCAGTTTGTTGCAGAGCCCCGGGGAGAGTCATTATCTTGCTTGATGTCCTGCGCCATTGAGGAGCCTGTCGCTGCTTGTATTGATCCGTTGTCGATTGGTTGCTATTTTCCCGATGTGTTTCAGGAGATTTCGGGATTACCACCTCCCCGACACACCAAATTTCAGATTGATCTCGTGCCCATACCGCACTTATTTTGAAGGTCCCGTATCGTACGGCACCGTTGGAGTTGCGGGAACTGCAGAATCAATTGGACGAGTTGCGCGAGTTGGGCTTTATCCGTCCGAGCAGTTCGCCATGGGGAGCGCCAGTACTCTTCGTGAAGAAGAAGGATGGCTCGATGAGGCTCTGCGTAGATTACCGTGAGCTCAACAAGGTTATGATCAAGAACAAGTACCCGCTCCCGAGGATTGATGATTTGTTTGATCAGCTGCAGGGTGCATAGTTCTTTTCGAAGATTGACCTGCGTTCCGGTTATCATTAGATTCGGGTCCGAAATGAGACATTCCGAAGACGGCTTTCAGGACGCGTTACGGTCATTTTGAGTTTCAGGTCATGTCCTTCGGACTGACCAATGCACCCGCGGTCTTCATGCAGTTGATGAATGTTCACTCCCCAAGTGTAGGGTTGTGATGTAGTAATAAACTTGGTAAGACCGAGGTCGAATCCCAAGGGACTGATACCTATACGTAATTTGAAACTAACCAGGGCCAGAACTAAAATAAGATGTAATCTAAATTGAATGAATATGAGGAAAATATGGTGAAATAGAAAACTAAAATTGGTGAAATTTAAAAGTAGGAAACTAGGGTGCCAAGGATCCACTTGTAGAGATCAGGGAGATTAGAGTCCTATCTTCATCCAATTGAAGGGTGTAACCATGAAAACCGAACTGAACTTCCTTTGATATAATTTCCAAGGGATGAAAGGTATATGAATTAGAATGGATTCCATCACCAAACCATGCCCAGGAGACAAAGTAAACAACAGAATTAAACTAATTAATCACCAATCAGAGAATTATGAAGGTTAGGAAGGGTACCGTCATCCGACCATGCCCAGGAGACAATGGTGAACAATAGGGCTTCCTGACGTCATAAAACATAAAAGGAAAAGGAAATATTCAAAGCCATTGCAGACCCATTGTAATTTCAGTCACAACAGACCATTAAAAACCAAAAAATACTCTCATAATGAATTAAATCAAAACCCATTCAATCTAACAAAAGGCACAAGCGTAAACTCTCCCATCACACTGCAAGCTTCACCTCTTAGCCCTAGCTAAGAGGTTTAGCCCACCATGATTGGGCCAGCATCTCTTAAAAAAAGAAAAACATAAATAAATAAATAAATAAGAAAACTCTCTCTCCTACGTCTCTGCCTACGTCCAACCAAGCTCTTAGCCATCCGTAGCTTCCAAACTCCTTTCCTCTCCTTCTCTTTATAGGCAGCTGTAGAACCAAGCTCTCAGCCCTTCGTTTTGCTGGAGTCGGTGCATCCCGTTTTTTTGGAAACTACCTCCACAGCACTTTACGCAGCAGCAGAACATTTGGAAACTGACTTGCATCAACTCTGAATTGCGGTGGCTGATGGTCCTGTATTTTTGATTTGGCTTCATGAAAGGGGTCAGGACCTCCCTCTGCATCTGATGGACGGATCGGATCGTCAGTTTGGACAATGGATGGGGCCACAACTGTCCGCAAAATGGACACAATCCGTCCGTTACGCAGCCAACAAAACGACAACCGCCGCTGTGACGTTCGGTGGGTCCCACCTTGACATCTATTGAGAAATCCACTCCGTCCATCGCATGCAGATTGAATTTTCAGCTAGAAATGGATAGTTTTGGACGTCTTTTGTGGTGGCCCACCTGATCTATAAAGTCACTGTTCATCTTCTGTTTGGACAATCACAAATCAATATTTAACATCCTTTAAAACTTTTCCACCTAGGCCTTGGTCACGCCTACAATATGGAGTGAATGATCGGTGTGGATCATCTAAATACATGATGATGGCGGCCCACTGCTACATCCCGCAAGCTCTGTTTGAGCTTTCCAGCAGCGAAACGGCAGTTGCCATTTTTGAGTCGGTCGACAGCTGTTGACCGACTTCAATGACTCAGTGCACTTCGTTTGTTGCACCTGTTGTGCACTCACACCATAATTGTGGTGTCCACTGTGATGTTAGTGAGAAATCCACTCCATCCATACGTTTTATCACCTTATTTTAACGGTCGAGACCAATCTTGAAGCATATCCATATATCAGGTGGGCCCCAAATCAACAATTCATGGGTTGATCTGCCGTTGGACCACTTCTGTAACGGTCCAATGGCTGATTTTTGACATGTACGGTTACTTTATAGCCCTCAAGACATATATGAAGTCTTGACCTGAACGGATGGTAGAAACCCTGTGATCTTGCATGTCGGACCCTTTTTAGGCCACTTGAACTTCAGTTTTTGGATTTTCGCGGATCTCTGGCATGTAAACCCATCGATCTTGGTCCCCTGGGGTCTGTCCCTTGCCTTTAGTGTCATTAGAGCGTTAAATTCATGCTTTTAGCACCTTATTTCGATCCATGCTCGTAAATACACCCTGCATCACAAACGCGATTAAAATAGGCTATTAAACAGTATCATATTCATAAATCCAGGCAATAACTGGGGTCTGATATGCAATATTTGACCCTCAACAATGAACGAGGTCTTCCGCCCTTATCTCGATCAGTTTGTTGTAGTCTTCATCGATGACATTCTGATCTATTCGAAGACCCGTGAGGAGCACGAGCAGCATCTGGAAGTTACGTTGCAGACCATCCGCGCACACCAGCTGTATGCGAAGTTAGAGAAGTGCGAGTTCTGATAGGAGGAGGTGAAATTCCTCGGTCACGTGGGGATGAGGGAGGGCGTCGCAATGGACCCCTCGAAGGTTGAGGCAGTGCGCCAGTGGGGCCAGCCCACGACTGCGTCTGAGATCGGCAGTTTTCTTGGTTTGGCGGACTATTACCGGCGTTTCATTGAGGGCTTCTCCCGTATTGCAGCCCCGCTGACTAGGTTGACTCGGAAGGGCACAGAGTTTATTTGGAGCGACGCCTGCTAGTGAGCATTTACGAAGTTGAAGGACCGCCTCACGTCCACTCTTGTCCTCACTCTTCCCTCTTGGAATGATGGATTTATTGTATTCACCGATGCCTCGCATATTGGTTTGGGTGCTGTCCTGATGCAGCACGGGAGACCAGTGGCCTTCGCGTCTCGCCAGCTCAAGATCCATAGCTGAACTACCCCACGCATGATTTGGAGCTGGCTGCAGTTATTTTCGCATTGAAGGTATGGAGGCACTATCTCTATAGGGTTAGGTTCGAGCTCTTCTCCGACTACAAGAGCTTGAAGTACCTCTTCTCGCAGTCTGAGTTGAACATGAGACAGAGGCGCTGGATGGAGCTCCTGAAGGACTATGACTTTGATCTTCAGTACCACCTCAGTAAGGCGAACGTAGTGGCAGATGCCCTCAGCCGTCAGCCACGAGGCCTGGTGGCGCATATGATGATTCATAAGTGGCGGATGCTTGAGGATGTAGCAGAGTATGATTTTGAGTTCGGCCTGCAGTCTTCTATCGTGCAATTATCAAGCTTGTCGATTCAACCCTTTCTTGTCGCAAGGGTGATCGAGGCTCAGCAGGCTGATGAGTCGTTGCAAAGTTATATGGCTGAGGCGACATCTGACAGTCAGGCAGATTGGCAGATTAGTACAGACGGTGGACTTCGCTTTAGAGGCCAATTATGTATCTCGGATATTCCTGAGTTACGCAGAGATCTTATGACCTAGGCGCATCGATCGCGATTTTCTATCCACCCTGGATCGACGAAGATGTACCATGATATGAGGCGACAGTTTCTTTTGACGGGGATGAAGCGTCAAATCGCCAATTTTGTGGCCGAGTGTAACACATGTCAGCGTGTCAAGGCCGATCATCAGATACCCCCTGGTTTATTGCAGCCGTTTAGTATCCCGATGTGGAAGTGGGAGCACGTGTCGACAGATTTTATTATGAGCTTGCTGAGGACTCAGCGCGGTCATGACGCCATCTAGGTTGTTGTGGATCATCTGACGAAGTCAGCGCATTTTCTTGCGATTCATGTGACTTGGCCTTTGGACCGGCTTGCGAGGTTATTCGTCGAGGAGATTGTGAGACTGCATAGCGTTCCACTCTCGATCGTTTCTGACCGAGACCCGAGGTTCACGTCCAGTTTTGGGGGAGTTTCTAGAGAGTTATGGGGACTGATTTGCAACTTAGCATCGCGTACCATCCGTAGACCGATGGCCAGAGAGGGTCAACCAAATCCGAGGTTTTCCCAATGAATGGCACTACCCCACTAACCTCTTCTTTGATCATGAACATAAATGGGTGATGCAGTACATGAAATTCAAATATGATGTGCAAGATTTCAGGCTTAAGATCACGTTAGTTCAGAAACAATTATACAAATTTCATATCCCACATGAAAGTCCAAACATTCAATTAAGGGAAATCTATGAGGGTCCAGGCCTACACATGTTAAGGCTGGATCAATAAAAGTTATGAACCAAACAATACTCAAAGATAAAAAATAATCATCCACACATGCACAGTAATCAATCTCTAATCCAAGGGATTCACTAATTTCAACTCAAGGAACCCTAGGGTGGGAAAAAAAAGAGTAAATAAATTAAGAATAATGCAATCTAGGGTTAGGGTTTATGAAAATAGGTATGAAAAAGGGAAAATAAGAGAAAACCTGAATCGAGAGAATTCCAGCAAGCGGACAGCGGGCCAGGGGCCTACGCACGTGTGCACTAGCTTGACCGCATGTGCGAGCAGGTCCCACACCCGGAAATCGATTCCTTGTCCCTGGTTGGCCAGGGGTGGGCTCCAAACCCCCAAAGTTTCAAGGCGATCCGAGCTTCGGGTTATACGCGGTGCTCCGCCGAAGTTTCAACCCTCCTGCAGGGCCAGATTCTGGAAACTGACTGTAGGGAAAAGAACCGCTGCAAAACTGATGGATTCAAGGCGAGGATGACTGTAGAAGGTGAGATATATGGATGGAAAATGGTAGGGGTGGATGGGGACAGATGTGGTTTCGCACCACGGTAATTAGCCCTTCGAAAACAGAGGTTTTCACACCCGCTTGAATTTTTCAACAATTCAGAAACTCAGATAGTAGAAAAAAAACTTGCAGGAATTTTTATTAAACTTCAATGAATCATAAGAACTACAAGGAGTACCTATTTATAAGGAAAACCCTATACCCCAAAACTCATGCCATGTGCACAACCTATTACTTGGTGATGAAGTAAACCAAAACAAAAACTAACCAAAGAAATTTAAAGCGTTCATGATATTCTAAATAATATAAATAATCAAAACTTAAAGTATGAACTTAATCCGACTAGTGGGACCCGATCATGAGATCCCATGATGGGTTTTACTTGATTATCGGGCCCACTCCAAGGAACTAAAACTCCATCTTCTAGCTATGGGGCCATCCCTGGACGTCATCATTGATCCAGATCGACGGTGGGGCTCTCCTTCATGCGTATGTGCGAAGCAGGGTGGCGTGAGTGTGCATGTGCGCGTGATGTCCCCGTCAATGGGTGGTCTGCTAGAAAATCTATCTGACGTTGATATGAACTGGTTCGACTGTGTATCACACGAGCAGCGGTGGAAGCAGCGGCTTCAGTCCCTTCCTCACTCACTGCAACAAATGACTTGTGGAATATCTCTGAGACAGTTCGTGATAGTCTACCATCTCTGTAAGCCCGCCTTCTTCTAAGGTGAATATAACCCCAATTCCTTCATAATCCCTGAAGCTTCGAACCCAAATGAGATCTTGAATTGCGGGAGCTGAGCCCTGCCGGCTTCAAATTCCCAGAGCTTGATATGATGACCCAAGAAGCTGGAGTCGAAATCAAAATTCTTTATGAGAATTGGCAATCTGTCTCTCGTGTGAAAGGATGAAATACACAGAGAATCGACTACCGGTGTTTCCTTGTTGGTAAGGGAGTTTGAGGACTTTGAATCCATCAAAGCAGCAGAGGAAGTGCTTCTTCTTGCTGCTCCTCATGAAGGCCACTCAGCCGATGCTTACATCGAGGAGGTAGAATGCACTGTCTTGGGTCTTTGATACATAAAATGCCTAACTCCAGGCACCTTTGAAGTAGATTGCATTTGCAAGAACAAGCATGGTAAAGCTATTAAGAGATTGAGATGGAAGAAGCTCTTTGATCAGGCTGTTTGGTGAGCTTTCAATCCACGAATTCACTTTGTGGGCTGCTTCATCAGCCTAGCGATCATGACCATCATCATCAACATCAATGAAAAGAATTGCATTGCTGTTGTAGAGAAGCACCAATGATCTTCCGCAAATTAGGAAGCTTGCATTGATCCTCACCCTCTCCGCTATTACTAGCATAGTGCATGCGCATTCAGAGTGCAGTTGGATCGTTGAAACATAATGCTCAGAGTTCTTCGACGAAGAAGAGAATGAAACGGCTTCAAATTTTGAATCATGATTGAAAAAAATCATTTTTCATATGGAAAACGAGTAAAAAACAATCATTTTTTCGACAGATCTCTTAATCCATTGAAATCCAATACTTAAGCAAGTAATTGATGTCCACAAGATTGGAACAATTACAGCCTTTCCATCTTCAAACATTTTTTTGTAATCCATTTTAAGGGACCGATCTGATTTATTTATTATTTTGGTTGAAAGGTGATGATATTTTATTAGAAAGAAAGCTAAAGAAGGAGATCTATTACAAATTACATCATTGAAACCCAATACAAAGGGGAAGATTACATTACACAAAAGCCTCTAAACATGAGGCCTAACCCATTACATCCAACTGGGACCAATCTGATATTGCAAAACCAGAACTCAAAATTATCTTTCAACTCTTTAAAATTCACAATCCAAATGTAAAAGTGTACCCCAAATGCTCTTGCCTACATTCAACTTTTCTGAACTAGGGCCATGTTTGGCCGTTCTATTGAATTGAATTGAATTGCATTTCCCACAAAATTCGAATCAAATATCGCTTCGATCCAACTTGAATTGCAGTTGGTCTGATCATCATTTGAAATAAATGGCATCGCCCTGCTTTCATTGACTTACAGATCAATGACAAAGTAACAGTTCTTGAGCTTGCTTATAGTGCTCGAATCTATATTTATTCCCAGCAGAACTATACATGGAAATGCTCCTAATGATCGGTTCAGAGATAATCAAGCTATCATCGACGGATTTATCATGTTCCCGCTGAACAATACAGCCCCACTAACCTCTTCTCTGATCATGAACATGAATGGGTGATCCGCTACAAAGTCGATGGGCGTCATAGCCATACGCCACTCCATCCGGGCTGCTGTCACTGCAGCAGCTTCAGTCCCTTCCTCACTAACCTCCACGCAAGCCTTGTGGAAGATCTCGGAGACTCTGATCACACCATGATTCTGCACGTATTCTACCATCTCATCAAGCTCAGCTTGATCTGAGAAGGGTAAAACCAGTCCCATTTCCTTCATGATCTCCGACGCTTCGAACCCAAATGAGATCTTGAACCTCGGCACTCTAAACTCGCCGACTTTGACTTCATAGAGCTTTGTATATTGATCCAAGAACTTGGGGTCCAAACTCAAATTTTGTACTAGATCTTGCAGCCCGTCTCTCTCATCGGGGAGGAAGAAATACATTGCGAACTGCCTCTTGTCTTGGCCTCTCTGGTAAGGGAGTTTAAGGACTTTGAATCCGTCAAACGAGCGTACGAATTGCTTCATCTTGCTGGTCATGAAGGCTACTTGGACGCTATTTCCGTCGAGCAGGTAGAATTCCCTTTGAATGGTTTCTGATGCGTTGAACTTCTCGTTCCAAGCTCCCTTGAAGTAGAGTGCATTTGCAAGAACAAGTACGGTGGATTCATAAGTAGGCCCTGAAGGAAGAATCTCTGTGATAAGCCCATGAGTCGCGTTTTCGGCCCATGTGTTCACTTCCTTTATCGCTTCATCACCCTTCATCAACATTATAAAACTTATTCATTATCATCATCACAGATGGCACCAATTTTCGCACACTAGCAAACCACCTTGGTTTTCTCAGTGTGTGAAAATTCTCTGTTACAACCACAGTTCTAAAACTCAGTGACTTGAGTTGAACTCAACCGAGTCAACTCGACTAGAAATTTAGCCTAGTCACTATGAAACTTGCTGAGTCTGACTCGGTCTACTTGACTCATCGAGTCGGCTTGCCTAGTTGGTTGACTTGAGTCGAGACACGTTTTTTTGAAGTGCTGATGATTGATTCGAACTCATGACCTCAACAAGCTGGCTGGATATCAAGTTGAATTGGATTTTCACGTTTTTAAACTACAGCACTGACCGTTGGTGTAAAATTCAGAAAACAGAAGATGGAAGATGAAAGCTGTTCATTCGTCATGGATGGTGATCATGGATTGAACCAGTTGGGCATAATGAAGAAGCATGGCATATACCGAATGGTATTTTGGACCGCATACAATGCACCGATTGATATGCTGCCATCAAAGATACCTCATGGGTAGGATGCATGTCATGGGGTCCACCATGGTCACAATTCACAAGTTTCTAACACCAGATTGTTCATCTACATTGCAAAAATGATCCAGTATGTGTATCCAATCAGAGTAGATCAAAGATCAATCAGCCATTGGAAGTAGGTCTCACTTAATCCTTTCTACTTCTTAGAATTTAAGAAAGTGAAACTCACTTGCTCAACTGTTTGATTGTTAAAGCATAACAGACTAAGTTTTACTTGTTTATTTCATTGAGAATAATAGAAATATAGAAAAGATGAAATAGATCTTAACAGATACACGTCTTTAACAAATAAGGAAATATTAGAATGTAATACGATTACCTGATCGACTCTAACATTGATTGTACTCAGATATTTTGAAATTCTAGTAGAGTATTTGGCACTGCATCATCTTTGAGAAGCAGGATTCACAAGAGCAGTTAATAATGTGAAATGGAAAAGCAGTAAAACAGAAGTGAAAATTATGCACCTTCGTTTGAAAATCGACCGCCCTTGCTTCCGCTTTGTGAATGGAATTTACAATATCTCTGAAGGCGGGTTTCAAAGAAAATGATTGCTTGACCCATACGCTATTAGCAAAGGATAGACGGGGTCCACCGATGCCAGCTCCTTCGGCGGATATGAGATGAACAAGTCGAGAAGAGAGCGAGTTGAGTTCCTCAATGCTTTCAGATTTCAGGAACTGAAGCATCTGTTCTAATGTATGTCCTTTCGATCCAGCGGCGATCATGCTCAAGACGACATGGACAGATAGCGGAGAGAACACGAAATTCAACCCTTTTTCAATCTCCTTGAGTCCGACACATTTCGCTATTTGCAGACAGAAATCAGCGTTGAGAATGCTGGCTGGCTGAGGAGAAGCCATTAGAGAAGTTTGAGCTATGAACAGAGGGTGAGGAGAAGCCATTGGAGAAGTTTGAGCTCTGTCCAGAGGCATATTTTGGTAGAGAGAAGAAATTTTCAGAAGCTGAATTGCCAGCTAATAAGACAGAAGTTGGCCGGCTTACAGTGCCTAATGAATAGAGGAAGCCTTACAAACTGCCCTTGGTTTTGCCTGAAACTATCGTAGCAGTTCTCTTATTGATCGGCCTAGATGGGTGGGCCCACAGGATTTGATGGTATCCGCATGATCTTGGGACCTTCGCACAAAGCTGAAGATGGACGGTCAATGTCCAACGGTCCGCCTAACCACTAAGTGAGCAGGGAGGATTTGATCACTAGTCTGATTATATGGTTAAGATGGCCCACAGACTACAATTAATGGTTTAGATCATCTAAAGGCTGGCCTTATTAGCAATAGGTATTTTTCCTTCTTATTCTTTTTGGATATTCTCTCCATTTAGATTAAGTTATAAGGAATACGTCTCCTATTTTATAAAGGGAGGAATCAAGAGGACATGAGAGGAAAGAGAGGTTACTAAGGGAAAAAAAATAAATCAAATGGGACCCACCCAGTAGTGGTTGCTCACAAGTGGGCCCCATGGGTCCATATCCAACACCTATCAGCACTGACCGAACGACCCCAACAATCCGAAAAATGCCTTGGAAATGATTGGATGGTTAGGATCATCTGAACAGCATAATCGTCAGGCAGTGATTTATCCAAGGTGGAGCCTACAGGATGGACGGTGGGATTACATTCTGTAATTTATGTCACCAACGACCAGTATGAAATTCAGGTGATGTGATCGAAGTTTTAAGAGTGTTTGATACCCATTTTAGGATGTGGATGTATTGTAATTCAAGCCAAATTTTAATTAACAATATCAGCATTGTTTCTATCTACGGCTTCAAAACCAAATAAAAAAGAATTTAAAATGCAAGCTGAGCAAAGGTTTGGTTTGCTGGTTCAGACCATTGATATGATGGGCCCCACCATAGATTGGCTTCCTTGGATACTTCCCCAGATTGAAGGATCCTACTCTTTGATCAATGGCCTGCAAATGTGGGGTCGGGATTTCCTTGGATACTTCCCCAGATTGAAGTATCCTACTCTTTGATCAATGGCCTGCAAATGTGGGGTCGGGATTTCCTTGGATACTTCCCCGGATTGAAGGATCATACTCTTTGATCAATGGCCTGCAAATGTGGGGTCGGGATTGTTGGACATAGGCCCACTTATGGGCAATCATTAGTGGGTGGGTCCCACAATGTTTAGATGAGGAGATAAGGATAAGATGGGATCATCTCTGGTCTCATCCAAACTCCCAATTGAGAGAATAATATTGTCTATCTAGCTTGTCCCTTAAACAATCTAAGCCGTAGATTATAATTTGAGGCCATTTATACTGTAGAATTAGAAGGGTGATTAGACCCATCTATTCTAGTAGTAGTTACGTGGACTGCTAGACCTGGACCATTCATCCTTGGCTTTGTGGAGGTCCCATATCGTGTAGACCGTCGGATCCTAAGGGCCCACTCTTCCGCATAGACTTTCAGTGCCATTAGGATATTCAAGGATTGCATTCAAGAGAGAGAAAGCCAAAGATGAAAGATCCAACAGTTCGAATCTCCTTCCGGTCTAGGAGATCCTGTCTAGATAACCTAAAAAAGGGACTACCTCGAACTAGTGTCCATGCCAATCTATCCGAACTATCCAATTGGATGGACTCGAATTGCATGGTATAGCACACAACACTGGCGTCGGTAATGTGTGCTGCTGGAAAAGCTCTATAGGCCCCACCATGACGTGTTTTGTTTACACCGTTCATCCATTTTACCTACTCCTAGGGCATGAACTCAAAAATGAGGCAGATCCAAATCTAAGGTGGACCGCACCATAGGTATTTGGCTAAAATTTGGTCATTCATGTGATGTGTACGTGCTGGGCATGCCAAAGCCAAATGCAGCTTGAATTGAACTGAGCGTCTTGGAGCATGCCACTACCACCTAACCATTCAATCGCACCCACTCTCTCAGGTCATCATTACGTAAACTACGGCCTTTTGCATTAGCCATCGGATCTGATGATGTCAGGTCAGGTGTAAACAGCATGAAATAGTGGTGAGTGAATGCACATCATTAAAAACTTCCTACGGTCCACTGTGATGTTTATTTGCCATCCAACCTATTAATTAGGTCACACAGACCTAGATGAAGGAAAAACACAAACATCAACTTGATCCAAAACATTACATTGGGTTCTAGGAATAGTTTTTACTAGTGGGTATTCAATCACCACTGTTTCCTGTGGTGTGGCCCACCTGAGATTTCGATCTGCCTCATTTTTTAGCTCATGCCCTAAATTGAGCTGGCAAAATGGACAGCGTGGATAAAAGACATACATCATGGTGGGTTCAATAAAGCTTTTCCAACAGCACACAGTAATGACCTTGGTGCTATGTGCTACACTGCAATTCAAGTCCATCGAATTGTGCCTTCCCTCATGGACTGTCCTTCCTGTCTGGTTAATGAGCTGTTATTGGACAGTAAGGAGAGTTTATGAGTTTATGGTAGAAGGTCCACTGATCAAATGGCTAGGATCATTCAGTCAATGTGACTTTGGTTTGTGGCCCATCAATAGGATGGTCAGGAGCTACAGACATGTGCACCAATTGAACAGTTTTCACTGGTTCATATCACACCATTAGATAACTAATTCTTATGAATGTAGGTCCTATCATTCAAGCTCTATGTGGGGCACTTCCCTCATGAAGTAGACTTGGTTACTAGAATCAACTAGAATTATTTCTACATATCTGATAATGGCAACTTGCTAACCATCCCCAGCTCAGATACTGAAACTTCTAAGCTGGGAAAAACCTTCCCATCAAAGACCCAACTCATAAGAAATACTTCGAATGTTAGTTGATTACTTGTGTTTCCTTCTACTCGCACCATCTATAGCTCAAATGAACTTCGTATCCAGTTCGGTTAGTTTGATTTAAGGACTTGATTGAATCTTTGATTTACTGGAATCTCTCAACACATCTATTGAATTGATTTATCTAGCTTTAGTCAATACCATCAGGTAACCAACTTGATGAGTCTTGTCGAGATTCAAAGTGTGAATTTGTAATTGACTTGACTCAGAATCACTGAGTTGAGTTGAGACAGCTGAGTTTCAAGCCAGGTAAAACTATTGATTTCTTTGTAGAGGGATTCAATTCTCTACCAATACCATCTTTAAGTTAGTTATCAAACATTCATGACTTGGTATGTATCTATGAGATCTTAAACTTTCACCTATTGGGCCCTGAAATGGATGGAGCTTTCCCCAAAAATCACACCGGTCAGGTGATCCTGGCTACTGATTGGACTAATCTTGAGGATTACAAATGGATGGATGGAAGAAAAACAACCTAAATAGGGTCAAAGTTCAATGCACAGATCCTCCCATTGATTTCTAGATTATCCATGTAGGGGACAATAGATGGACAGTTCAGATCTCATACATGTAATTGTATACGCCTCATGTATGGACATTGTGTGCTTGATTGCTTCGCATAATACTGCCTGGCTGGATCCTCTACAACATTGTAGAATAAGCTTATTCTACAACTCTATTTTGTGGGGGCCACAGATTGTTGTATGGAATCCAACTCATCTAGAAGGGTCACCCCACCAAGAAAGTGGAATGACCCAACCCTCATGTGGGTTGTCTGCTATGGCGCGACCCACCTAATGATTGTATAGATGTGATTTTTTAGGGATATCATTATCATGGTGGGACCCACTTGATGTCCAGGTTGGATGGCATACATACATGGACCCACACAAACAGTTGAATGGCATTTACTTGTAGGTGAATAAGTTTAGGGCATGCAGATGGTGGATTTTTATTTTTATTTTTATTTTTCTCAACCAGAAATGCTACCAGAGGGACCAACCTTCCTGTAACCTAAGCCTCTGATCTGGTGGACCGCATCTTAGGATGGAAATGCCCCAATAGCTTTCCCATCTGATGCTCCCAGCCATCCAATGGAAATGGACAACTAGAAGCAATCATCCACATGTATCAGGAGGCAAAATCAGACAGGGTAATGCTTTGATTTGATCAATACTGCTTGAATGGTTCAACAGTCCTTTTAAAGGTTGGATTGGCACTATCTTGACCCTTGTTCTCTTTGGGATTCTTTGGGGGATTTGGAAGAGGAACAACAGGATCTATGATTGAGTTGTGTTGCTTTGAGGAGGAAAATAATGTCTAAGATTGTTTGTAGGGTGCTAGTAAGACCAGAATTCAGTGGCTTCCTGTTGAAAATATTTCAAATAAAATAAAGAAAATTTTGAAAAAAAAAAAAAAGAGGAGAAAAGAATCTGTGGTTTTAGTCTTTTGTGTAGTGATTGTTGTTTCTTTGTGAAAAAAGTAAGTCCCACATTGGATGGGAATGGAGAAAAGAATGTGTATGTATAAGAATCCACTCATATATCCTTCATGAATGTGCTAAGCTATATCCAAGTTCATATGTGTGCGCAAGCCCGACCAGATATCTACTAATGGCCAGCAGCCCGTCATTGCCAGACTAGAAACGATCAGACGTTGTTCATGTGTGCGCAAGCCCGACCAGATTCAAAATCTTCTTCCTTCTGCAGATGCACTGATCATGTGTGAGGTTCCAGTTTTCTTTTATTTTCCATTCGAGGTTATTTCCCATACAATTTTTCAACACCTCTTACTTTACGGCTTCTTTTTTGTTTTTTGTTTTTTTGAATAAAATGGATAACTTCAGAAAGTTTTCATTTCATCATGTAAAAGATGCATCAAAAAATCAAGAACTTATAGAGGGGTTGATCACATTCCCAATGAATAACACAACCCCACTAACCTCTTCTTTGATCATGAACATGAACGGGTGATCGGCTACAAAGTCCATGTGGTGTAGACGTGAACTGCTACAATTGTATGCCACAAGAGCGGCGGTGGCAGCAGCAGCTTCAGTCCCTTCCTCATTAACTCCAACAAATGACTTGTGGAATATCTTTGAGACGAAGAGTTCTTGATAGTCTACCATCTCTGTAAACCCGCCTTGTTTTGAGAAAGGTGAATACAATCCCAATTCCTTTATAATCCCTGAAGCTTCCAACCCAAATGAGATCTTGAACCGTGGGAGCTGAACCCGGCCAGCTTCAACTTCCCAGAACTTAAGATGATGACCCAAGAAGCCGTTGAGATCAAAATTCTTTATGAGGTTTGGCAATCCGTCTCTCTTGTGTGGGAGGATGAAATACATGGAGAATCGTCTGTTAGTGTTTCCATGTTGGTAAGGGAGTTTGAGGACTTTGAATCCGTCAAAAGAGTGGAGGAAGTGCTTCTTGTTGCTTGCCATGAAGGCCGCTCGGCTGATGCTTCCATCGAGGAGGTACAAATCTCTGTCTTGGGTCTTTGACCCATCAAACATCGTACTCTAGGCACCTTTGAAGTAGATTGCATTTGCAAGAACAAGCATGGTAAACCTATTAAGAGATCCAGATGGAAGAAGCTCTTTGATTAGGCCGTTTGTTGAGCTTTCGATCCATGAATTGACTTGGCGAGCCACTTTATCAGCCTAATAATCACAACCATCAACCTCAACATCAATGAAAAGAACTGCATTACTGTTGTAGAGAAGCATGAATGATCTTCTGCAGGTTAGGAAATTTGCCTTGATTATCCATGTTTGGGATGTGAACATGGTCTGGACCAACTGTCAGGTGGGCCCTTTTAGGGATGTGGCATCACCAAAAGTTTCTAATCCTAAGAAGGTTTTAACATCTGATCACTGATCGCCTAATGGATGACTGAAAATGGTCGGCGATGGTCCACATTGGAGTCTGTGATTTTTAGGCTATGACATGTCCATAGTGGGATCCAATGGATGAAAGGTCCTTATTCTTCTGAGTGGGTGAGATCTGAGATGTTTAGAAAATTGTCTTCTTGAATTATGTTATATGATTAGTGTAGTATACAAATCATGTAGCAGTGTTTTAAGGGTCAGTGTACATTGTAATTTATGTTGTCGCCATGATCACATTGCGATGGGCCACACCTTGATCATCACCATCTCCACCATTACTAGTATAGAGCATGTGCATTCGGAGAGCAGTTGGATCATTGAAATATGATAGTATGAGTTCTTCGGAGAAGATGAGAATAAAACACCTTCAAAAATTGAAACAGGGTTGAAAAAATCATTTTTCATATGAAAGGCAAGTTTAAAACAATCATTTTTTTGACAATTCTCTTAATCCACTGAAATCCAATTCTTCGAGTAAGTAATTGATATCCACAAGTTTGGAACAATCACAGCCTCTCCATCTTCGAACATTTTTTAATGCATTTTAAGGGAACAATCTGAATTTCTTTGTTTGTTTGTTTGTTTGTTTTTTATAAAGGTATTGATATTTTATTCGAATTTTTTATTTTAAAAAAAAAAAAAAAAAGGCAAAGTAGGAGATCTATGGTGAATTACAACATTGAAACCCAAGACAAAGGAGAAAGATTTCATTAACAAAAAAAAAAAAAAGCCTCTAAACATGAGGCCCACCCCATTACATCCAATCCAATTGCAAAACCAGAACTCAAAGTTATCTTTTAACTCTTTAAAATCCTCAATCCAAATGAAAATGTGTACCTTAAATGCTCTTGCCTACATTCAACTTTTCTGAGCTAAGGCCATGTTTGGGCATTCAGTTGAATTGAATTCCATTTGCCCACGAAATTCAAATCAAATATCGCTTCGATCCAGCTTGAATTGCATGGAATTGCGGTTGGTCTAATCATCATTAGAAACACTTTGATTGACTTACAGATCAATGACAAAATCACAGTTCTTGAGATTGCGTATAGTGCTCGAATCTTTATTTATTTCCAGCCTCCTGATATATAGAAATGTTCCTAATGATCGGTTAGGACGCAACCAATGACGGATTTATCACGTTCCCGATGAACAATATGGCCCCACTAACCTCTTCTCTGATCATGAACATGAACGGGTGATCCGCTACAAAGTCGATGGGCTTCAAATCTATAGACAAACACGACTTCCTTATCTGGCCTGCTGTCGCCGCAGTGGCTTCGGTCCCTTCCTCAGTAACCTCGATGCAAGCCTTGTGGAAGACATCGGAGACGCAGATCACTTCATAATTCTGCACGTATTCTACCATCTCATCAAGCTCCCCTCGATCCGAGAAGGGTAAAACCAGTCCCATTTCCTTCATGATCTCCGATGCTTCAAACCCAAATGAGATCTTGAACCTCGGGACTCTAAACTCACTGACTTTGACTTCCCTGAGCCTTGTATACAGATCCAAGAACTTGGGGTCCAAGCTCAAATTTTGTACTAGATCTTTCAGCCCGTCCCTCTCATCGGGGAGGAAGAAATACATTGCGAACTGCCTCTCGTCTTGGCCTCTCTGGTAAGGGAGTTTAAGGACTTTGAATCCGTCAAACAAGCATACAAATTGCTTCATCTTGCTGGTCATGAAGGCTACTTGGACACTATTTCCGTCAAGGAGGTAGAATTCCCTTTGAATGGTTTTCGATGCTTTGAACTCCTTGTTCCAAGCTCCCTTGAAGTAGAGTGCATTTGCAAGAACAAGTATGGTGGAATCATCAATAGACCCAGATGGAAGAAGCTCTGCGATAAGCCCACGGGTCGCCTCTTCAGCCCATGCGTTCACTTCCTTTCTCACTTCATCACCCTTCATCAACATCATAATACTCATTCATCATCAGTATCATCATGGATGGCACTGATTTTCGCACACTCTGTTTTCTCAGTGTGCGAAAATTCTTTGTTCTAACCATAGTTCTAAAACTTGGTGACTTGAGTTGAACTCAACTGAGCCAACTCAACTCAACTCAATTGGAATCGAGCCAAGTCACTATGAAACTTGCTGAGGAGTTTGACTTGATCTGCTTAACTCGTTGAGTCAGCTGCCTACTCGGTTGACTCAACACGACCTGCCATGACTTGAACCGAGTCACTCGAATCAAGATTCAAATTTAAAAAAAGTGTTGATGGTGTGATTCGAACTCATGGCCTCAACCAAGCTAGCTGGATATCGAGTCGGATTTTCAAGTTTTTCTAGTATGGTACTGACTGGTAGTGTAAAATTCAGAAAACAGAAGATGGAAGGTGAATAGCTGTTCATTCGACATGGATGGTGATCATGGTCGAATTTTATTTTCGACCACATATCATGCACCAATTGATATTGTGCCATCAGGGATGCCTCATGGGTAGGATGCATGTCATGGGGTCCACCATGGTCACAAGTTTCTAATACCAGATTGTTCACCTACATTGCAAGAAATGACCCAGAATGAGAATTCTATCAGAATAAATCGAAGATCGATCGGCCATCAGAAGTGGGTCCCACTTAATCCTTTCACCTTCTTAGAATTCAAGGAAATGGGCCCCCTTTTCCCAGCTGTTTGATCATTAAATCATAAGAGACTACATTGTGGAAACTGTAACTTATTTATTTCACTGAGGTTAAAAAAGATGGGAGATCTGTTAAGATCTCATATACGCATCTTTAACAAGTAAGGAAATATCTTAATCTATTCTAACATTGATTGTACTAAGATATTTTGAAATTCTAGTGGGGCATCTAGCACTACAGCATCATTGAGAAACATGATTCAAAAAGCAGTTGATCATGTGAAATGGAAAAGCAGTAAAACAGAAGTGAAAATTAAGCACCTTCGTTTGAAAATCAACCGCCCTTGCTTCTGCTTTGTGAATGGAATTAACAATATCTCTGAAGGCGGGTTTCAAAGAAAATGATTGCTCGACCCATACGCTATTAGCAAAGGATAGACGGGGTCCACCGATGCCAGCTCCTTCGGCGGATATGAGATGAACTAGTCGAGAAGAGAGCGAGTTGAGTTCCTCAATGCTTTCAGATTTCAGGAACTGAAGCATCTGTTCCAATGTATGTCCTTTCGAGCCAGCGGCGATCATGCTCAAGACGACATGGACAGATAGCGGAGAGAACACGTAATTCAACCCTTTTTCAATCTCCTCGAGTCCGACACGTTTTGCTATTTGCAGACAGAAATCAGTGTTGAGATTGCTGGCTGGCTGAGGAGAAGCCATTAGAGAAGTTTGAGCTATGAACAGAGGCTGAGGAGAAGCCATTGGAGAAGTTTGAGCTCTGTCCAGAGGCTTATTTTGGTAGAGAGATGAAATTTTCAGAAGCTGAATTACCAGCTAATAAGACAGTTGGGAGTTGGCCGGCTTACAGTTCCTAATGAATAGAGGAAGCCTTACAAACTGCCCTTGGTTTTGCCTGAAATTATCATAGCAGTTCTCTTATTGATCGGCGTAGATGGTTGGGCCCGCAGGATTTGATGGTATCTACATGATCTTGGGACCTTCGCACAAAGCTGAAGATGGGCGGTCAACGTCCAATGGTCCGCCTAACCACTAAGGGAGTGGGGAGGATTTGATCAACAGTCTGATTATATGGTTAAGATGGCCCACGGACTACAATCAATGATTTTGATCATCTAAAGGCTGGCCTAATTAGAAATACGTATTTTTCCTTCTTATTCTTTTTGGATATTCTCTCCATTTAGATTAAGTTAGGAGGAATGTCTCCTGTTTTATAATGGTAGGAATCAAGAGGATATGGGAGGAAAGAGAGATTACTTTAAGGAAAAAATCATATGGGACCCACACAATAGTGGTTGCTCACGAGTGGACCCGACGGGTCCATATCCATTACCTGTCAGCACTGACTGGACGACCCCAATAATCTGATAAACACCTTGTAAATGATTGGATGGTTAGGATCATCTGAACAGCATGATCGTCGGGCAGTGGTTCATCCAAGGTGGGGCCTGCAGGATGAACGGTGGGATTACATTCTGTAATTTATGTCACCAATGACCGGTATGAAATTCAGGTGATGTGATCGAAGTTTTAAGAGTGTTTGATACCCATTTTAGGATGTGGATGTATTGTAATTCACGCCAAATGTTAATTAACAATATCAGCATTGTTTCTATCTACGGCTTCAAAGCCAAATAAAAAGAATTTAAAATGCAAGCTGAGCAAATGTTTGGTTTGCTGGTTCAGACCATTGATATGATGGGCCCACCATAGATTGGCTTCCCTGGATACTTCCCTAGATTGAAGGATCCTACCCTTTGATCAATGGCATGCAAATGTGGGGTCGGGATTGTTGGACATAGGCCTGTGGGGCCCACTTGTGGGCAATTATTAGTGGGTGGGTTCCACAAGGTTTAGATGAGGAGATAAGGATAAGACGAGATAATCTTTGGTTTCATCCAAACTCCCAATTGATATACAAATATTGTCCATCTAGCTTGTCTCTTAAACAATCTAAGCCGTATATCATAATTCGCGGCCATTTATACTGTAGAATTAGAGGGTGATTAGACCCATCTATTCTAGTAGTGGTTATGTGGACTACTATACCTGGACCGTTCATCCTTGGCTTTGTGGAGGTCCCATATCGTGTAGACCATCAGATCCTAAGGGCCCACTCTTCCGCATAGACTTTCAGTGCCATTTGGATATTCAAGGATTGCATTCAAAAGAGAAAGCCAAAGATGAAAGATCCAACCGTTCGAATCTCCCTCCGGTCTACGAGATCCTGTCTAGATAACGTAAAAAAAGGACTGCCTCCAACTAGTGTCCATGCCAATCTGTAACGTCTCGAAAAAATCCGTACAAAGACCCGAGTACCACCTCAGGCATGAATCACTAAGAACCAAATCCTTTAAAAATTAGACGAAAGTTAATTAAGTATTAAACTGAATTAAACGCTAGATTAGCTTGAATAGCTTTCTATACGATCCGTAAGATCCAAAACTAGTAGAATCGCTAACGCTACATTACCTAAAAACCTAGGATCAATTTCTAAACTCAGTTGCTTTCGGGAGCAGCTTGGAACTCCGTACCGGACCTGGACCGCACGTCGAAGGTCCGATAACCACGAAACTATACGATTATGACCGCCTTACTGGACTTAATAACCTTCTCGTAAATCAAGTCCAGATAGTATCCAGAAACGCACGACTTGAGCCCGGAGTGAAGTGTGTGAGAAATGCGAATACCTTTAGAAAATGAACTCAGATTTAAGTGATTTGGGTCATTCACTTGCGGGCCAAGTTTAAGGATTCAGACCGTTAAAATCTGACCCAAATACACCCTCGGATCAGGAAAATTTTTCTACACAGGTCAGTGTACTCGTGGCCCTGATCGAGTGAAGATGACCGTTGAATTGAAACTGATCCGCCACGGTCGATCCATTAATCCGATCAGACTGAAAACTTAACCTGACCTACATCCAATGTCAGGGAACTTTCCCTGTACCGTATGCAGCAAAAGGGCCTCCAGATGTGATCCGTTGGCCTGAATCAGCCAACTTTTGGCTATAACCTAAGTATACCATGGCCCTGGGGCCATTAAGGTCAGTTCTGGGCCTATATAAAAACCTAAACTCACCCCTCTCTCATTCCATACGAATTTGTAAACCCTAGGAGAGAGAAGAGAGCAAAGAGAGAAGGAAAGAAAGAGAAAGTGGGAGAGAGTTCCTGGTATTCGACCCCGCCGCTCTACGTACTGAATCGGCCTGTCTGTATCGCTCTTCCAGCGATTCCGACTCCGTTCTTGGATAAGATATCCTAACCCTAATCTGTTCTAGGGATTGAAATAGGGTAGATGATGAAATAACTAACTTATTTTATGTTATAGGTTGTCATTGTACCGTAGACAAAGACATAGAGTTCAAACTGAGCTCGTTACGTGTTTACCGACGAAAGGTGCGGACTATAAATGTTTAGGTTATGGTTTTCAAGGCTTTCAATGTCAGCAATGATTTATATCTGACTTGATTGCTATCACAGATGCTTAGATACGATGTTTCCCGCATATTACATATATATATGAACTATGTTGAAATAGATGCATCCCATGTGTTTGTTGAAATGTTTGTATAAGTATGGAATTATAACTTGTGCTTGACATGATTTATATTTTACGATGCATGATTGTTGTATGTACGGCAACATCCTTGTGAAAGGATTTGTTATAATACCTGTTATAACTACTATATTACATGTATGTTGATATGTGTAGTCTAAGTATTTGATAAAATGTCTGGATGAGTAAATGCTTGTTGAAATGTGTTTACTAAGGGCGTTGAGGGGTGACTCTCAATTCCCTTACCTATAGTTACAATTTCCTTCCTGTAACCTAACTTACTACTATGTACTTTATGTATGAAATGCCTATGCATGACAACATGTGTACTAAGTGTTTGTTGAGATGCTCAAATGAGATTGTATTAAGATTGGTTGTCACCTACTGTCTTTGACTATTACATGTGAATGCTATCGTTGGAGTGTGATTGGGGCTACGATGTAGTACAGGCAATCGGGAATGATTATCGAGTTAGTGGCTGAAGTCGTTTCGCCACATAAGACTTGTTTGAGGAATCTGAGTCAAACGCTGATTGTCGACAGTGGTTAGGCCATGCAGAGTGCTTACGCGCTTCATGTCGATTAACTCAACGTACGCTCGTACTAGTCAAGCTTGTCAAGTAACCCGATTGGCCCAATGTATGTTCACCATGTATGGACGCTATTGATTGAATCTAAGGTACCAATTTACCAGAGAAAAACTCGTTTAACCTTGGTACCACGATCTATTAAGACTCATAAGCCGAGCATGGTGGTATGGGACACCGTGGTCGAGCTGTCGGCCTACGCTGGGGTGACGAGCCTCCCCATAGTGTCTAGTGAGCAAACCAAACTCGTAAGCTGAATACAGTGGTATGAGACACTGTATTCGAGCTATCGGCCTACGCTAAGGTGACGAGCCTTTCCCATAGTGACCTCGAGTATAAACTAAGGCCTATGAGGACAGTGACAAGCCTCTTCATAGTGACCTGAACTTGCTTGTCCACTGCTTTATATTTAGGGGTGACGTTGCCCTATAACTTGCCTATCGTATGTGATAAACTAGGATTGACGACCCTAGATGGATCATCATTGGGTAAATGATATAAAGGGAGGTACCTTAGCTTTCCGAATCTGCTGTATGAATATGTCTAATTAAGAACTTGGTTAATCACGTACATGCACCGCATTTACATGCCTTTGGCGTTGGAGTTGAGCACAGAGGAACGGGTGCATACAGCGATCGTGAGATGATGTCGTGGAGGGAGTGTAGGTGAGGGCATGCATCATTAACTCATATCATCCTTGCATTAACCAGAGTACCTAGGAATGTTTGTTGTATTGCTTTATCATTACTGCTTGACTGAATTGATAACATGTTAACATTTGCCTTATAGCTCCACTAAGTTGATCACTCACTCCCACTCTGGGATGGAGTTTTAAAACACCAACCAAACTCTGTTGTAGTTACAGATGATGCTGCGGCTTACAATTTGGAGCCGGACTTCTACGATGATGAGGAGGAGTTCTCCTACATGCAGTTATCAGGCGGGTTTATGTAGACCATGTACTGATCGACGGGGATTACTGGGATGCTGACTAGATGTCATTACACCTGTCATTTTGTATTTTAGAACACACATGTATATTCATTTTGTCCATTTTGGAATTATACATGCAACTATTCAACCTGGTGACATGTTCATACTCCGGGGACATACAACCATTTATATGTCTTATATATATATATATATATATATATATATATATATATATATATATATATATATATATATATATATATATATATATATATATATATATATATCACAGTCTTCCGCTTGCGTAAATTAACTATCTCTGGAGTATGATATGTTGATTTAGTATAATCTCATTCATGTTTAATGCACTAATATGGACAACATTTAATCATCATTATCTATGTTGCATAAGTGATGCGTTGGAACTCGGGAGTTGGGCGCCTGCTCGACCCCTGATTTTCAGGGCGTTACACAATCTATCCGGACTATCCAACTAGATGAACTCAGATGGCATGGTGTAGCACATAGCACTGGCGTCGGTAATGTGTGCTGCTAGAAAAGCTCTGTAGGCCCCCCGTGACGTGTTTTGTTCACACCGTTCATCCATTTTACCTACTCCTTCTAGGGCATGAACTTAAAAATGAGGCAGATCCAAATCTAAGGTGGACCATACCATAGGTGTTTGGCTCAAATTCGGTCATTCATGTGATGTGTACATGCCGGGCATGCCAAAGCCAAATGCAGCTTGAATTGAACTGAACGTCTTGGAGCATGCCACTACCACCTAACCATTCAATCGCATGCACTCTCTCAAGTCATTACGTAAACTATGGCCTTTTGCATTAGCCATCGGATTTGACGATGTTAGGTCAGGAGTAAACAACATGAAATAGTGGTGAGTGAATGCCCATCATTAAAATTTTCCTACGGTCCACTGTGATGTTTATTTGCCATCCAACCTATTAATTAGGTCACATAGACCTAGATGAAGGAAAAACACAAGCATCAACTTGATCCAAAACATTACCATGGGTTCTAGGAATAGTTTTTACCAGTGGGCATTCAATCACCATTGTTTCCTGTGGTGTGGTCCACCAGAGATTTCGATCTGCTTCATTTTTTAGCTCATGCCCTAAAATGAGCTAGCAAAATGGACAGCGTGGATAAAAGACATACATGATGGTGGATTCAATAGAGCATTTCCAACAGCACACAGTAATGACCTTGGTGCTATGTGCTACGCTATGCAATTCAAGTCCATCCAATTGTGCCTTCCCTCCTGGACTGTCCTTCCTGTCTGGTTAATGGCCTGGTTTTGGACAGTAAGAAGAGTTTATGAGTTCATGGTAGAAGGTCCACTGATCAAATGGCTAGGATCATTCAGTCAATGTGACTTTGGTTAGTGGCCCATCAATTGGATGGTCAGGAGCTACGGGCATGTGCGCCAATTGAATAGTTTCCACTGGTTCATATCACATCATTAGATAACTAATTCTTATGAATCTAGGTCCTATCATTCAAGCTCAATGTGAGGCACTTCCTTCATCTAGCAAATTTGGTTATTAGGATCAACTACAATTATTTCTACATGTCTGATAATGGCAACTTGCTAACCATCCTGAGCTCAGATACTGCAACTTCTAAGCTGGGAAAAACCTTCCTATCAAAGACCCAACTCATAAGAATTGCTTCGAATGTTAGTTGATTACTTGTGTTTCCTTCTACTCGCATAGCTCAAATGAACTTTGTGTCCAGTTGGGTTAGTTCGATGTAAGAACTTGATTGAATCTTTGATTTACTGGAATCTCTCAACACATCCATTGAATTGATTTATCTGATTTTAGTCGATCCCATCAGCTAACCGACTCGATGGGTCTCGTCGAGTTTGAAAGTGTGAATTTGTAATTGACTTGATTCAGAATCTCACTGAGTTGAGTTGAGACAGCTAAGTTTCAAGCCAGGTAAAACTATTGATTTCTTTGTAGAGGGATTCAATTCTCTACCAATACCATCTTTAAGTTAGTTATCAAACATTCATGACTTGGTATGTATCTATGAGATCTTAACCTTTCACCTATTGGACCCTGAAATGGATGGAGCTTTCCCCAAAAATTACACCAGTCGGGTGATCCTGGCTACTAATCAGACTAATCTTGATGATTACAAATGGGTGGATGGAAGAAAAATAGCCTAAATAGGGTCAAAGTTCAATGCACAGATCCTCTAACAATTCGAGCTTTTAGAGCAAGTGGTTAATTGTCCTGCATCAAATTGGTATCGGAGCGGGAGGTCACGTGTTCGAGACTCCTCACTCATCTGATGCTCATCCAGTGGAAATGGACAACTAGAAGCAATATCAATACTGCTTGAAGGCTTCAAGAGTCCTTTTTAAGGTTGGAATGACACTCTCTTGACCCTTGTTTTCTTTGGGATTCTTTGGGGGATTTGGAAGAGGAACAACAGGATCTATGACTGAGTTGTGTTTTGCTTTGAGAAGGAAAATAATGTCTAAGATTGTTTGTAGGGTGCTAGTAAGACCAGAATTCAGTGGCTTCCTATTGAAAATATTTCAAATAAAATAAAGAAATTTTTGAAAAAAAAAGGAGAAGAATCTGTGGTTTTTGTCTTTTGTGTAGTGATTTTTGTTTCTTTGTGTATGTACAAGAATCCACTAATATATCTTCCATGAATGTGCAAAGCTATACCCAAGTTCATATGCGCGCGCAAGCCCGGCCCAGTAGAAAAACTAGCCTGGAAACCAACTGTCATGAATAATTTGGATATCTCAGATATTTTTTGACCATTCGTGATTAAAATCTATAAAATGTCTTTGCTTGGGTCATTTCATCACAATTTCGGTTCTATAACTCTGTATATTTCCAAGCGACTGTTTTCATGCCTCACCCCAGCAAAGATTCAAAATCTTCTTCTAATGCATTGATCAGGTGTGAGGTTCCAGTTTTCTTTTATTTTTCATTCGAGGTTATTTCCCATACAATTTTTCAACACCTCTTACTTTACGGATTCTTTTTTGTTTTTTGTTTTTTGAATAAAATGGATAACTTTAGAAAGTTTTCATTTCATCATGTAAAAGATGCATCAACAAATCAAGAACTTATAGACGGGTTGAGCACATTCCCGATGAATAACACAACCCCACTAACCTCTTCTTTGATCATGAACATGAACGGGTGATCGGCTACAAAGTCTAGTTGGTGTAGACGTGAACTGCTACAATTGTATGCCACAAGAGCGGAGGTGGCAGCGGCAGCTTCAGTCCCTTCCTCATTAACTTCAACAAATGACTTGTGGAATATCCTTGAGACAGTTCTTGATAGTCTACTATCTTTGTAAGCCTACCTTGTTCTGAGAAAGGTGAATACAATCCCAATTCCTTTATAATCCCTGAAGCTTCCAACCCAAACGAGATATTGACCGGTGGGAGCTGAACCCGGCCAGCTTCAACTTCCTAGAGCTTAAGATGATGACCCAAGAAGCCGGAGTTGAGATAAAAATTCTTTATGAGGTTTGGCAATCCATCTCTTTTGTGTGGGAAGATGAAATATATGGAGAATCGTCTGTCAGTGTTTCCATGTTGGTAAGGGAGTTTGAGGACTTTGATTCCGTCGAAAGAGCGGAGGAAGTGCTTCTTCTTGTTGCTTGCCATGAAGTCCACTCGGCCGATGCTTCCATCGAGGAGGTAAAAATCTCTGTCTTGGGTCTTGTTGTGGAAAGATCGAAGCCCCTATAATTCCGAGGGCCGACGTCATTGAATAGATAACTACTCCCTGCGATGCCCACAATTGAAGGATTTATCAATGAGGCACAGAGGTGCCTCGGCCCTAAGACTAATGACCAGGAGGAAACTCGACTTAATAAAGTAGGGTCGACGCTTCGCCTCGGACCTCGTGAAAGAAGTCTTTCAGAATGCACGACTGGCGAGAGGCTAAGTCTCGGACTATAAATGCGGTCACTGTTCAACGAAGGCTTGTAATCACTCTGACTGAAGCCTCATCCGCCAAAAGGACCGAGCCGAGGCCGGATCCCGAAATAGGCGCTCCATGAGCTAAGCTTAGAAACTACCATAAGTGGACGTGGTCAGTTACTTCATTCGCAGATATGCATGATGTACATAATATCCTACACGATCCTCGAATTACGCACAATATCCCTACGATCCGAAAATTCCACTGATTGAGTGAATCGCGTTGAAATTGACGGACCTCGACTGTCCGACAGTCAAGTATAAATACAATAAGACCCCATTGCTACATGTACGAAAAATCTCACACCCTCTCCTTACTATCAACTTAGACCCAAATTCCCTTGACCTGACTTAGGCATCGGAGGGTCCCCCGGTTTAGCCAGGGTCTCCTTTGCTCACTCTTTGTGCAGGTTCAGGATTCCTTGGAGGTTCGCCTTGCCGAGTGGAGGGTTGTCCAGATTTTGACACCAACATTTTTTGCGTCTTCTGTGGGAATCTGATATAAAAGTCAGGTTCCTATTCTCGATTATAATGGCTAGAAGAAGGAAGAAAGCGGTAGCTGCGGAACCGGAGCCAAACGAACAAACTCACTTCTCCTCACTACTTCACGCGGAATCAGCCCTGGGGCCTTCTCAGCGTTCTCGCAATCGGGCGAGTAAATATCACGCCATGCAGACCAAGATACAAGCCCTACGTGAGCTGCAACCACACCCAACACAGGAAAATCCTATTCCTGAACCGGTCGGTTTAGTCGTGGAAGCTCACTCCACGCCGAGGAGTATGAGGCCCGATGCGCCTCAACATTCTCAGATGCCGATTTCGGGTCAGAATCCTGTTCCGACCCAAATCCGAGCCTCTGCTCGGAACACTCTCACTCGGGCTCCAACCAATGCTTCAGTCACTTCAACCCTGGCACCGACAGATCTCCGCCATCGGCTAGAACGGAAGGAGTAATGGTTGTTGGAGAAGGAGTTATGGTTATTGGAGGGGTTATGATTGCCGGAGTCAGAACAATGATTGCCAGAACCCGGGTCTCAGCAGATCCTACAGCCGGAGTAGCTGCAACGGAGATCGGGACTGCAACCGGAACCGCAAAGACGAAAACCAGACAAGAGGGCCCCTCCCCGCGAGGGGCTTACTTCCTCCGAATGGTGGTCTTCGTCCAGGACTCGGCCCTTAACAACTCCTCCGCCGTCTGGGCGGCCTTCCTCCTCCGAGAACCAGATGTCTTAGTCATGCCTGCGTGAAAAACGACAAATCAGCAATCAAATGAATAAGTTTGATCCCTCCAAAGAGAACGGAGAAAACACTTACTGAAAGATGTTGGGAGAGGCGACGACTTGCAAAGCCCAGACCAATGAAGGTTGACGGCTATGATCAGGTCCGACCAGGAGCGGAGCTCTCCCGACCGCGCCTTAGCCTTAGCTATGCGGTTCTTCTGGGCCGAATTGAGGAAAGGTGTGCCCCTTGGAAAATCTGCAAAGATGAAAACTTCAGTTGGACTGAGATAATAGAGAAGGGAATCAAAAGAGAGGGAATGACTAGTCCGACCTGGTTTTGAAAATTAGGTGGGAACCCGAGTTGTCAGAGTCCTGAGTTCAGCCGTCGGTGCCTCCCATTCGCCTGCAGCCCAAAACCATTTATTCTTTCAGTCCTTGTTGGAGGACGGAAGATTCATTACTAGCCCCGACCCCTTGCTGCCTCGGGTCGCGAAGTAGTACTATGGTTCTTGACTATCGTGCTTGACCAGGTACAAACTTATCAGCTCCTCTGGGGTTAACTCCGAATTCCCAACTTGACGCCAGATGATAAAGGAAGAAATTAACACCCTCCATGCATTGGGGGTGAATTGCCGGGGGCTAGTCCGAGGTAGGCTGTCATGGCTCGGACGAAGGGATGCAGAGGAAGTCAGAGCCCACATTACAGCGCACAGAGAAAAATGACAACTTCTCCCTCAGCAGGCGCTCCAGCGGTGTCAAGGGGCTCTAGGGCTCTTATCTGAACGGAGTCTGGGATTTGAAACTCCGGGCGGATCCACTCCATTTGAGACTCCGATAGCACGGAGCCTCCTAGGACTACCTCCGAGGCCCGCCCACTCACTGAAATCTCGGTAGCCTCAGTAGTCGTGGTCCGGAGGGCTCGAGTGGTTTTCTTTTGGCTAGCACAACTAGTCCGAGCCCCCGTCTCCTTCTATTTTGGGGCAGAGGGAATAAAGGTACAGCTTCATAGGGGCCTTCAGAGGCCCCTCTCCCGTCATCAGAGCTCCCCGACTTAGAGTCATCACCATAATCCCGAACAGTCTCCAAGTCGGACGACATCTTAAAAGGAAGGAATGCAAAGAGGCGCAAGGAAAGAAACTCACTGGACGATCACCGGGAATCGCTTCTGCCGGAAATATTTGGTCGGTCGAAATCGTCCGTCGGAAAACCCTGATTGGCCATAATCGCCCTCGTCGGAAATCGCCTCCTCCGATATTAACTCAAACACAAAGCGTGAAATTGAATAGAATTTTCCAAAGGGAGCTTATATAAACCTTGTCAAATCTCTGCATTAATGATAAGAAATGATGGCAGCAACCGAATTGTCATGAACCGACTTCGGAGCTGATGTGGCCACACACCATTGGTTAGGGTTCTGTTGAGCAGTACACCTCTGACATCGAGCGGTGAGTCCCGGATAAACGAAACGACGCCCGAGTAAGGAAAGTTCCATCCGAAACACTACTCAGGGTATACGTGGTAACAAGCCATAGGCGGACGGTGATTCGTAATCTTAACCGTCGCCACGCATCCGCTGAACGTTGGCTCATGGGGGGGAAACCCTGAGGGCGCAACGTTTCAAAATTCCAAAAACGTGATAGTACCGGCATGCGTGGAAGAGTCGGTGAATGAGGCGATTGATCTCTCGTATGTTTACTCTCCGAGTCCTTGGCTGACCTCGAAGAGTAGGGGGCTTCTGTTATGGGAAGATCCGAGCCCCTTATAATTTTGAGGGTTGGCATCATCGAACAGATAACTACTCCCTGCGACGCGTACAACTAAAGGATTCATCAATGAGGCGCAGAGGTGCCTCAGTCCTAAGACTAATGACCAGGAGGAAACTCGACTTAATAAAGTAGGCACGACGCTTCGCCTCGGACCTCGTGAAAGAAGTCTTTCGGAATGCACGACTGGCGAGAGGCTAAGTCCACTAACTCGGCTCGGACTGTAAACGCGGCCACTGTTCAACGAAGGCTTGTAATCACTCTGACTGAAGCCTCATCTGCCAAAAGGACCGAGACAAGGCCGGATCCCGAAGTAGGCGCTCCATGAGCTAAGCTTAGAAACTACTATAAGTGGACGTGGCCGGTTACTTCGTTCGCAGATATGCATGATGTGCATAATATCCTACACGATCCTCGAATTGCCCACAATATCCCCACGATCCGAAAATCCCACTGATTGAGTGAATCGCGCCGATATTGACGGACCTCGACTGTCCGATAGTCAGGTATAAATATAATAAGACCCCATGGCTACAGGTACAAAAAATCTCACACCCTCTCCTTACTATCAACATAGACCCAGATTTCCTTGACCTAACTTAGGCATCGGAGGGTCCCCCGGTTTAGCCAGGGTCTCCTTTGCTCACTCTCTGTGCAGGTTCAGGGTTCCTTGGAGGTTCGCCTTGCTGAGTGGAGGGTGGTCCAGATTTTGGCATCAACAGGTATTTGACTCAACAAACACCGTACTCCAAGCACCTTTGAAGTAGATTACATTTGCAAGAACAAGCATGGTAGACCTAGCAAGAGATCCAGATGGAAGAAGCTCTTTGATTAGGCCATTTGTTGAGTTTTTGATCCATGAATTCACTTGGCGGTCCACTTTATCAGCCTAATTATCACAACCATAAACCTCAACATCGATGAAAAGAACTGCATTACTGTTGTACAGAAGCATGAATGATCTTCTGCAGGTTAGGATATTTGCCTTGATTATCCATGTTTAGGATGTGAACATGGTCTGGACCAACTGTCAGGTGGGCCCTTCTAGGGATGTGGCATCACCAAAAGTTTCTAATCTTGAGAAGGTTTTAACGATGAATTGATCGTAGCTTGGTTGGGCCAAAGAAGGTGGACCATAAATTGATCGTAACTTTTGATCCGGGTATCGTTATGTGGCGCACAGCCTATTAATCTTTACTGAAATGGGTCATTCGAGGTAAACCGACCTACATTGTAGGTTGCAACTGTCCGTTTCGTCAACAAATGAGTACTTTCAGCTCAAAAACGAGTTTTTAGGAAAATTTTACTATTTTTGTAATTTCAAATTTTTTGATTTTTTTGATTTTTAGAGTTTTAAATTTTCTTCCTTTTTAGAAATAACTTGTAATTATGCTAGGACTCTTCTAGCAAAAGTTTATTTGGAATGTTTATTTTTAGAAATTAAGTTTTAGAAGAATTTTAATAAAATTAGAATTTTTATTAAAGTTAGAAATTTGTTATTTTTTTATCGTTACGAATTTTAGTTTTTTTCTATATTAATGAAATAAAAGGCACATATAAATTATCCAATTCATCAATCAATTTTGAATTCTATAAAATTTATTTTTCTATTTTCTTATCCTCTTCTTTGTGAATCCGTGAATATATGGGGGGGTCTAGAGAAGTTACGTGGATTAGGATTCGGAACATTTTCCGGTGCTCGACCTCTAGTCCTTCCATGCGTCACTAGTCGATAACATAATCTCAAATGCCTATTCAAGAAGTCATAATCCATTTTAAGAAAACGGCCTTTAAATGAGGTCTTAAAAAACATTTTATAAACCGTAACTCAACGTATCAGTGGGTCAGTTTGATTTTTGATGGATGGCCTCTATGAGGCCGACTCATCTCATGGACAGGTCCCATATTCTTGCATGCATGTGCCACGTTGGCTCATAGGATGAGCGTGGGGGCTTAGAAACCTTCACCAAGACCTTGCATTTGGACAAGGTATGAAATCCAAGCCGTCCATGCATGGGCCATCCATGGTGAGCCCATCATATCAATGGGTTTGGCCACTTGAGCAGTTTGTACAACACCCCCATTGGGGCTTTCAGTTCTTCCAAGCCAGGCCATGTTTTAGTAATCCAAACTGACGATACGATAGGACCTAATTTGGACGGCGGATGCACCAAAAATTTCTCAAATGAAAAAATCTTACCCCTTCAATAGGTGGCCGAACAGATAGACGGTTGAAAAAAATGCAGCAACAGTTCAAATTCGACAAAGGCTAATTATCACACATCTAGAATCTCAGCATGGAAGACTTTTGGGAATGGCCATCAAGGTGAGACCTATCATCTCAACGGTTTGGATCACTAAGCAATGGGCCATCTTGTACAAATAGAAAACCTGAAATTTCTGTACAAAATCTCAGCTGGAGCATTGTATTATACCTCCACGTAGATCCCATCTAAGATATTCATTTTAAAATCCATGGTGAGCCACACCGAATGAACGGTGCGGATCTTGGGGCAACCAACTGAAAACGTGAAACCGGCTCTGAAGATGAATGATAATAATCCACAGCCTCCATCCTCAAGCACTAAACACAAACGCACCTCACGTACCAAACTGGATCATGCATGTGAAATCCAAGACGTTCATTAGATGGTACCTATAGAAATGTATGCCATCGCAGAAAATCAATTCGGAAAATTCTCCAGGAAAGTAACGTATCTACATTGAATCTAGACCGTTCGCTATAATCCTTCTTGAAGTATCCATTTCTTTCCTTCATGTGTGGTCCACCTGGATAAAGGAACGGCTGTATTCAGTTAAGGTAAGGATCTTTGAGCGTGGAAACCTTCCTCGAGCATCTCAGATCTGATATACATGTACCAGGTTATCACGTGGGGTGCGTTTGTTTCTGGCGCTTGAAGATGGAGGGTATAGAATTAGATTACAATTGACAGGTAAAGGACCGATATAACCCTCTTTACCAAAACGATGGACGCGGATTGGGTACTACCCCGCCTGACCCTGGATATGAACAGACAGGGGCTTTGAGAAGCCACCGTGTTGTATAGGTTTTATCACCGCCCATCCATTTTGGCAAATGAAACAAACCGTTGAAACCTTCCTAAGACCCACCGTGATGGTTAATTTCCATCTAACCTGTTCATCAGATCACTTAGACCTGGATGAATTGAAAACACAAATATCAGCTTGATCCAAAACTTCTTGGGCCCTCAAAAAATTTTCAACGGTATGTGTTTAAGCCCTACTGTGTGGTCCAAATGAGCCTTTAACTGCCTCATTTTTGGTCTTGTACCCTTAAAATGATATGGAAAAATTGATAGACGGTGTGGATAAAATGCATACATCAGGGTGGCACCTCAGAGCCCCTTTCCGTTCCTACCCGGAAATGGCCGAGTAGTACCGATCCGCTTAGGGTCCCGATCTCGGCACAGGGCTTTGAGGGCCCACCATGAAGTACAGGTTTTATCTACACCATCCATTAATATTTTTTTTCATATTATTTTAGGGGAAGCAGATTGGCTGGTGTACCACACACCTGTGATCTAGTTGGTGTGTTGACGTCAGCAAGTTTTGTGGGTCTTATCATGAGATATATATTATATCTAAACCATTCATCCATTTGTAAAGTTCGTATTAAGGCTTTGTAAGACCCGTATCCTAGCTCGTACCACTCCATAGACTTCCGCAGTCCTCCCGGTCAAATTCCGGCGACCCGTGATCTGTTATCGGCAGTTGTGTGCAACCTTAAGTCGTGTCTCATATTCCAGAGTTGGCTCAACCCGAAACTTGTATCCTAGCGACTGCGCCGTCGCCGTGCATTACGCGCTGAGGCGATATCCAAACCAAAAGATACCGGCCCGCGTTCAGTTCGAGGAAAACACCGCGCGTTGCAAAACTCAAGAGAAATATCTCATCAATCACCTCATATGTCAAGTACAACACCCCATTCCCAAGCAACCTCAAAGTCAAAGCAACTCATCCCTTACATGTCAAAGTACATATCACCCATCACTCAATCACTCATCCCTCTCTCTCTCTCTCTCTCTCTCTCTCTCTCTCTCTCTCTCTCTCTCTCTTTTCTTCATTTTCAAGCAAACCCCGTGAAAAATCCAACGTCCAAAGGAGAGGAGAAAGCTAGGTGTGGCCCACCTCCCTACCACCCAATCCCACCATCCAAAGACCATCTCCACCGTTGAAATGCATCCGTTGGAGCTCTATGATGTGTTGATGGAAGAAGAAGCCCAAGAAGATCGAAGGAGGGTGATTATATTATTTGATTTTGTGATTTAAGGGCCACATATGTGGGACCCATTTCTATGTATGCATTGTATGGGGAGGGTCATAGTGGCGAGGTCCCTCCCCTTCTCATGTCTCTCTCTAACTCTCTCTCTCTCCTCATCTTGATTTTTTTATGGCCCACCTAATGTGTATTAATCCCGGCCGTCTAGACGGTGCTAGACAGTGCTGGACGCACCTTGATGCGGTGCTGGACGCACCTTGTTAAGGCCCTGGATGCACCTTGCTGGAGTGTGGTGTTCACACCGTCCAACATCGTGGGACGGTGGGACCCACTAGATATATCCAGACCGTCCGTCTGTTTGCCAGCATGGGACCCACCTTAATGTATTTATTCCATCATAACATTTAGATGCTGGACTTGAGATAATCGATGTAATAATAATATAAATAATGTCCAGAGGGCCTGGACTGGTTAGTAATATATATATTATAAGATATAATATCATAATATTATATATAATATATATGTATGTATAGCTGGTGAGCCCCATGTGGGACCCATCAGATGTATGCATATAATATACACATTATAATGTATAATATATAATATATATGTATGTATAGCTGGTGGGCCCCACGTGGGACCTACCAGATGTATGCATCTCATATTCCCATCCTCACCGTCCAGACAACATGGGACGGTGGGGCACACGTGAGATATGTGTTATATCCTTCACCGTCCATTGCTTGGACGGTGGGAACCCATCACACGTGGGGCCTGCTTTGAATGGAATCAGATTGGCTGGGGTGCGCTGACACCAGATGTGTGGTGTGTGTGTACGTTCGCGCCGTCCAAATGGATGGGCGATGGGACCCACCTGATGTATGGATCACATCCACACCGTCCATCCACATCAGGGTCCACCGTGTAGTATGTGTTTCATCCTCACCGTCCACTGTCAAGATTGTAGGACCACCTTATGTGTGGATTTCATCCACGTTGTCCGTCCAATGATCTGGACCATGGACCACACTATGATATATGTGCTTTATCTCCACCGTCCATATTGTTGGACGGTGGGTTACTCGGTGATGCAAGTGTTGCATCAACACCGTTCATTTGAGGGTGGACCCCACCATAATGTAACTGTTTTATTTATACCGTCCATCTGGGGACCCCGCCAGCCATAGTTGCTAATGATGTCAGCGAGTTCGGTGGGACCCACTGCTGTGACGTCGTCAGCAAGTTCTGTGGGTCCCGTTGATGCTCGTGTTATATCCAAACCATTCATCCAATTGACAAGCTTGTCTTTAGGCCGGAGACTAAAGTGAGACAGATCTATCAGGTGGACCACACTGCAGAAAACAGTGGAGAGATGAACACCTACCATTGAAATCTTTTTAGGAACACAGAAGTTTTGGATCTATATGATATTTATTTTTCCTCTTATTCAGGTCTTTGTGACCTTGTGAATAGATTGTATGGAAACTAAACGTCATGGTGGCCCCTATAGAATTCTAACGGTGAAAATCATTATCACCACTTTTATTTGTGGTATGGTCCCGTTGATCTTTCAATTATCATCTCCGCCACTATTTAGGGTGTGGTTCAGATGATCTTTCGATATGATTCATTTTGGGAAATGCCCTATAATGATCTCTAAAATAGATGAATGGTGTAGATGGTGCGGCCCATTAATGCAGCCCAGTCGTTGTATATGAGGCTCATTGGTGCGGCCATTGATGTGGCTCATGTATAGGACCCGATGTGATATATATGAGGCCCGCGTGGTGAGACCCAATATGACATTTGTATGGCCCATATGTGTGGTCCAATGTGATGTTTATGTGGCCTATTTGGTGAGGCCCATTATGATGTATTGAGGCCCATGGGTCGTGGCCCATTGAGATGTATTTTCGGTCCATATGTCGTGGCCCATTGTGATGTATTTTTGGCCCATATGATGAGGCCCATTGTGAAATATTTCTGGCCCATTTGCCAAGGCCTATTGTGATGTATATGCAGCCCATGAGTGAGGCCCAAAGCGAGGTATTTATGGCCCATTGTGGTGTATATTATGCCTCTGTATGGGGCCATGGGCCCACTATATGTTTGGCCCTATGAGGACCACTCCTTGTGAGCAATATTAGTTAAATGTCCACATTGATGTGCGATTGTGATTAAATGTCCACATTGTGACCTTCCCTTGGGCCATTTGTTAGGTCGATTCTAATTATCGAGGCCGATTCCGATTCCAATTGTTGAGGCCGATTCCGATTGTCGATATCGATTCCGATTGTCGAAGCCGATTCTGATTGTCGAGGTCGATTGTTTAGGCCGATTCCAATTCCGATTGTCGAGGCCGATTTCGATTGTCGATGCCGATTCCGATTTCGATTATCGAGGCCGATTGTTGAGGATGATTCCGATTCCGATTGTCGATTCCAATTCCGATTCCGATTGTTGAGGCCGATTCCGATTCCAATTGTCAAGGCCGATTCCGATTCCGATTGTCGAGGCCAATTCCGATTGTCGAGGCCCAATGAGATGCGTATGTGGCTCGTATTTGAGGCCAATTGTGATGTGCATTCGGCCCGTGTTTGAGGCTCAATGTGATGTATATGCAGCCCGTATTTGAGGCCTATTGTGACATGTATTCAGCCCGTGTTTAAGGCTCAATGTGATGTATATGAGGCCTATGTGATGAGGTCCATTGTGATGCATTTGAGGGCCAGGTGATGGAGCCCATTGTGATATATGTTAGGCCCATGTGAAAGGTCCATCGTGATGAGGATTAAGCTCTTGAGTGAGGCTCATGGTGTTGTATATTTTGCCCTTGTGTGAGGCCACAGGTCCATTATATGTTAGGCTCTATGTGGGCCATTCCTTGGAGACAATGTTGGTTAAATGTCGAGGTTGATTGTCGATGCCGGTTATTGATACCGATTATGAGTATGTGACAGCATAGCATCATGATACATGCCCATACGCATCATCTGCATGTTTGTTATGAGATATGATTGACCGTTGTATATGTCGTAGTGCCAGTTGTTATGAAACTCCCTGTTAGGCGGAGATCGTCTCACATGAGCGCACGATATGCGTAGGACTGATGCATGACTGGATTGTATGACTCATGCATCTTGCATTGTATGCTGTGATTACTGTACGCCTTAGCGACATCAGGGTCGTAGCCTCCAAAAGCATATCGTGGATGGCTAGATGGGACACCGAAAATCTGTTTTACATGGGGTGTTATAGATATCCCTGGTGAAAGTCCCAGAACCCTCTTGGTTCCAGAGGTTGCTCCAACATCTAAACCGAGTAGATGCATGAGCACATGAGAGCCGTATACCGTTAGGCCGCATCTCTCACTGTGTCTTGGTTTATTGGAATGGGGTACGGCCTTACCTACCCGAGAAGAGGGGCCAATGCTAGGCTGAGTCTGACCAGCTCGAGGAATGGGTCCGCTATCGACGAATCGAGCCCGATATCGACAGGCGGATAGTGAAGTCTCTTCCACTCACCTTGTTGTGCGCGATGGGGCGGCAATCTGATTTGGAGTGTAATAGACTCCGGTGATTTTCCAGAGAGGAACCGTACTAATATGTGGACTTATTGAGCAGGAGTTGCATACGCATTCATTTATTCATTCACTATCCACTCGGGCTTGTGGTGCGCAACTATTTGTTACGTGTACCTTCGCAATGGCCAGGATTTCAGTTGGGGCACGCGACTAACCTGAGATCAGGAGTTTACCACATTGAGTCTAACTATCCAAATGTAGGTATGAGACTGGTTTGGATAGAAGTCCTTATGGTGGACCCCGTAGCCTACGATACTACGTACTATCATCCCGACTTCACACTCCAGTTTGGTCATTTCATTCGCATTGCATATTGCATTGCATCCTCAGCACATATCATTCAGTTTACTGTACTTCTGTATTGCATAACTTGATTAAGCTTGATGGTATTCGTGGACTCGGTATCTGATATTTGGCTTACTATGTCTCTCAATTGTATAGTTGATTTACATTGCTTCCTCAGTATATGATATTGGTTTATTATATTTTTGTATCGCATAGACTGGATATGGGTGATGGTATTTATGGGTTTATCAGCATGTTTTCGCATTACTCTGATATTGTATGATTTATTAACATGCCCGTATTACCGATAACATTTATGGACTCGTCAGTATTTCCACTTACTCTGATATCGTATGATTCATGATCTTGCCAGTATTTTCGATATTATATGATTTATGGGCTTGTTAGTATTTCCGCTTACTCTAATTACTCTGATACTGCTTACTTGACACTTACCTTGCACACACACTTTCACCACCCTCTAAGCTTTCTATAAGCTTATGCACGATAGATGCGTGCAGGTGGCGTTAGGTCGCAGCAACTTTGAGCTTAGAGCGTGCAGCAGACTTTTGAAGCTTTGATTTTCGATATATGTTTTCCCTTTCAACACTGTATTCAAATGTTTATATTAGTGGATGTGTGATGATGATGTTGCCATTGTGATTTAGGTATACTTGTGGTTATGCTTCTTATGAGACAAATGTACGTTGAAAATCCTCCTTATAGGATCCCAGGATCGGAATCTAGCGTATGGCGTTGGAAGCCGAGAATAAGGTACTACAGAAGCTGTCAACACTGGATTCGGCGATTGGGAATTTTGAGGGCCCGGTTTCTAAGTTTGGGGCGTGACAGGCTTGACTCGAAAAATAAGACAGATATAAAGAGCAAGTAGACCACACTGCAAATATCAGTGGGAGATTGAATGTCTACCATTGAAACCCTTTTGGGGTCACGGAAGTTTTGGATCAATATGATATTTGTTTTTCCACTTCATCCAAGTCTTTGTGACCTTATGAACAGATTGGATGAAAAATAAACGTTATGGTGGCCCTACGAATGTTTTAACGGTGAAAATCATTGTCCCATCTACTATTTGTGGTGTGGAACAGTTAAGCTTTGGATATGATTCACTTTTTTTGTATCATCCTCTAAAATGATCTCGGGAAATGGATAAACGGTGTGGATATAATAAATAAATCATTTTGGGCCTATGTAACTTTGATCTCCTTTGAATCGTTCGTACAACTCGTTTCTCGAGGATTGTTAGCGCTCATATTCGCACGACAAATACCCGCACCAGCTATATAGCTAGTGTTAGGGGTGTACACTAACCGAGCTAGCTCGGTTAGCTCGCTCGACTCGACTCGAAAAAGCTTGATTCGACTCGGTTCGAAGCTGAGTTCGAGCCGAGTCAAGCTGATTTTTTGAGCTCGAAAATGAGTTCGAGCCGGCCCCAGCTCGGCTCGAATCCAGCTCGAATTCAGCTCAAATCGAACTTGGATCGAACTAGTTCGGTAACTCGGTTACTTTGTTATTAATGTTGCTCACTAACTATTTGATAAAATGACTCAACGAAATGTGGCTGGTGGCAAGGAAGGTATGTACATGAAATAAATACTCTTTTTTTTTTAATGTTACTTAGAAGGTGTTTGATAAAATACCTGTAAAACCATTACCTCTGTTTGTAAAACAGTGGAATTTTGAAGTTGCAGTTCAGGTGTTCGTGAAAATGCCTCAATAGTGAACTCGGGTCGATCTTGACTGGCCCGAGCTGGCCCAAGCTGCTGACCAAACCGTGGCCAGTCAGGCTCAAGGACTGAGCCGAGCCGAGTTCGAACTGAGGTAAGCCACTATTCGAGCCGGGTCTGCTCCCCTAGCTAGTGTGTCGTACACCAGCCAATCCGCTTCCCCGTCCCCGTCAGGTCACGTGGATCTCACCTGGGAAAGAGGTTTGCTAATCCACAGCGCACCGGTGCCAAACACATCCACACAAGGGCAAAGGTGTTCCACTGTGACACGTGTGAGATCTGAGCTTTCCAATAGGTGAGATACACTGTCTAGAACTTCTGACAAAAAAATCAGGCCATTTTACACGTGAGGTGAACCACAGCATTCCAAAACTAATGAATGGCTAGAACATATTTTAACCATCAATTTAATTTACACGTTGTGGCCCACCTAAAATTGTATGTTTTTTAATATATCAGATCCAAACGTTATTTCCAATAGTATGAAATCTCAGATCTTACACACGCTTTCATATTTGCTCGTGTGCCAACCTGAGGATGTGTACGGCTCTACAAGCTTGTGGAATTAGAAAACTTCCCTGATAAGTATATTATCTGGATTCAGATCTAACAAAAATTCACCACGTGGCCCACTCGATGAACGTCTCCGATCACACATACATACGCCACGTTGGCACGTAGGGGGTGCGTGTGTTTAGGGCTTGAATAATGAGAAAAAAGACTAATATAACCCTCAATAACCCCAAATGACCAAAATACCCTCATCAAAATCCAACCTTGTAAAATCCGGTCAAACCCCCACATTGCAAACGGTAATGTGTAATAGAGAGAGAAGCTGATGTAGTCTTCCCTCAGATTTTGGCGGGAAACGTGGATTCAATCTCAAAAAACAGTTACAAAATAACTGTCACTCCCACCACAAAAAAACAAAAAAAAAATATACAAAAGAGAGAGAGAGAGAGAGAGAGAGAGAGAGAGAGAGAGATGGCACATGCAAACCGAGAAGAAGAGATTCAGGAATCCAAAGAAAACGAGATGAAATCGACGACGAGCACTTCGTTGACGACGACGGTCTCGTTCAAATTCAATGCCCAGGCGCCGGAATTTGTCCCGAGGACACAGACCCAGATGCCTATTTCGGGCTACTTCTATCCATGTTTCCATTTCATCGGCGGCGGATCGGATTGGTTTTATGTCGGGGAGCAAGAACCTGTCCAGCTGATTGCTAATTCGAGCATCGGGGAACCCCAATCTTCAAAGAATTTCCTCAGCAACGATCTAAAGCAGAAGATTATAAAACAGGTATCGATGTTTCTTACCAACCAGTATTGGGTCTCATTTCTTTTCAGTTTTTCTTATGAATTATTGACACTTTCCTTAGCTCTTACTATGAATCTTCGAACTCGGTTTCTCTGTTTCTTTCAGTTTATTTCTTTTTTAAAAAATGATGAGGAAATGCATGATGGTTGGTACGACACAGTGGCCATCTTGTGCATGTGTGGCCCACCTTTCAGTGGTCCAGAAGATTTGGATCTGGACCTCACTATGGACGGGTGCTGCAAAGAGATGCACCTTTCCAAAAATCCTTGCCATCTCACCACTGGCATGAAAATGGGTGGAGGAAAATAAGATTTACTTAATTGTCCACAGCCAATCAATCAATTGGATTATTTCGATAGCCAAAAGGTGGCCTTGCCGTACAGATTACTGACCCAAATGAAAAAAAAAAAAAAAAAAAAACACACTGGTTTAAGATCTCATTAAAGAGTTTGTGAATTGAGTTTCCTTTGGTTTTTTCCTGTTCTATTTTCATGGGATGAGAATTGGTTTTCTTGGGTTCTGTCCTCCCATCGAAGTCATCTGAAACTATCTTCGCATCAATCAATTGATATAATTAAGTGGATCAATGCTAATTTTCGTCATAGATCCAAAGCCTGGTATTGGAGCTTTAGAAGGGGTGATTAGCCTATCAAGCTTTCTTAGATTCTGACTCCTGATGAGCTCTGTTGGTCTCTCTGTTTGTATGAGAGAGAACGAATTCAAAATATCAGCGTGCATATAATCACTGCAAAAATTCAAATCTGGATGTTAATGAATTTAATCATGAAGGGAAAATCAGATCTACAATCTATGAAGCATGGGTTTTCTTCAGCCCATCATTCATGATCTCACCACCAGCAAGTTTTTTTTTTTTTTTTTTTCTGGAGAAATGCTACAGCAATTTATGGTAGGATAGAGTGAGTGGCACATGTATGCCAACCTGTCACACGTGATGCGAGATCTGGGCCATCCGTCAGGTGGGTCATTCCACAAACAAGCCTTGGCCCACGAATTAGGCTTGTCCACTCATCAGGTAGGCCATGTGTTCATTAGATATAGACATGTGGGCGTTTTCCAACTGTCCGTGTTCGGCCCACTTGATGACTGAACTGGCCTGGTGCCAAGCATTTTCATGGTGGCTACTCCTGGTGAATGGCTAGGATCTCATGCACATGTGCTACATTTGCATGTAACGCTGGAAATTGCCTCTTTAATCTATCCTGGCAGTAATTGCTTGCCTTGGCATTTCCTCTCAGTTTTTTTTTTTTTTTTCTAAAGATGGTGAATGTAACAGGCAGAATATCAATTCAGCGATGCGAGTTTGATTGCAAATGAGTCACTGACAAAGCTTATAAACAAAGATGCCGAAGGCTACGGTGAGTACCATTTGTATACAAGATATCCGTTGAAGAAAATGGATCTTCTTTTCTACTCCATTGAGAATTTCCTCTTAGAAAACAGCATCCTTTGCGCATATGCAAACATGTAGAAGCAGAACCATAAGATATTGTGTGTTCTGTAGTCTAAGCTGTGTTTGGATGCTTGATTGAATTAAATTGCAATAATTCAATTCAAACGAAGTGGAAATGACCAAAGTGAGATTAGCATCCTATATCCACATCCATACCCGAATATGTACATATGTACATATTTAGAAGCAGAACCGTGAAATTTTGCACATTCTGTAGTTTAAGTCGTGTTTGGATGCTCAATTGAATTGAATTGCAATATTTCAATTCCAACAAAGCGGAAATGACCAAAGTGAGATTAGCATCTCATATACACATAGGTATGTATGTACGTTTGTGGAACAGAACTATGAGATTTTGTATGTTGTGTAGCTTAAGCTGTGTTTGGATGCTTAACTAAATTGAATTGTAATATTCCAATTCTAACAAAGTGGAAATGACTGAAGTGAGATTATCCCCAATCCAATCATAATGAGGAGATAGCACTCAGTAATGAAAATTTGATCATTCAGAGCCATCACAAATACATGGATTTGCAATCAGGGGTCTGTTTGTCCACCCCACCTCGGTCATCTCTTCTGTCTTGAATGCAACATTACTGCAATTATGCCCCAAAATAGTGGTTTTTGAGACCTTGTGTTTTGTATGATGGAAACTGCTTGGGAATTATTATGATCTGAAGCTGAATTATAACAAACCGATTCATTATGCATAATGTAACAGTTCCCATATCATTCATTGCATCTTCAAAGAAAATGAAGTCCCTCATCAGTAACAATCAGATGTTGGCAACAGCACTTCGGGGATCTTCGAAGCTTGTAAGCTGATTTCTTCAACTTATTGAGCATTTTTTTGGGGGTGTGTTTGGTTGCACCAAATATCATGAAATTTCATGACATTTCATTATTAAGCAATCCAATTTGGTGAAAAATATCATGAGATTTCAATCCTACTTTCCTGCATGTGTCTGGTTGTTCATCAGGTGGACCTCGCCAGTATCTTCCATTGTCGGGTCATCAGGTAAGCCACATGTATATTATAAAAGATGGACAACTAAAACAGCTCAAAGGTCTGCAATCAGTCTACACTTGTTTCCCACCTGATGACCAGGCTGGCTTGTATTGTGGACCACAACAAATTTGAATGGTGGGGCCCACCCAACGAGTGTACTTGATCACACATAAATGTGACACAACGGCGCATGCGGGACAGTAGGACTCAAAATCCTAGTCTCGCGAGCAGCATCAGAAGGGCTTATTTCGACACCATCCTCTCTTGTAGGTCGTGAGTGATGACGGGAAGAAAGTTAGACGGAAAAACCTCTTCACTGATAGAGATAAAGAAGAATTGCAGGTTATTCTAATGCGATAAACCTCCGAAAGCACAATGCATACATTCAATTGTGTAATTTGCATGCATAACTTCATTGAAATACTTCTGTGCGATTTAAATAATTTTCGTGCATTGCAGTCTCGTATCGTTGTGGTTGAAAACTTGCCCGAGGATTATTCTCACCAAAACATTGAAAAAATATTCGGCGTCATTGGAAGGTCAGATTTTCTCTCTGTTTCATGCTTAGATTTATGGGTTTTGGATCCGTTTCAAGAAGCTCTCTTGTTACAAACAGCGTGAAGACCATCCGAATATGCCATCCTCAGGAAACCAATGCTTCAAGATCGTCTAAAGGCGATGTGCTTATCAGTAACAAGGTATTGCATCAATCAAATCCAATAAATTTACTGTAACATGTAAAGAAATGTTATTGCGGCCTGCATAATTGGGACCATTGATCAGCTAGCCACCATGCGGGCCAAAGTTTTTGGTGATTGGACAACTCTAACTATCCGATTGTTGTGAGTTTTTCTTGCTGGATGTGGACTGGTGCTCATTCTTTTGAGATGATCGCCCCTTCTTATGTGCATTCTGGTGCCTTGCCCTGTGGTGGCCCACCAAATCGATAGTCCCAATACAATGTACAAGTGATGTGTGCAATCAAGATGTTCTGCGGTTTCGGTGCTTCATGGATTTCTCTGACTCTTTGCGTCTTCTTGAATTGGCATCCATTTTTCGAATTAAGTTGCACGCTCTTGTGGAGTATGAGACAATCGAGCAAGCGGAGAAAGCGGTAAGCGTTGCCTCGCATTGCTAGAACATCGAATAGCCCTTTTTCTAGCTTCTTCCATATTTATATGATTTTGAGTGTATTTGAACATGATCAGGTTGAAAAGCTTAATGACGAACGGAACTGGCGGAAAGGCCTCCGTGTTAGACTGCTGCTTAGACGCTCGGTATTCTACTTACTAGCCCATGATTACGACCATTGGCTGTTGGGTGCGTTTGGATGCTCAACCAAACTGAATCACAATTCATTCAATTCATTGCAGAGAAAATGGCCATAGTGAACTGGCACCATTTCTATTTGTAATGACAACCAAACCCCCAATCTCGAGCCCATGCAATTCTGGTTGGACTCGAAGTGACTGTAATCGCAATTTGAGACGTGTTCCTCATTTTTTGTTACTTGGGTCTTTTAAAAAAACTGTGGTTCGATTCATTCGACATCCAAATCGAAGATTTCCAATTCAATAGTCCTTTTATTTATTGATTGATCGTCCCACCATTTATTTACATTGTACACTTTAAATCATTTATTTTCAAAACCATCTTCGAATGTACAGCCAAGGTCCGTTATGAGGAACAGAAAGTCAGAATATGACCATTTCGATGGGCATTCTGAAGACGATGAGGTACCTCCACCGCCATCCGAAGCATTGGAGGACACCCCACGCCAAACCAACGAACAACCATCATCTGAGAACAATGTAAGTGATTTTGCAATATTATATAAACTCACGTAGTAATAGCACAGCCTTATAAATATAGTGTTATTGATCTCATGTCTTCCTAGGCCGATGATAGCACAAGCAGTTCAAAAAGAGGGTGGGCTCGAGGCCGTGGTAAGTCCCGCGGGCGTGGCCAGAATCACAATGGCCGTGGGCTCCTCGCTCCATCCCCTCAACCAAGCAACCTCATCCAGTTGGAAGCATCAAGCAAGCAGACAACCCGGGGGCCAAGAATGCCAGATGGGACACGTGGTTTCACCATGGGCCGTGGGAAGCCGTTGGGCCCTGCTTTATCTCATTCACCTGTAGACTGATGGTGTCCAGATGCTTCAAAATCGGTTCTTCAGACAGCAACTTCGTAATGGCTATCAGGCCATCGAATCTATAAGTAATTCTAGATGTATACTATCTATGTAGATGTTCGAGACAGATTTTGGTCCCTTGATCACTATTTTCTTTTTCAAAATCTTGTTTGGCCACTTAAAATCTAGCTAATAACTTATTTTTGAGTTATTCTTCTTTTCTTTTTCTTTTTCTTTTTTCTATTAATAAGGTGAGATGTACAATTTCTCACGCTCATGTACACAATAAAGATTTTTCATTCATTAATCACCGTTTCTTTTTGTTCCGCTGAGCTGAATTGTGCTTTAGGCCGCGTTTGGATGCACATTGAATGGAGCTGCACTTATCAGTTCAATTAAGTGGAGATGACCCAAATGCAGTTACCTTCCTTTGATTTCTTAATGTGGAAGTATTCCTCTTTCAAGCCAACTTGAAAATAATGCAATTGCAATATGGAGCCTAGTTCCTTGATATGAATACTAGGAAATGTAATTGCAATTTGATCAAAACCACTAAATTGTGCTGATTGTTGCAGTTCGATTGAATGTCGCATCCAAATACAGCCTTAGGATTTTTAACATTGTATTGAATTTGTTTTTGCTGTTGTCAACCGAGTTGACTCAATGACTGGCTGGGTCGGGTTCGGCTGGAAGAATTGGCTCTGTTTAAATAATACAATCTTGAAATATAGTCATATGTAGAGGAATTATTACATAGATATAACTGAACAGCATGTTACCATCCAACCTAGCAAATGGTGGGTTCCACCATTAATATCACCAGGCGTAGAAATCAGGCTGATCTAGTCATTGGGAGGGCCGCGTGTTTTATATTGAATAAGGCCATCAGCATATCCAATTTAAACGTCTATTGCTTTTGTGCGGTGCCAGTGGGTTGCTTGATAGTTCGAGTGGCCTAGTTTTGAAAAAATCAGTAATATGAGTTGAACCATCTCACTCGAGTCGAGTTGAGTCAGCTGAGTCATGGCAGAAGGGAGTGTGTATGTATGGTGGCATTCTGTTTGGATGCAAAAGTGAATTGAATTGAGAACATCCATTTAATCAAGAGAAATGGAAGAACTAAAGATGTTTCCTTGAATTCATAGAGTGGAAGTAGCCCTCAAATCTCAGTTCAAAGTTGAATTGAATTGTGAACTCCAGATCATTGATTTGAATGCTAAGGAAACTGCAATTTGGTCACTTTTACTCTTTTAGTTTAATAATTGCAATTCAGTTGAATAGGAGACTATACTAAGGCATCAATTCAGTTATTTGAAATAAAAGTAAAATACTCAGAGAGGCCAAGCTTCCCATTGTGGTACCTCATCTGTAAATGTGGGACCCATGGTTGGTTTATCCAATTCATTGATCTGATGGCCCCCATCATGGATGAACCATGCCCAAAAGATCTCTTCATTTGATCAACTCTAACTGTCCATTGCTGGCACATACATTGTTGAGTAGAAAGACACCAACAGTCCACATTCTATGTAGAAATGACGAAAGATTCGCTAGTTAGGATCTTCAATTTGAGAGATTTTTTCTGGGAATGGTTCATCCATGATGGGGGACATCAAATCAATGGCTTGGATAAACCAATTGTAGGCCCCACACTTACATAACAGGGACATTTGTTGTTCGTAAGCAACACGAAACTCGCCCTCATATTTAGAACGCGATGCTTGTAGCTATTGCTAGCCCAACAAGCTTGCTTGATTTGTTGATGCCGTTAAGATTTATTGGTAATAGATACAAAATAAATTACAATAGGAACATCTACTACAAGGTCTCATTACTGCAACTTTTTCTTCAGGTCTTCCCTTTCATCGGCTAAATCATACTATTAAAAAGATATCATAGAATTTTACCATTGTCATGTCCCAAACCTAAGCTAGCCAAGATTGACCTGCACCAGAATGTATAGCTGCAGTTCCTGGTCTCCTTGACCAGGTCCAAACCATCTAATATTACTTTCCCTCATCTGTACTTATTGTTGCTACTCCTAATTCCCTTAATTGCATTTATTTCTGATTCTATCTTTCATGGTCTTGCAACTCATCCATCTCAACATCCTCATTTCAACTACGTTCATCGTATGAGCATGTTGTTCTTTAACTTACCAACATTCCATCCCATAAACCATGGCTACCTTTATAGCTATCAGCTAAAATTTTCAATTAGTTTGATTGGTATGTGATGATCACATAAAACTCAAGAGGCACATCTCTAAGGTCATTATAGACCGTACGCTTGTTTGGGCAGAGTGAGTGCCTAACACCTTCTTTCTCTGTAACCGTTGTTCCTTATTCAGAATCTCCAGCTGCAAATCAAGGAGTCATCTTAGGACAAGGAATCCTCGGATTCTTCATCTTAACGTTTCTACATGATCTAGCCAACTGTGGAATCTGATTAACTGGCTAGTGGCGATTCTAGTCAAACGAAACCTCTTTACAATCACAATCACAAACACCCTTCAAAGACTGTCGTCAGCATGAGAGCAATCCACCCGAGATCCAACGTCCACACTGGCATAAATCGAAACTGATTTTCTAAAATATTCGTCTCACACATTAACCTTTATTCAATTGCTCACTCTAAAGAAACTACTACCATTAAGGTATGTGAATAGTTCCCTATATCTCTATTTTTGTTGCATATGATGATCTATTATTTTGCAAATTAGGCTAACAAAAGTTTTATAGTATGAGTAAGTTTAATCCCATGATAGTTAGCGCTGGTTTGGCAACGTGGATTTTAAATCTTATGAAATCCAATTAATTTTGCAACCTATGATATTGGGCGGATTTTGCAAATCAACCTTGACGTAGGAATTCAACAAATCCTATAGAACCATGCTGCCAAACAAACCTTTAGTGCAACTCCATGTCTCCTTTATTCTTGTAAATAAGTATCATGGTACTTTTCCTTCGTTCCTTTGAAATATTCTTTAATCTTACAGCCTTGTTAAACAATTTTCTTTCATAATATTTTATTTTCACCTTAAATAAAAGCCAACACACACATATTGTATTCTTAAACAAAACTTAAATAATAATAATAATAATAAAATAAATCATATTGGAACTTTCAATAAAATTCTTTCAAGTAAAATTTCCAAACATAATATTCATAGGTATTTGCATTCTCACATAATATAGTTACTTTATGTATAATGAGTTTGCATCGACCGTTAGGTGCACGCGCATCCTACGCCATCAATACACACACACACAAATGCACCCAAAATCATGTTTTCCCTATATAATGATTTAATCAGCCACATTTTTTATGGTGTGGTCATGGTGGTGGGATTCATATGTTGGAGCGTTGGATGTCATAAAAATACTATGGGCCCATAATTCTCAGCTTTATCACATTTTCAAGAAAATGTACAAACAAAGCATTTGGTAATTGCACCCCTCAAGAAGCACCACCTGAAAATTCTGATTCCTTAGGCATTATTTAGTAAATCCTAATTAATGATGAATTTTATCATAAAAATCCCAAACTATACAACTAATCAAAATATTAGAAATCTAACAATAAATAAAACATGATTAGTATTATCTTTATTTTAAAAACTTACAAATAAAAAAATGAATATAAAATATTATACTGTTATTTTATTTATACTAATCAAATATCATAATTCATAAAACCAACAAGTATAAAACATGATTGTGTTAATTTATTTTAAAAACTTAAAAATATAAAATATAGGGTTTTTCCCATATAAACCCTTACACTTTGGTCAAATTCCTCTTAAATCCCACCCTTCGTGGTATTTCCAAATAAGGGCCTAACATTTAGCCGTTAGTAAAAATAAATTCTTACCGTTAGCTAGCCATATGAATTGCATACGAATTGTATAACGTATTTTGAATATGACCAAAATACCCATATTTATTTCCTCTTCTGTCTCTCTCCTTCTCTCCCTCTCTCCCCACCTGTATGCCAGCTGCAATGACTCCTAATACAACATTGATCTTTCCATGGAATCTGGACCTTTCGTTCATTAGGCCCTACCATGGATGATGGTAAGCTCACATCCACCAATTAAACAACTTCCACAGAATTTAAAATAAATCAATTAGGAAATTTTGCGACCATTAATATTAAATTGGTGATTTTCAGCTACGTGGTAACCAAAATCATGCGAATGGTGTGATTTTTTTGCATATGGCCCATCAATAGTAGTGACCAACATATGAACGGTCCAGATCTTGTGCAAGTGCGCTACGTGTGTAGAGATTGAGTAATTGATTAGTATTTGTATTAAAGGGTAGGTAAGACTTAAAGAGTCTTGTCAGGGAAGGCTTTGAAGATTCACATGTTTCTCTTTCTTCTTTTGTTTAAAAGGGAAGTAACCACCCACCAAAACCATGTGATTTTGGATAGTTTTAGATATATAATTACAATAAGGGTAAATTGGACATTTTCGAATGGACCTCACTTATAGAATTTTGATCACTTGCCATAACTACATTAAAATGTTTTTAATAAAATATAATTTATTCAAATTTAATTTCTTTAAATTTGAGAGAGATTACGTATCTTCTTATCTCCCTTATTTTATCTCCCTCAATTCTAACGCATCTTACTTCATAAGGGAGGAAACGTAAGAAATCCTACCTTAAACAAACAAAAAACCCTAAAGCTGCCTAGGGCTTTTGGCTTTTAGTGTAGGAAATTATTTCTGGCCTTATGAACGTATATGATTCGGTTCATCTATTATTCGAGGTTGAAATATGTAACGCCCTGAAAATTGGGGTTCGAGCAGAAGTTCAACTCCCGAGTTCCAACGTATCACCTATGCAACATAGATAATGATGATTAAATGTTGTCTGTGTTAGTGCACTAAACATGAGTGGGATTATACCAAATCAGCATATCATACCCCAGAGAGAGTTAAATTACACAAGCGGAAGACCATGATAGGTATGTATAAAACATATAAGTGGTGGTGCATCTCCAAAGTATAATCATGTTTCAGGTTAAACAATTACATGTATCATTTCAAAATACAAAATATCAAAATGTGTAGGTCCGTCTACATCATGAAATCCCTATAGCCCCGACGATCAGACTGCGGCCTACATGAACCCGCCAAAATACTGCATATACAAGAACTCCTCCTCGTCGTCATAAAAATTAGGCTCCGCATCATAAGTTGCGCCATCATTGCAACTAAGACAGAGTCTGGTTAGTGTTTTAAAACACCGCCCCAGAGTGGGAGTGAGTGATCAACTCAGTGGAACCATAAGGCAAAGGTTAACATGTTATCAATTTAGTCAAGCAATAATGATAAAGCAGTACAACAATCATGTCCTAGATTACTCTTGTTAATGCAAGAATGGTACGCGATAATGATGCATGCTTTCGCCTACACTCCCTTAGCAACTTCATCTCACGTTCGCACATGGCATCCTCCCGAAACGTGCGCTTCCTCGCCAAAGTACATGCAGTGCGGTGCATAATCGTGATTGGTCAAGTTCTTAATTAGGCATATTCATACAACAGGATTGAAAAACTAAGGTACCTCCCTTCATATCATTTACCCAAACATTGATCCATGTAGGGTTGTCAATCCTAGTTAATCACATACGAAGAACAATTTCAGGTACCTACGGAGCGGCTCGTCACCTCAGCACAGGCCTGGTTTATACTCGAGGTCACTAAGGAAAAGCTCGTCGCCTTAACGTAGTCTTAGAGTATACTCAAGGTTACTACAGGCTCGTCACCTGATCGTAGGCCGACATCTTGAATACAGTGTCCCATACCACCGTATTCGACCACGAATCTGGGTTGCTCATTGGACACTACGGGGAGGCTCGTCGCCCCAGCGTAGGCCGACAGCTCGACCACGGTGTCCCATACCATCATGTCCGGCTCATGAGTCTTAGCGGATCGAGGTACCAAGGTTAAACGGACCTTTCGCTAGTAAGTTTGGTACCTTAGATTCAAGCAGTAGCGTTCATACATGGTGAACATACATTAGGCCAATCGGGTTACTTGACAAACTCGACTGGTACGAGCGTATGTTGGCTTGATCGACATGGAGTGCGTAAGCATTCCACATGGCCTAACTGTCGATAAACAGCGTACGACTCGGATTTATCAGGCGTATCCGTTGTGGCTAAGCAGTATGACCACCGATCGTAGACCATTACCGATTACCTGAACTACATCGTAGCCCCAATCACACTCCAACCAATAGCATCCACACGTGATATTCCAAGACAGCATGTGACAACCAAATCTAAACATAAATCTCATTCGAGCATTTCAACAAACACATACCATACATGTCATCGTACATAGGCATTCATCTGTAAATCACATAGTAGTAAAATAGGCTGCATAAAGGAAACTGTAACTACATATAAGGGAATTGAGAATCCTATCTCAACACCCTCAGTAAGTACATTACATCAAGCATTTTTTCATTCAGACATTTTATCAAACACTTAGACCACACATATTGCATACAGGTAATAAATTCGTAGCCACGTATACAACGATCATGTATTAGCGATCAATAATCATAGCAAGCACAAATCATAATTCCATACTCATTCAAACATTTTTACAAACACTTAGACTACACACTTCAACATACATGGCGTATGTTGGTCATAACATGTATTAGGGCAAATCTTTTCACCAAGGAGTTGTCACATATACAACAATCATATATTCATGACAAATAATCATGGCAAGCACGAATCCAAATTCCATACCCATTCAAACATTTTTACAAACACTTAGACTATACACTTCAACATACATAACGTATGTTAGTCATAACATGTATTAGGGCAAATCCTTTCACCAAGGAGTTGTCACATATACAAAATCATATATCCACGATGGATAATCATGACAAGCACGAATCCAAATTTCATACTCATTCAAACATTTTAACAAACACATGAATTACACTATATTCAACATAGTTCATATATATCTGTAAAGCGAGGGAAACATCGTATCTAGCATGAGAAATGGCAACCAAGGCAGTTATAAATCATTAACCGATATTGACAGCCTTGAAAAACATAACCTAAACGTTTATAGTCTGCACCTTTCGCCGGTAAACTCGTAACAGATTCATTTTGAACACTCTCGCCTTGTAAACTAGACTTTGAATACTGTAGACACTGAAAAATCGGTGTCCACGTTGTTCACGTTGTTGCTATAAAATGTTATGGTGATGCTGGGGGTGATTAAGCTGACTTATGATTGTTGGAGTCGCCACTAGCCGAATGATCTCAGAATCCCGCGGTCGGCTAGAACCACGGAATACGTAAGGTTGGAGAAATCCGAAGATTCTCCGACCTTAGACTGACTCCTGGTCTACGATCCGGGATTCTGGGTAAGGGACCTCGGTTACAAAGAGGGAAGGTGTTAGGCACCCTCTCTGCCCGTACAAGTGTACGGTCTCGACTTAGTGTGGTAAAATAATCTCAAGGGATGATGATGATGCTACGGTCATGATGGGACTAGTCACACGTGGATTTCTGATGTAGCAAGATCCGAGATTTCGGCAGGCTACAGAGCATACGTCCGACGATGTGTCTAGAGGATGGATATGATGATGCTTATGCAAAGAGATAAGAAAAGTGGACTAGATCACTAGGATTTCTGATGTGACAGGATCCGATGTACGGCAAGTCACAGAGCATACGTCCGCTAGAGATCTTAGAGAAGCAGGGGGGTTGAGAAGGGAGTAGATGTCATGATGAATGCTTGTATGTAAATGGATCTTTGGCTTGATTCTTGAGTAGGCTAAGATGTTGATTGAACCATGATCATCCTGGGCTAAGCTTATGGGTTGGAAAGGGTTGAGGTGAAGGCTTGAGAGGTGGCTGGAAAGGTTTGAGCTTGAAGGCTTGGGAGCTCCTTCCCTTCCTTCACCCTTTCTTTCTCACTCTCTTTCTCTCTCTTTCTTTCTCTCACTCTTTCTCTCACTCTTCTCTCTCACTCTCTCCCTCTCACTCTCTCCTCCATGTATGGTGAAAATGAAAGGGGAGAGGGCTATTTATAGCCCTCTCCAATGGTTGTTTGGTAAATAAAGGATGAAAGGAGGGCAAATGCTGATGTGGCATGTGGTGATTGGTGGAGAGAAGAGAGATGCCACATGGCATGCTCCCATTGGCCAAAGGGGCTGGTAAAATGGTAAATAGTGAGGATGGAGAGGGTAAATATATAGGAAGTTGACTTTGGACGCTGGGACAGCTGTCCCTGCTCAGATCGCACGCGGCGGAATTTCGATCACCGCCGCGGTAATCCGACAACCGCCGGCGGTAGTCGGATTACCGCCCGGACCTGGTTGAGTCCGGGACTCGTGTGACTGGCTCCGTGCGCGTTTTCTGGGAGGAAGTGGTAATTCGACTACCGCCGGCGGTAATCCGATTACCACCTTGGTACAGTTTTTCCTCGAAATTCATCTGGTGAGTCCTTTTTTGGGTTCTTAGAGTGAAACAAAGTTCGTTTTGGATATTTGGCTCAGAATGGCTTAAAATTGGCTCGATTGTTACCCGAAAGTGACTCAAGAAATGGATCGGTTTTGGACATGGTCTGGATTGAATGATGACTCATGATAGCTTGGGTTAAGATTAGGGTTAGGTTTTAGGATATGACCATGGTTCTCGGATTGTCTTAATAAAATCAAGATATTAGCCTGGGTGGGGTGTCTACAGATGCCCCTCTTTGACCGAGGTTGCAAGCAACCGAAGGTCAAAGCAAGTGGACACCCCACCCTTCTGGTCAGAATGAAGGGTAGCGATTCAAATCTATTGCTTACCATTGTATCATTGTCAGTTGACTGTTTGGAAAAGGATGACTTGCACATACCACGGGGGTTGAGGAAACGTTGTGATTGCCTCCTGCGCATTCGTCGCGGCTTTACGGATCACCAATCACAACCCTTTTACATCGGATTGTTTACAGCATTGGAGGGTAAGTCTGAAAAGTAAGGGCCTCTGCGCATTTGTCGCGGCTTTACGAGGATTCCCGTACTGTTAGGTCTGTTGTTCCTTTGCTATGTAATCACCCCAGGAGTATTCGTTCCATTTGATCGTCAAAGTGGTTAGCTGCCCTGCGCGTTGGTGCGGCCTTACGGGGAACTCACTACGCCGACTTGGACTCGATCAAATTTTGCGAATACTCCGGACTCGGTATGTGCAGGTGATCTGTTTGCCATGCAATCTGCTGAGTCTGATACTTTGGTTACAATGGATCGTCTTCACTTCGAGTTTGATTATTCTTCCCAGAGATAGATCCACTCATCTTACTAGCATTTGTATGACTGCCCAGTTATAGAGGTCTGGCCAATCATACATGTATCATGTACGGACTCGATCGTCCTTCGGGGAAACCGGAAGAGATCGGATCTTATTTAACTATGTGCACTGTCCGCAACTGGAGAATATGGGAGATTCCTCAGTGTACTACGCGACGCGTGCGTTTTTTGAAAACTATCCCCTTTGGAGCTAGGCTCCTTGAGGGTTTTATTTAAAGCTATTTTTTTAATTTTTTGGAAAATATCCGTTCGATCTCGCGGGTGGGCGTCGTCGTTCGGTTTTTATTTTTGCGAGTTAAGTAAACAGTCGCGTTGCCTCCACTAGTGAGTTGGTGGGGCTAACGGTTTTTATTTGAAAGTCAGATGGCCTCCACTAATAAATCAGTGGGGCAAATTTTTTATTTGTAAAAAGTCAGATGGCCTCCATTAATAAATTAATGGGGCTAATGTTTTTAGAAGAGGCAAACCTTTTGGTCTTATATTTACAGGGGATTTATTTTAGAGCTACCTGGTATTTTTTGAGATTTTGGAAAATTCGGAGGTTTTGTGGACCTTTGAAAACTTTTGGGAAATTTTGGGATTTTTGGGAATCCCCCCCTTTTTTTTTTTTTGGGATTTTATGATTTTTATGATTTTTTTTTTTTTGAAGATTTTGGGATTTTTTGTTTATTTATTTATTTATTTTTTGATTTTTGATTTTTTTTTTTTTGAAGATTTTGGGATTTTTTGTTTTTTTTTTTAATTTTATTTTGTATGATTTTTTTATTTTATTTTTTGTTTTGAAGATTTTGGGATTTTTGGGATTTTTTGGGAATTTTGGGAATTTTGGAATTTTTTTTAGGATTTTGGAAATTTTTTTAGAATTTTTGGAAATGGGCCTTGGAAGATGGGCCTGGACTTTTGAAATGGGCTTGGGCCTTGAGATGAGTTTTTTGAAGTGGCCTGCGAAATGTTTTTTTTTTGGAAATGGGCCTTGGAAGATGGGCCCGGGCTGTTGCCTTCTTGGACCATCTTTTGATCATTTATGCGTTTTCATTCTCATATATGGAGGTACGTTCTGTAGTCCCAGCCTTCTGAAGTGGGCCCTGTCCGAGTTTTGCCTGAAAGTGGGCCCGGGAGGTAATCGGACTGCCGCCGGCGGTAGTCGATTACCGCCCGTTGACATTTGCCCATTCTGCTCTTCCTGTCAGGTGCCGCAGCGATTCAGTGATGACACCTCTGTTCTGAAACGGTACTCCGAGTACCGCTAGCGGTAATCCGATTACCGCCTCCGTCGTTTTTTCTTCCAACAAGCCCTCTTCTTCTCTGTTCGTTCCTTCCTATTCTTTCGCTCATTCATGTTGTCTAGGCCGTCCGATCTTTCTCCTTTGTCCCCTTCTCTTTTATCCTTTCTTCTTTGTCTCATTCTTCCCTTATTCCTTCTCCTTTTTTGGATTCATCATGACCAATCATGATGATGGGTTAGGTAGGTTTATTGATGGTGAAAAGGTGGGTGAGCCCACAAATGATGGAGGGGATCCTTTTATGGATGGGTTGATGGAGGTAGGTGGAGGAGGGATGTCTCCCTTTGAAGAGGTAATGTTATTTATGGCTTGATTCTTCTTCCTTCAATGGGGAACATGGGATTGGGTTAGATGGGTTGGATGGATTTGATGATTTATTCCGGGTGGCCACCGGTATTGTGGATGTTAACATGGTGATGGATGGTTTGAATGGTGAGGATGTGTGATGGCGACCGACGGAAGGATGGCGATGGATGGTGTGGATGGTTTGATTGATGGAGGGATGGTCATAGGTGGTGTGGATGGCTTGATTGATGGGAGGATGGCTATAGGTGGTGTGGATGGCTTGATGGATGGGAGGATGGCTATGGATGATGTGGATGCTTTGATGATGTGAGGATGGCTATGATGGTGTGGATGGCTTGATGGATGGAGGATGGCTATGGATGGTGTGGATGGCTTGATGGATGGGAGGATGGCTATGGATGGTGTGGATGCTTTGATGGATGGGAGGATGGCTATGGATGTGTGATGCTTGATGGATGGGAGGAGGGCTATGGATGGTGGGATGGTTATGGATCAAATTTGGGTGGGTGGCACTGCTTCGTCTTCCTCTTGTTTTATCGATTCTTTTGAGGCCTTTGGGAGCGCCCTTTCGTCGATCCATCCCTCTTGCTGACCACACATGGTCACCTGATCTCCAAGATCACTGTCCTTTGCCATACTTGTGAGGATATGGCTCGTCGGCGGTATGATGATAGCATGTTCGCGGCACACCGTCTGGAGAAGGATGAGATCTTCTATCTGCGCATGAAGGTAGAGGGGCTCAGGCAGAGATTATCGCTACATGAGAGGTTGGGGCTTACCTGTAGTTCCCGATGTTGATCATCTGCTTGTCCCGTATGCATGAGAAAATTTTATTTTGTTTTTGTTTTTATGAAGAAAGAAAACAAAGTACTTGTAAAAAGATTTTCACAGAAAATAAAATTTTATTTGTGCCAAATTGACCAGTGTTTGCTTTTGGATTTGTGCTTTGGATGATTGGGATCAGAATCTTGGGCTCAGCCCACGTTGTGTACAGTATTCTAGACTGTGTTCCTTTGGGGTCTTGATTCCCTGAGAAAGTGTCCAGGATTGCTTCCCCTAGATTTGAGCAGCATCTGATAGAGTACTGATCTGAAGCTGATCCTTCTTTGTATCTCGTTGTGACGTTTGCTGCCTCGGCTTCTTCTGTTCCTGCACTTTTATTTTAGTTTTTTTTTTATTTCTTGTCATTTTTACCCGTAGCGCCCTCTCAGGTTTTTGCTACGTCCGACTTTTCCCGTCATTTTTGCCCGTAGTGTCCTTTCGGATTTTCACTACGTCCCGGGTCTTTGATCTTGCCTGCCCCTTGGCAGCTTGTGCTATTTTTACCCTTGGCGCCCTTTCAGGTTTTCACCAAGTCCGCTACATGCCTGCTGTTTTTACTCGAGCCGCCTTTTCAGGTTTTCAACTCGCCCGTTTTGCTTAGGCATGCCTTTATTCTTTTTTTTTTTTTGGAGTGCTAGGAGTGATGGGGAACTTCCTTCATAGCCGGCCGATTGGCTGCCTGCCCGTCCTTGTCTCTAATCACAATTGTAAGCTGCTTGAAATTACTTGGGAATAGACTACTAGGGATGAGTTCTTTCATTTTCTTTTTGGATTTCTTTTTGCTTTTTCCTCTTTTTCTTTCTTCTTTCTTTTTTTTTGTTTTGTTTTCTTTTTCTTTTTTTCTTCTTTTTTTTTTTTTGTTTTTTCTTTCTTTCTTCTTTTTTTGGGGTATGATGGTGTTTCTGGGAAAGGGTATATACAGTTTTTGGTAAGGAGGTGAGAAATGCAGCCTTTCGATTGTAATCATTGACAAGATTCGGTAGGGTTACCCGTGATAGATTTTCACATTGTCGGCGTTGATGGGCTCGGGAAGATCCTCGCCTTTCAGATTGGTGAGCCGAAGAGCACCTCCTGGGAGTACTTCCCGAATGATCAGTGGTCCATCCCACAATGGTTTGAATTTTCCTCTGGGATCTGGCAAATGAGGCGGCAGGATACGTTTCATGACCATGTCACCGACTTTGAAACTTCTCTTTCGGACTCTCTTGTTGTAAGCTCGAGCGATCCTTCTTTGATAGCATTGGGAGTGGCTTAGCGCTCGCATGCGCTTTTCATCTGCCAGATGTAGTTGATCGTACCTTGCTTGTTGCCACTCGCCTTCCTCGACTTCACTTTCCAGCAGTATCCGCAGTGAGGGGATTTCGATTTCGACTGGTAGTACTGCTTCCATTCCGTAAACGAGCCCATATGGAGTTGCGCCTGTAGCAGATCGTACAGACGTGCGATAAGCCCAGAGTGCATAAGGAAGCATTTCTGACCAGTCACGATATGTCTTCACCATCTTTTCGAGTATGCGGATGATAGTCTTGTTTGCGGCTTCCACCCCACCATTCATCTGAGGGCGGTAGGGGCTCGATCGATGGCGTTGAACTTTAAACTTGTCGAGAAAATCGTTCATCTTTTGTTGACGAACGGAGTTCCATTGTCAGTGATAATGGCGTGAGGGACCCCATATCGGCTGATGATGTTGTTCTTTATGAATTGACCACATGAGATGCTGCAATAGTGGTATAGATGCTGCTTCTATCCATTTAGTGAAGTAATCTACTGCCACCAGGATATATTCATGCCCATTTGAAGCTTTAGGGTTGATCTTGCCTATGATGTCGAGTCCCCATACAGAGAAGGGTCATGGTGCCGTCAAGTTGTAGAGTTCGGAGGCAGGTGCATGGATCTGGTTTGCGTGCTCCTGACACTTGAAGCATCTCCTGACGTGCTTGCAGCAATCTGTTTCCATTGTAAGCCAGTAGTAGCCGAGTCGTAGGATTTTCTTTGCCATCATGTGTCCATTCATATGCGGGCCGCATAGTCCTTCGTGGATTCCTGACATGATGTGAGCTGCCTCTGTCTCATCCACACAGCGGAGAAGGACTTGGTTGAAGGATCGCTTGTAAAGGGTACCCCCGATGATCACGAACTGAGCAGCTAGTCTTTGTATTGTGCGGCGATCAGGTAGAGCCGCTCCTTCTGGGTACCTCTGATGTTCGAGGTATTCTTTGATGTCTGTGTACCATGGCTGATCATTTGGGGCAGGTTCAGCTTCTTCGATTTGTAGGCAGAATGCAGGTTCCTCCTGGAGTTCGACGGTGAGTTCCCATTCAGCAACTCCTTTTGGATTTCGAGCATTGAAGCGAGGTGGCTAATGCATCCGCAAACTGATTCTTGACCCGAGGCATGTAAGAGAACGTGATCTCCTCGAATTCCTCGATCAAATTCTCCAGATAGACGTGATAAGGAATCAGCTTCTCATCCTTGGTCTTCCAATCGCCATTTATCTGATTGATGATGAGTTGCGAATCTCCGAAGACTCGTAACTTCTTTACGTTGAGGATGATGGCTTCTCTTAGACCGGCGATGCATGCCTCATATTCAGCTACATTGTTGGTGCACTGAAATGCTAATCTTCTGGATATGGGAACTGGGACGTCTTCGGGGGAGTAGAGTATGGCGCCTACTCCACTTCCCTTCGAGTTTGCAGCTCCGTCGAAGAAGAGTGTCCACTCTCCTGCCTTTCTTTCCTCTTCTCCCTCGATCAGGAGGATGTCCTCGTCGGGGAAGAAGGTCTTCAGAGGTTGGTAGTTGGGCAAGGAGTGTGCTGCTAAATGATCGGCCAGTGCTTGCCCCTTGATTGCCTTCTGGGTGACATATGTGATGTCAAACTCAGAAAGCAGTAGCTGCCATTTTGCGATCCTGCCCGTCAGTGCTGGTTTTTCGAACAAGTATTTCAACGGATCCATGCGAGCGAGCAGAAGTATCGGGTGAGCGATCATGTACTGCCTTAGCCGTTGTGTTGCCCAAACTAGGGCGAGGCATGTCTTTTCTAAGCTGGAATATTTGGCTTCGTAGCTTGTAAACCGTCGGCTTAGATAGTAGATCGCTTGCTCCTTTCTTCCTGTATCATCGTGTTGGCCGAGGACGCATCCGATTGCTTCCCCGCTGCGACAGAGATATACAACAGAAGTGGCCTACCTGGGTAGGCGGCACGAGCACTGGAGGATTTAGCAAATATCTTTTGATTTTATCGAAGGCCGCCTGGCAGTCATCATTCCATTCTTTTGGAGAGTTCTTTCGTAACAGCTTGAATATGGGTTCGCAGACCGGAGTGAGTTGTGCAATGAATCGGCTGATATATTGGATTCGCCCGAGGAACCCCCCAATTTCTTTCTCAGTCTTGGGTGTGGCATCTCGATGATAGCTTTGGTTTTGGTTTCATCCACCCTGATACCTCTTCGTCAACGATGAAGCCTAGCAGCTTGCCTCCGGTTGCACCGAAGACGCATTTTTGCGGATTGAGGCGGAGCTTGAACTTTTCCAGCCTGTCGAAGAGCTTTTTGAGATCTTCAAAGTGTCCTTCGATCGTGCGAGATTTGACAATCATGTCGTCCACATAAACTTCCATCTCCTTGTTTATCATGTCATGAAACAAGGCAGTCATGGCTCGCTGATACGTAGCTCCTGCATTTTTCAATCCAAAAGGCATGACCCGATAGCAGAAAGTTCCCCATGGCGTGATGAAGGAAGTCTTCTCACGATCTTCGACGGCCATCTTGATCTGATTGTAACCGGAGAATCCGTCCATGAAGGAGAAGATCTTGTGTCCAGCAGTATTGTCCACCAGTGTGTCGATATGAGGCAGTGGGAAGTCATCTTTAGGGCTTGCTTTGTTGAGGTCCCTAAAGTCGATGCACATTCTGACTTTCCCATCTTTTTTTGGAACTGGTACGATATTTGCGAGCCATTCCGGATAGTTGGAGACTACCAGAAATCCCGCGTTGTATTGCTTGATGACTTCATCACGGATTTTCAGGGCCCATTCTGGCTTCATCCTTCGTAGCTTTTGCTTGACCGGCTTCATTTCTGGCTTTGTTGGCAGATGATGCACCACCAACTCTTCATCGAGCCCTGACATGTCCTCGTAAGAGAAGGCAAAGTTGGACAACCTTGGTTTCAGAAACTCCATCATCTTCTGCTTGTATTCTGGGGGAAGCGATTTCCCGATACGCACTTCCCTGGGGGATTCCATTGACCCTAAGTTCACAATTTCGAAGTCGTCTGCCACAACATTGGCCTTTGTTTCGAATTTTTCGAGGGAATCCTCGAATTCGAGAGCGGTATCATCATTTCCCTCATCCGGGGCTTCATCCAAACCCATGAGTTCGAAGTCCAACTCTAGATCGAAATCATATGAGTCGACTTCAAACTCGTGCATGTCATGAGAAGTGTTTGGCACAGTGATTTTTGAAAAATTTTCTATTGTTTTTGTATTTTGAAAGTTTTTTGATGTTTTGTGATTTCGAGGGATATATGATGTTTTTGTATTTGGAAGATTTTTTGCTGTTTTGTGATTTTGAGGAATATGTGATGTTTTTGTATTTGAAAGATTTTTTGAATTTTTTGTGTCGCCAAGATATCCCGAACAGGACGGTGTTGCAAACCATGATTGGTCTTGTCCTGGTTTGGGATACCAATTGCTATTTACATTGGCGTTTTTTTTTTAAGACTGGTGCTAGCGAGTGGTTTGCTAGCTGATTCGATTGTTTGGGGGATGGCTAACCATTCTGGCTCTTTTCCCCTTTCGATCTTACTGATCTGCCCTGTCTGTTCGTGTGGGTCACCTGTCTCGATGACCATGATGTCTGCTGGGCTGGGCTCAGAGTCGGAATCTGATTCGACCTCTGTGCCCAGGAGCTGAAATTCCTCTTGTTTCTCGGATTCCTGGGACGGGATTTGGACATCCGTCCAATCCAGAGCAAGCCACTTACCTTTGTCAACCCAATGGATGGACTGCTTCTGCCCTGTATTTCCCTGAATGGACGTCTCCCTTGTTTTGGCCCACCTTGCCTGCAAAGGACCTTCCCAGTTTTGGATCACTTGCGGGTGGACTTGTTTCCATGCCCTAGTCTCATGCGGTGGATCTGGGGGTTCTGCCCCTGGCTTTGTGTGTTCCTCTGATGTCCTGAGGATCCGATCCCACCTTATTGGTGGCCAAATAGACTCTTGTCTAGTCTGTTTTGGCGAGTCTAAGTGCTTGAAATGGTCCTCAAGAGATATCATTTTGCTCTCGTCAACTGACCCAGCTTTGACAAACTCGATGGGTGTGCATTTAAAAGATTGGCCCCTTTTTGGCCTTTCAGCCTGATCTTCCGATGTCGGCTGATATCCCAGTCCCTGTCTTTGTACATTAGCATGTGCTGGCTTCACTACCATACCTTTTTCATGGAACTTGGTACGGTAATTTAAGACCAATCGTTCAGCCGGGGGAATGACATATTCAGCAGCTAGAGGGCGAGGGTTAGCGATCGCGTTTACTTTTTCGAATTCGAAACTATGATATGGAATGTCGCCTTCTGTATGCTGAATGTCAATCACCGGAATGTCAGTTTCTGGGATACTGACCGTTACTGGAAGGATGGTTTCTGGCTCAGCCAATATTGAAATGATTCGATTTCCCGAAGGGAATTTAACCCTTTGGTGGAGGGTAGATGGGATGGCTCCAACAGCATGGAGCCATGGCCGCCCCAAAGAAGGTTAAATGAGGCAGGGATATCGATGACCTGAAATGTGACAAGGGTCATGTCTGGTCCAATTTGTAATTCTAGGTCGATTTCCGCCTCCACTTGCCTTCGGGAATTATCGAAAGCTCTAACGCTCATGGTACTGGGTCTGAAGGAGGATGGTTCTATCCCTAACCGTTCAACAGTCCTTAAAGGGCAAACGTTGAGACTGGATCCATTATCGATGAGCACAAGTGGGATCTTGAAATTCTTGTGGTGGGCCACTATGTTTAGTGAGCGCCTGTGCTCACGACCCTCAGGTGGCTAGCTCATCATCAAGAGAAGTGATGGCTTGTGGTGCGAGAAGTTGGCCAATCATACTTACCACCATTTCGGGGGGTACGTCAGGAGAGATATGGGCGTCGTTTAAGGTCTTTGCAAATTTCTCGATGAGACCTTGACGTGCATAGGAGTTCCCAGATAGATATTTGTGCGGGAATGGTTTTGAGTGGGCTGCTATGTCATAAGCAGCACATCAGTTTTGCTAGTGGTTCCCGATGAAGCTCCTCGAGTTTCTTTTGAATTCTGACTATCTCTCCTGAGGTATCTCCCATTGTTACCCACCTCATCACATTCTGGGTAATGCCATGGGACTGCTTTCGGGTTATAGGAAGGAATCGCTCTTCCTTCCAAGTATACTAATAGTTCTTGAGGCTGAGGGGTCATTACTGGAGCAGTTTGTGGTAGGCTCAGTGATATCTCTTGAAGTGCTACCAAGTTTTGATTAGTTGTGGCCATGGAATTTTCTTCTTTCCTCGGATGCGGGGGAGGAATCCTTTGGGTGTGTGCCAGTTGGTGAGGCATCAAAAATTGCGGGGCCTGAACTGAGGATGCCCCTTGCAAAGTTGGCAGAGTTAGGTCAGGGAGACCTATCGGGAGAATAACAGGTTCATGATTCAACCTTTTTGGATATGCCGAGGATGGAGTTGAGTGTGTCCCTTGGAGGGCGAGGTTCTGAGGGTATGACCTGTTGGGTGCTGCTTCCAAAGTTATGAGAGACTGAAATGTTGGCGCTGCTTCGAGAAATATGAGAGGTTGAGCAGCTGGTGCTGCTTCAAAGGATACCTGTGGCCCAGGCGATGGTGCTTGTTGGTGTCCCCATGTCCGATTGGCTGTGTCGGGCATGATTGCTTGGATGGAATGATGTGGATAAGCATGTGTGGGTTGACCTCCTTCAATGTGATTGACGGTAGAGGTGCTGTGTAACGCCCTGAAAATCGGGGGTCGAGCATAAACTCAACTCCCGAGTTCCCGAACATCACTTATGCAACAAAATGAATGATGATTGAATGTTGACTGTATTCGTGCATTGAACATGAGTGAGATTAAGCCAAAACAGCATATCATACTCCAGAGACAGTTAAGTTTGCAAGCGGAAGACTGTGATAGATAGATAAAAATATAACTTATGATGAGTCTCCAGAGTGTGATAACATTACCAGGTTAAATAAATACAAGTGCAGTTCTAAAATTTACTAAATGTGAGGAAGTGTAATGCCTTCTATCCCAAACCATAACCCCGTCAATACAATACCAGATCTTCATTGGCCTGTCAGAAAGTTACTGTAGGAGAACTCCTCCTCCACATCAAAGAAGTCCGGCTCTGCTTCATAAGCATCGCCATCACCTGAAACTCAACAAATCTGGTGGGTGTTCGGAACACCGTCCGTAACGTGGGAGTGAGTGATCAACTCAGTGGAACAGTAAAGCATAGGTTAACATGTTATCAATTCAATCAAGCAGTAATGATAAAGCAGTACAAATCAAACATTTCTAACTACTCTTGTTAAGTGCGAAAATGAAATGACATGATGCTGTATGCCCTTGCCAAACCACCCTCAAGCGACATCATCTTACGTTCGCGAATGCTTACTCCCTCAGTGCGCCACATCTACAAAGCACATGCGGTGCGATGATGCTCATGATTACCAAGTTTTTATTAGTCCATTTCAAACAGCAGTATTGGGAAACTAAGGTACCTCCCTTGTATCATTCCCAAACATGATCTATTCTAGGGTCGTCAATCTAGTTATTCTCATACGATATTATAGTTTGAGAAGCTTAGTGAAGGCATCACCAAAGGGCTCGTCACCCGTCAGCGCGGATACAGATCTCACCGTATGCGGCTCAATTGCTGGCCGTTAGCTCGAGTACAGGTCTCACCGTACTCGGCTCAATCACTAGCCGTCAGCTCAAGTACAGGTCTCACCGTACTCAGCTCAACTCACACTCCAGTTGCTGTGAAAGACTCGTCGCCAATCACAGACCCTTGGAGTGTACTCGATGATACCACGGAGGACTCGTCGCCCGTCAGCACGAGCACAGATCTCACCGTACTCGGCTCTCGCCGAAGTATCGACAGCTCGAATACAGTGTCCCATACCACCGTATTCGGCTCACGAGTTAGTTGCGCAATGGTCACTACGGGGAGGCACATGGCCCGCGTAGGCCGACAGCTCGACCACGGTGTCCCATACCACCATGCCCGCTCATGCGTCTTAGCGGATCGAGGTACCATGGTTAAAAGGGGGTTTCACTGGTAAGTTTGGTACCCTAGGTTCAAGCAGTAGCTTCCAAACAGGGTGAACATGCATAAGGCAGATCGGGTTACTTGACGAGCTCGACTAGCACGATCGCCCGTTGAGCTGCACGACATGAAGTGCATGAACAACTTCGTGTGGCCTAGCCACTGCCGACAGGCAATGCACACTCGAGTTCGTCGAACACATCCCACGTGGCAAATGAATCTCAGCCACGAGTTCAATCTCGTTACCGATTGCCTGGACTATAATCATAGCGCCCAAACACAATCAATTACAGAGATATAAAGCAGTAATGGATCAGGATTCAAATCATACAATCAGTCTGGTATTATCCGTTTAGGGCTGCCAGGGCTGTTGCACGCACTCGTTGCTCCGTTGCTCCCCCCATCACCCATGACGGATCATACAACATAAATATAAATTTAAACATATGCATTACATAGTTAAAATCATAAAACAGTTGAGCATGTTATGAATCACAACACAAGCATGAGTTTGTACATGTTCAAATCCTAATCACACAACTATCAAAGGAGATCATATACATAGTGAAAAGAGGTTGAGAATCATATCTCAACACCCTTATATATTACAATTTGCTAACTACTACACATTCAAACATTTCAAGAAACACTTAAACAACATACATCAACATACATGACATATGTCGATCACATAGGCATTAGGCCAAATCCTTTCGCTAGGGAGTTGCCCCAATCATAACACGCGTACACCCACGACGGATAGTCATGGCACGCAGGAACCCAAGTTCCATATTCATTCAATAGCTATTTCACACAGGCCACACATTTTAGCACATATAGTGTATACTGGCCGTGGCGTGATTTAGGGCAAATCCTTTCGTCAAAGGGATATCGCATTACAACATCATATATCCATCCATGACAATTAGTCATGGCGAGCACGAATGAGAATTCTATACTCATTCAGCCATTTTTACAAACACTTAGAATACACTATTCCAACATACATAGTGTATGTTAGCAAACATGTATTAGGGCTATTCTTTCGCTAAGCGGTTATTTTATCCGCGTATACCTATTCATACAACAATTAATCATGACAATTATATTTCCAAAATTTACACATACGCAGTATTTCTAGAATACACAATTTCAACATACTAGGCATTTACACACGAGCATGTATTTCAGCGATTCCTTTCGCCAAACTAGTATTTTATCCATATACTATATAATCATACATTAAATAAACATGTCAAGCATTTTCCCAAAAAAAATACGTATACGGTATTTCTACGTATACCTAGAGTATGTGAAATTCCATATTCTACAACGTTAATCGAAACAGGAAACGGAAAGCACTTTGTACATGTGCATTTACACGCAGATCATGAATCTATCATTATCTAACATTGAAAGCGTTGAAAAACGTAACTTATACACTTAAAGTCCGCACCTTTTGTCGTAGAATCGTAACGGAGTTGATAGGTTTGCTAAGCTTCCGTATTCGGCAGTTTGGCAACCTAGAGAACGAAATAGGTTAGCTATTTCATAACCTACAACCTATACACCCTAAAACAGATTAGGGTTAGGGTTTCTTACCTAGAAACGGGGCTGGAATCGCCGGGAAAGCGATGAGAAAGGGATGGTGCAGCCGTGTGGTGGCAGGGAACGACGGCAGGGAGATTCTCCCACATCTCCCTCACTTTCTCTCTCTTTTCCCTCTCTCAAATCCAAATTCGTATGGCTGCCATGAGAGAGGGTTTAAGGTCCTTATATAGTCTCAAACTCACCGAAATAGACTCCTGTTCAAAGGTTACTGCTAATATAGGCATTTCGTCACTTTTTCAGCTCAAAAGAGAGGTTCTGGTGGCCCTCCTTTAGCCAAACGTCAGACTTAAGCTCACCACACATGGATCTATGAGGGATTTACGTTTTCGACTCAATCGGATTCCCAGATCGCACGTGGCGGGCCACTTTCAGTTCAACGGTCAGTGGGCCACGATCCGAATTCCAAGTACATGTAAATGTTCCTGAAATTTTTCTGACCCGAGGGTGTAATTTGGTCTGATTCTGACGGTCTGGTTGCTTAATACTGATGCGCAAGCGAAAGGTGCCAGATCACTATTCCAGATATTTTAATTTCAAAGGGAATAGTGTTTTTCACACTCCCTCGCTCCGGATCGAAATAAATGGCCGTGGGACATCGGAATCATCTGATTTTTGAGATGATTGTCAAGCCCAGTGAGGCGGTCCTAGTTCCTTAGCTTCGTGTTAATCGGACTCCCGATGTGCGGTCTAGACCTAATACGAAGTTTCGTTTCATTCCCGAGAGCAGACGGGAAATGAGTTTGGTTCTAAACTTTAGGGAAACCTAAAGTCACTGATTTGCAAGTTTTGGGTCTTGCAGATCGTATTTAAAGCGATCCCAACGGATTTCATGGCTAATCGAGTTTTGCACTTAGTTAACTTTGTTAAATTTCTAAAGGATTTAATCCTAATTGTTTTCTGGTTGAGATGGTACTTAGGCCTTTGCAGTTTGTATATAAAGTGATCCAAGTTTTACTACTTAGCTAGTTTAAGATAGTGTCTAGGGCGAAAGTGCTTTGAAAAATTGAAAGCACAAGGTAGAGAAGGGTGGGATTTGTGAAGGAAATGGGTTCAGAAGCGATTTAGACTGTGGGGTTCGTTCTGACGAAATAATAAGGTGTTAGGAGCAACCCATCGCCTAAGGACATCTAATCCCAGGTTGGCAAAAATCCGGGATGTTACATGCTGGATGTGCTGGTCCTGCCTGATGCGAGGGCAGGGGATTTGGAGAATGTTGGCTTGAACTGTATTGCTGGCCTGTGGGTGATTGCAATCTTCTGGCTTTCGATCAAATCTGGACCGCATGTTTCAAAGCGAAGCAGCGGTCCGTTAGATGGCCAGGAGCCTGATGATATGCACAGTACTGATTTTCATTGTAACCAGGTGGCAAGGGATTAGGTGGAAGTCGAGGCTGGAGAGGTGTTAACAGTTGCTTTTGCTGCATGAGCATTGTTAGCACTTGGCTGTATGATTGTGCTACGGAGTGAACTTCCTCCCTAACATTCCTTGCTTGTATGGTCCTTGGCATTTCCCTAGGCTGTTGTGATTGCTGTTGAGATGACTGTGCCTGATATCCTTGCTGGGTTTGCTGGGGTTGGTACTGCCTATTCTGTTGTGGCTGTATTGCTGTCCTGTCCTGCCGTGGCTCTGGTGGTGGAGCATACTGGTTGCCTTGAGTGTTAGCGATGATGTTGTTAACTTCAGAAGTACGCTGCACGGGAGCAGTGCTGTTTCCATTCCCGTATCCAACAGGTTTCCCCTCGACTTTGTTTCTCTTGATTGAGGGGTCTGATGTGGCCATGGGAGATGGTTCCAGCTCTGATCCCAGCTTCTACTTGTTCCCTTCTCCGGCTCGGATGAGTTGGGAGAAGTTTACGTATGGATACGAGATCAGATATCCCGAAATGCTGGGGTGTGCTGAATGCACAATCATGGATATCTGCTCTTCGTCGTCGATGGAGTTTTCTCATTCGAGCTGCCATGGCTCGCCATCGTCCTACGTATGCTGATAAGATTCATCGCTTTTTTGCCTCAGGGCAGCCAAGTCGGCTCTCCTTGGAGCCATGTTCAGGTTGTATGAGAACCTGTCAATGAATGCTTGGGAAAGTTTTTCCCAGTTCTGATCTGGTGGCTATCTAATGAGGTGTACCAATCCAAAGCGTCACCCTTAAGGGATTTCTGGAAAAGTCTTATCAACGCTCCATCATTCCCTGCTATCGCATTAAGCTCCCCACAAAAGGCTTTTAGATGTGCTGTGGGGCACCCACTACCGTCATATCTTTTGAACTTTGGTACCTCAAAATTTGGAGTACCGGGCGTCTGGGAAGGGACAGAGGTCCCTGAACTTGGTGGATGGGTGATCCACTCCTTGTTGTCTTTGAAGCTGGTTTTTGCATCATTTGTAGCTGCTCTCGTAACTCCTCAATCTCTGACTTACTTTGCTGCGGGTATCTGCCCCTTGCTGTAGGGCCTGTGCTGCTTCTTCTTCATATGGATCCAGAATGGGGTTTTGATGGAAAGAAGGTGGACTCCCGTGGCGGGAGGTAGCTGGAATTGAACACCACTCCCTTTCGGAGGAGGGGGGGATGTTCGGAAATGGCTCCCGCCTGGGGTATCTGCCAATTTCGGGATGTTACTCCCCGTTAGGGGGAGTGAGCTGGACTCGAAACTGGCCCCCTTCATGGGCATCCGCCAGTTCTTGTCTGTGATTTGCATGTGCTGTGACCGGATTGTTGTGATGTGTTGAGTAGAGATGTGGGGGAGGGTTGCTCCCAATTGCTTGCTGTTGTTGGTCTTGTGCTGATTCTTCTGGGAGAGGGAGCACAGGATTTGCTGGAGGAATGAGAGAGAAGGCAAAAGGAGTTTGAGGGAGTGAGCTGTTCTGCACACTAGGCTGGGTCATTTGTGTATTCGGTGTGGCACCTGGCGTTAGGCGAAGCAGTAGCTCTTGCATTGTTCGAAGTAATAGCTCTTGTGTGGTGACATTGGCTGGTGACTCTGTCGGAGCTATTGGTAAGGGTACGGATGTAGGCATGGGTGCAGGTGCGGGTGCGGGTGCGGATATTTCGGGAGCTGGTTGGGGTGACGGCTCTTCTTCATGGGTCGCTTGAGAAGTCATGGCTGCACGGGACCGAGTGGTCATGGTTCGGATCTTTGCCTAAGCAAGTGTAAGCCAAAGAGATTTTTTTTTTTTGTATGTATGCAGTGATAAATGTCCCTTGAGATTAGTATACCACACGTTGTCGAGTCGGGTCTCAGCTAGGGCGTTCTAGACATATCCCCAGTGGAGTCGCCATTCTGTAGACACTGAAAAATCGGTGTCCACGTTGTTCACGTTGTTGCTATAAAATGTTATGGTGATGCTGGGGGTGATTAAGCTGACTTATGATTGTTGGAGTCGCCATAGCCGAATGATCTCAGAATCCAGCGGTCGGCTAGAA